>BSBN01000310.1:1200000-1800000 GCA_027924645.1 Cunninghamia lanceolata | reverse complement strand
AACCTCTCAGATTTGCAAAAAACACCTCTCCGTCTTCCAATGGTGCTTCAACTTCTACTATATTTGCCTCAAATGGCTGCGAGCTAGGATTTTTTTTTTCTTTCAACACCTTGCAATCCTTTTTGACATGCCCTTTTTTCCATAGTTCCAACATTTGACTCTTTTCTACCCCTTAGATTTGGACCTAGTTTGTCCATGTTCAATGTTCTCTTCCAAAGTTCTACCCCTTGCAACTAGGGCTTCATTAGAGGAAGTCCCTTGAGATGTCTTCCACCTTGAATCTTCAAAAATTATTGTAGTTACTACATCTTCAAAGACAAGTTTCCCCTTCAATATTGAGTTACTAAATGCCATAACTTGCTAATCAATGTGTTGAAATCATTGAGATGATCTGTGACTAATGAACTATCATGCATCCTCAAATTATACAACTATCGGTGTAACAAAATTTTGTTTTCCAATGACTTGGTCTCATACAACTTTTCAATTCTATTCCACAAGTCATGTGACGTTTTCTCCTTTGCAACATTAAATAGAACTAAATCAACCAGAGATAACTAGATTGTAGCTCTAGCCATGTTATCCTTTTCATCCCATTCCTCTTGCTTCATGGTTGCAAGTTTTGATGTTGCCCCTTTGAGAGCCAAGGCACATCCATCCTTCACCAATAAGGCTTGAACCTTTAGTTTCCACAGAGAAAAATTGAAACCATCAAAATTTTCAACCTCAAATCTAGTAACCGTACTTCCTGCCATTCTTTGCTTCTCACAAAGATGAAACCCAAAAACATTTTTTGCACAAAACCAAGCTCTGATACCAACTGTAAATGTGCTCTACACCATGTTCATATTTCCCTCTACATGGAAGGGATTTCTCACACTCACATCTGATATAGTGATGGACATTTGGATGACCTCTAAAATCTATGCAATCACTATTGTGTAATAGCCACCCTGATTACTACTATTTTTTTTTTTTACAAATCAAGTACTGACTTAATTGATCAAGCATCTTCTATTTGATTTAGAAATGCCAACCACATAGACTTACCAACTAAAGTCATGGCAACAACTCTGTGCAACAATTCATATTCGTGCTCGAATATGGTAAGCTCCCAATGTCAAGGTCATCCCTAGACTGAGACATAAACCTCAAGGGTTCATTTCTAATGGCCCTACCTACATATCCCCTCTTAGGAATCAGAGGCTTTGTAGTTCTAGCACACCTTGATAGAGGGAATTCATTCTCTCCTCTAATATGACATCTTTGATCTCACTTTTAAATCACAACCATTAGTTGATATTGTGCTTCCAAATACATCCATACACAATAGTATAATAGCAAGTGTTGTTGAACTTTAGAATCATAGTAAAAACTACTCAATATCCAATAACTTCAATGAAATTAATGCAAATATAATAAACAAAGATATTACCTTTGTAGGCCGATTCACCTCATAACTTCCATTGTTGCATATCTTGTATTAATCTTATGAATGAGTTGAGCTCTCAGAAGTTGTACTTCCTTGCTGTTGAAGATGACAATAGGAGAATGGCTATGATTGGATTGTGCAATGGAGATTAAACTAACAATGCAACTCTAATGAAGATGGATGGTGGAGATATGGAGACATGATTGGATGATGGTGATGATAATGAGGTTATGCAATGAGGATACTTTGCCAAAGGCACACTGGTAGGATTTTTGCAGAGTAAGATTGCTAAAGCTTGAGTGGTTGCAAAATGGGTGTGAGGACCTTACTTTTATAGGCTTAAGAGAGGCCAAATCCAAGTGTCAATAGATCCATGACTAGAGGAATTACCTGTGACATGTATAGTTGATGAAGCTTGAGAGAATGTGCATGAATCAGAAGAGGACAAGTGTCTAGGCCTCTTTCATGAGTTATGGGAGTTAACAGAATAGATTGAGGAGTTAAATGAATAGACTGACTAGTTAAGTGAATTGATTGATTAGATAACTGATTTGACTGATGAGTTAACTAATCTTGATTGGAGCATAAATAGGGCATGTGGGTGAGGGGATAATAGCTAATTAAATATTAAAAATATTTAATTATGTGTGCAACATGGTGAGGTGGAAGATGAGGTGGAAGAATTACATGGATGAGATGATGTGGAATTATGGAATTTAGGACTTTGGAATAGAGGAATTTGAGATTAATTAAATAATTTAGGATTATTTAATTAGATGAGACATTAGAGGAATTAGGATATTTAATTTAATAAAATGATTTTTATTTAATTTTGGGATAATGAACCAATCAAATAAATTATAATATTTATTTGATTGATAGAAGAATAAGAATTAAAATAAATATTTAAAATATTTATTTAGTTCGACACGAACCAATTTTAGGTGTATACAACAAGCATTCCAACCATATGCTATTCCAATACCAACACCAATGGACAAGTACACACAAAACCACTTAGGGACCTACTCATAAAAACATCGCATGTTCGTACCTAATGAGTGGCTCAAGCATACATTACATATATGCAATGTGATTAACTCTTGCATGCATCACATACACACAATATGACTAGATCATGCATAAAACATGCATACCTAATGTGATTAGTTCACTCATACATCACATATACTCTAGGTGATTAGTTCATGCATGTGTCACACCTTCATAGTGCGACTAGCTCATACGTATATCACAGGTACACATAGTAACTAACTAGCAAAAGGAAGAGGTTGCAACCTCATTACAAGAAACTTCCCCTTCACTTGGATCACTAACATATAAGCCCATAAGTATGTCCCAGCTAGAAAAAGTAATGCCAAAGCATCTCATGCTACATCGTGGTCCCATCCTTTTTCTCGATTCACTGTCAACTGTTGTGACAAGAAAGCATCCCATACTACTTGTTGTCATCAAAGGAAAAGGTGTAAGTATAACACTTACAACACATGATACCACTAGTATGATTTACATAGCCCACTAAGCATCTAAGTCATCTTACAACTACATAAACACAATCACAATCTCTTATATGGCTTTAGCTCAATTAAAACTAGTGCCTATACTATCAATCACTTGAACTATTTTAACAATTTGAACCACAAGGAACATACTTTAGGTAGACATTACATAGGAAGTACACATAATCATTATGATACTCTAATGCCAACACTAAACTCTTGAGACGGGTAGATACTAGCATCCACCACCTGCATACCACTGGTGAAAGTTGAACTAGTATTGGCATCTATTGCCTACATACCACTAGCGAAAGCATTTCTAAACCCTATGTAAATAGGTAGCTCATGGCATCTATCACTTACATGTTACTAGTGAAAGCCCTCTAATCCCTATGAAACCATAGAGCTCTTGGCATCTATCACATGTATGCTACTAGTGAAACACTACTAACCCTATGATATAGTTGAATACTTATTTAAGAAGAGCACACTCCCTGACTCCTCTCAAGCTAGAGAAGTGATAAGATTATCGATAGGTGGGTCATAATATTTATAATGTTGATGATCACCATAGAAGGAGCAGAATAAGCTATGTTCTAAGAGGTATTGTATTCCACATACCTATGCCTTTGTATAGCCCTTACTCTAATTGACATGTGATGCCGAGAAGTTGGCCCTTGTATCGATCTCATTTTGACATTTAAAAGGTATAAGAACATGGATCTAAAACATATTGTCCTAAGGGTTTACACCTTAGTCTAGTTAATCAAGTTACAGTTACCATATAGGAATCCACAAACCTTTACACATGGTCTTATAGGTCTTGGGGTCAAAATTACTAACATGCAAGTCACACATTAAACCCACATGAATCAGGTCACATATACATAATAAAGAAACTCATAGAGAAATCTCAAACACCATTCACATCATTCTATTGTTACTCGAAACACAGTATTTATTTAAATAGAATTTCAAACCCCTAGTAGCAATATTATACAACATTCTACTTATGAGTACATAACACTTACATATTACCATTCATAAAGCTTAACATACAATTACCCACCAAATAGTTATAAAAGTAAACAACCATACCATATAAATGATAATACTTATTGTTAGTTACTTACATTTGGCAAAGACAATCATAAGGAATTCCATCCTAACTCAACATAAATCTAGGCACATCTTTAGAGCAGAAAAGTCATCCACACATATTAAGAGTTGTTCACACCATTAGATCATAATGAGTTAGTTCAACATCAACACTAATAGCACGTTCACACAATACATTCATAACCCTATCATGGGCAAGTTTATCATACCCTTATTTCTTAGAAGAATAGATCTTTCTAGGGTCTTGAGGCTAACCTATACCTTCATATACTTATCACTTAACCCAAACACAATGCCAAAGTGTTTATCACCCAAAACTCTAATAATCTTAGTCCTAACAATTCTAGAGGTATTATCATGTATTCACGTTGGAGACTGACCCTAATGATAGTGACTCTAATAGTTCATCCAAGATTAGAGTAAATTGTGCAATCCAAACTCCACATAGCTCAAAGTAGGTAAGCTTGATGATAATGAAGTGTCTTTTATTAGATCAGGCCTATATAGTTAGGACCTATTAATGGTAAGGTGAGTTCATATCTATCTGATATAGTTTCAGCCTCAAGATGAAACATACCAAAGAGGGAAGGTTGATCAAGTTTAGGAACACCCCATACCTTGGAGTCATTCCATAAACCCCTCCCCTATGGACTTGGGGTCTAGGGCATCCTTCTCCCAAGAATTGCCCACATACCTGCTTCCAAATGGGATCAAATTCACATGTAGTTCCCCTCACTTTAATCTCTCAAGAATTATTCACATAGGTTCCTACCCTTAGGGTTTCATTGCCACAAAAGTAGCTTTCCTCCTAGAAGTGGAATAGAAGGAATACTATAGGAGGATAACCATAAAAGGGTTTAAGACCCAACAATGCAACAAATCACTAGTTATCAATACCCTTTCCAAAACAAACCATGACACCAAGTTCAATGAAACCATGACTCACCAAGTTCAATGATTAATAGAAAAACTCCAAATTCTTGGATTACTATTCCATATCCAAACAAGGTTCCTCTAAATGATCCTCAACAATCAAATAATGCTAAACAATATGCAGGGAAACCTAACCATGTTCCTAATTTAATAAACTTGCTTTAAATAGGGACAATACTCAAGTCATATCTGAAATAATCATTCCTTAAAACTATATATCTAAGATATCCTACCACATTTGTTATCCTAATGATTGCACCCTACATATATCTCACCTGCCTTATAGATCAAGAAGACATTACCCTGTGATAAGGTACTTGATATATAGTGTTGATTATAAGCTAGGTAATATCATATTATCTCATTCTATTCTTAGTGACCTCATAAATATCACCAAAAGAGAGCTACATAATTGTATGTCTTGATTCAATGTATTATTTCCATGTAATTCATCATAGGGAAAGGAAATATGATTATTCAACTATTCAAGACAACTACATATATTTAAACATTTCACTACTCTTAGTGTTTAATAATAGTAGTGTGATGTCCCGATATTTAGGCATTGTTTAAATTAAAGATTTAAACTAAACATCATGATAGAAGACAGTGAAGTTGCTTTTGTAAAATATGGTGTTTAGTCAATTTGAATGATAAGATAATTGCATATGTATTTAAATAAACATATATATACAATATTTAATAAGTAATATTAAATAATATTGTTATTTTAAAATAATTCAAACATAATATATTTATTCACAAAGATATATTATTATAAATAAATAACAACAAATATAAATATAAATATATATATATATATATATATATATATATATATATATATATATATATATATATATATATATATATATATATATAATATGAAATATGGAAATAAATATAAATTATAACTTACTTTGAATAAGACAAAAGAAGTCTTATTGTATACCTAAGGCAACACTTAAATCTCTAAGGGTTGCGATCATTGATAAAGGGTATATGCAACGATTACTAACCAAACAGAACAACGAATATGGGGATGCAACGACCATGTGTTAAATAAGCATTGCAACAATTAATGATTTAAGGACCAATGATTATGAATGTTTATCAAAGCATATTTACTACTATCTAAAGGTAGCAGTTAGCATAAACAAAATTTGTGATCAGCCTTAGGGAGAGGCAACGATCCCTCTTAAAGGGGTATGACATTATGAAGAGCCAACATCCCTTCAAAAGGAGTGACTCTCCTCATAGGTTAGGGAGGTATACAAGTAGAGAAGCAACAATGAGAAGGGAATAACAAAAAAAGGAAGATGTATATATAATTCTGAATCTTCTGATTGGCAACAGAAAAGCATAAAGGACCAGCAATCAGTCAAGTATATATGTTAATAAATAGTAGCATCCTTGGTAGGAGTTTACATATATATAATTGTGAGTTCATATAATTGTGGTAGAGTGTTCATATAGGGTGTTGTCTAAATCTGATTAGTAGTTTATGCATATCTTCTTCAATAGTTCATGCATATTATCATCTATATGTCACCTTCATAATTCATTATGCATTGTTGATATGATTGTTTGCAACTATGAGTTTGATTAATGTGGATTCTTGCATGAGTGTTATCGTGACTATGATAGAAGGAATGTAGGGCAAGAGGGGTATGGTGATAGGGCACTCTTCTAGGTACACCATTCCAAGGGGATTGGATAATCCCAAGGGGCCAAGGGGGTACAAAGGGTACTACCCTTGGGCTTAGAAGAGATGGCTTTTGGGGCACCCTTTTGTGATCTTATTCTTTTATCATAGACATGTGCAAATTTAAAGGAACCAATCATAGAGAAAGGGAAATGAAATGGTAAGATGAGGGGATAATGGGATAACAGATACCTCGCTAGGTAGACCACCTCATATGGATGGCATGGGCCACATGGGGCCAAGGGGGATGGTATATCCACTCTTGGGCCTAGGATATTCGGGACACCCCATCGAAGTCACGTTCCTCAAGTCTCTTATGGTTGAGTCTCCTAGATAGTTAGATTGAGTTGAATTAATTATGAGTTTGCTAATCATGTTAACTTGTTTGTGAAATATTATTGTAAGTATTTTCTAACTTGTTTGCAAGAATTAAATCAACCCAAGGTACTCTCTAACTCTTTGTTTGCTTGGAAATTGATAATTTAGGGTAAAATTAATATTGTTCCTATAAGGGTGAATGGCGTTGTGCTTAAATGGCAAGGCCATATGGTTCTCAAGATGGAGATCCAAGTTTGAATCTCCCAAGTAACATCTATGTGGCTTCTAAGTTGGTTGAGTTGACTAAGTGGATTATAAGTTGAGTATGGTGATGGGGAGGAGGTCCCCCTTATGATCTCCGGCTTACGAAACAAAAAAATATTATTGATTAAAAAAAAATATTGTTCCTATAAGGGACATTACAAGTAGCATGCCCATGATCAATTCATGCATATGTTCCAGTATGAAGAACATTCAATTACATAATATAATTCATTGATACCAGAGTCACATATACTTGTGACATTAGTAAAGAGCAATGACCCATACAATTATTTTGTTTGAGCTAATAGAATTTATGCTTGACATTCACATCCATTTGCATTTTACTATTCACATGTATTATGTATTCAATCACAAACACTCAAACCGATGCCAAGACACCTTAAGGATTCCAAACCAACACTTGATATATGAGTTGTTTAACTATCTAGATGCTACCAAAGAGCGTGTATGTGTGTGTGTATTATTCTACTTCTTACAGACCTTGCTCTGCTTAATGATGATTATAAATAATGCCCTAGCTATTATCATTTCTTAGACATTCCTCGCATCTATAGATAAAGGAATTCAATTAGAAATTAACCTTATCATTGTCCTAGTTCACAGGTATGCAAAGAGCACTAATATATACAAGGAAGAGAGCAATATGACAAAAACCTTAGTGAACCAAGGAACAATATTAGGGCAATTGTGTTGTGACAAAAAAACTTAATAAGGTATGCATTTATGGTGTCATAACTATTTTCCAAAATTTCTCAAAGAAAAGTGATATCATGGGATGCCTTATTTGCAGGGTATGTTTGAAATGGCTTCTTAAAAGCCCAAGAAACTTTTAAGCAAATGCATTTAGCGAGTGTAAGGCTAGACTCCAAAATATCAATGGCCTTCTTGCTACAATATCTATATGTAGAGATCAACTTTGATTAATTAGATTAATTATCTTCATCTATTGGAAGGGATAACTTAGAATTCAATACTATTTTAGGAGAGAAATTGCAAACGAGTATACTTAGCTCTATGCACAATGTTGAAGATATCTTTGGTTTAGGCATCAAAATAAACTTTATCAAACTTCTCCAGCTTCATGGTAAATGCAATCTTGAATGAGAGAAAATATAGTGTGAAGAAATATGACTCTATTAGTCATTCCCATAGCCCCATAGAACACATGTAATCCCAATGACTAAAAGTGTAGTCTACACATTGTGCAAGGGTCGTAGGTGATATAGAGCTCATAATCTGTAAACCTCTATGCATTTGGTTGTTACCTGAGATCAAGAATTAAGTCCCCAACACAAATATTGCTAGAGATTGTGAGCTCTCACCCAAGCTTCTAGACATACCATTAGAACAAACATTATTGCAGCACATGTAAGCTAAGAGGAGTCGCCATGGCTCAACAAATTCTCAAATAGTTCCTAACTTCTCCCCTATAGAACTCATTTTTTCCCACCTCTTCTTTGTTGCTCCTCTCAAAAATGGGTCATGAAATCCCCCCTTCAACTTCCATGTACAAGATAGGTTTGGCTTTGACCAACAAATTTAAAGTCTTCATCAGCACTTATGAGTGTAGATACACACAACCACATAGCAGAGTTGATAATGAATCATGCACGAGATCAAGGAGAGCTTTCACCATGAGTAATGCCTTATCTACTCAACATAAAAGAAACATAAGCTCCAAGTTGACTACCCATTCACCTAAAGGAGCCAAGCAACAACGTGGAATTCACTAAATTCTTCTCCCCATCCACATGTCTGCACACTCTCAAATTCAATCATGGCAGCTTCCATGAGATAGAGACCAAAATAAGTTTCCTAAGCATCTCTCACTCTATGTCCCCCCCGCCATTATAATCCTTCTTGTCATCTTGCTTGGAGATTAACCACAACAATGAGGGATATCATGCCTTCATTAAGGCATGACATACATCCGCTTCCCTTGGGACCCATGCTCTTGCATTTAATTTGTCCCCTCCAACTGAGTTGATGGAAATGGATGTCATTCTTTCTCTACGAGCATCGATGACCCCTCCTTTTAATTAATGCACCATGGTTTCAATATTACTGTAGACAATACTATTGGAACTTCAATGCTGGGAGAGGTAGATGAAATTTATTTCTTATACTCTAACCTTTTACGACATGAATTCAACATTTATATAAAATATTCCCTTATTTAGCCCCTTAAGGTCCATGTAATGTCCAATGTGTGAACATCCACAATGTGGGATGTGACATATTGTAGCCTGGAGGAAGACAAAGAGTAACAAACCACTTGCATAATTACATGAAAGCAAAGAAAAATAAGTAATGTGCAGAAGGTTGGTTCTTGGTATTCTTTGTAACTACTTATTGTCCACATTATATACTATTCATAAAACTATACATGGCAAGTTGTTCTTGTGTTAATTTTAATAGAAATACTCCGTCAAATTTAAGAAAGGAAGGAAAAGAGAAAGAATTGAAGGAAATGCATTAATACTTTAAAATCATATGTATAGGAAACAAAAATATTTCAAATGGAACAATTTAATGTTAATAACTTTCTAATTTATTGTCTTGGGGCTTAAAATTTCTATAAACCCAATCTATCCATTTTTTACCTGTTTTTTAAATACAAAATTAACTTCACCATCAATTATAAAATTAATAGTAAAATAACAAATAAATAACAATAAAAAATTACTTAAGTAAAAGTAAAACTAAAACATAACTAAACACAACTTATAAGTAATCAGTATCTGGAAATTCTAGCCCGAGAAGAGATTGCAGATGTTATGGAGAAATTCAATTTTTGCAAAGAATGGATAGATTATGTTAAGAGCTATATTACGAACTTGAGATGTTCTGTCCTCATAAATGGGAGTCCTCAAGGCTTCTTCCCTACCATGAGAGGGATCAAACAAGGGAACCCCTTGTCCTTGTTTCTCTTCATTATCATGGCGGAGGCTTTGGGAAGAAGCATTAGTAAGGCAAGAGTGGAGGGAAGATGGAAAGGCATCAAAATTACGTCGGGGGTAGATGCAGTGGCACGCTGGCAATTCGTAGATGACACTATGCTCTTTGGAGTGGCGAATAGAAGGAAAGAAAGAGTGATTAGAACTATGCTCGATAAGTATTGTAGTGTGTCCGAGCAGAAGATTAACTAGAACAAGCCAGACATTTTTTTCTTCAACATAAATATAAGGACGCGGCAGGAGATCTCCAGGATTCTAGGCTTCAAGTAGGAAAACTTCCAAGTAAATACTTAGGAATGCCATTATTCACAAGGGCCAACAAAGTAAAATTTTGGGATGATCTAATAACAAAATGAAGCATGAAATTAGACTCGTGGAAAGGAAAATGGCTCACTTCTGCAGGAAGGGTTGTGATGTTCAAATCGGTTGTATCAGGAATCCCAATATACTTGATGGCATGTATGAATATCTTGTAGAGATTTTTTTGATCAGATCACACTTCAAATGAGGAAGTTCTTTTGGAACAAAAATGCCAAGTAGAACAAAATTCCCCTGGTTGCTAGGGAGAATATTTGTAGCCCTAAAGAGGTTGGTGGTGTGGGTTTGAGGCAATGGTTGTTAATGGATATCACAATGGGAGGAAATCTTATATGGCATATGTACTACATGACAAATTAGAAGTGGGCCGGAATCCTGCAATGTAAATATTTGGACAACCAGAATAGATCAAGAATTTTCACTGTTGACAATGCCCCTACTAGCTTGGCAATTTGGAATTTTTTGCTTTCCTATAGAGATATCATTACAAAGAACTTAACACGAGATGTAAAGGACAGAAGGAGGGCCTCCTTTTGGGAGGACTCATGGGATGGATATCAGCCCCTCACAGAAGTCCAAGGCTTGGAGAAAGCACGGGAGATTTTATCTAGAGTTTGCGGCAAAAAGGTAGGAGACTATGCAGAGAAACAAGATGTTATTGGAGGTTCAAAATGGGCTTGGAAATCGCTGCAAGGTTTGGATATTAGGGAGGATCAAAGGGAGGCGCTACCGAGGATTCTAGTGAATTGGAGGATCATTTTTTCAGACGAGGCAACTGAGGTGAAGTGGTGTGGTCCTAAAATAGGGAAGTATAATGTAAAGTTGGGGTACAAGCTAAAAGAGGCGGTAGTGGAGTGACCCGACTGGCCTTCACATCTATGTTGAAGTAATAAATGCTTTCCAAAAGCGGGGGTGTTTGCATGGGCAGCGGTGCACAGAACAAAATTTTGATAGGGGATAGGTTGAGAAAGATGGGGTTCCATGGTCCACATAGGTGCCCCTTGTGTGAAGCAGAGGAAGAGACATCAAATCATCTTCTTCTTCATTGTGAGACTACAATGGCTTGTTGGAGGAGGGTAATGGGGAACCTAGGCCGAAGTGTTGTGTTGTGTGGAAATCTCAGGGCGATGTCCAATGGTTGGCCAATTATCCACAAGGGCTCGATCTTTGTGAGCATTTGGATGGCTAGCCCTTCACTATCATTTGGGAGTTGTGGAAAGAAATAAACTAGAGAATTTTCCAAGTTAAGGAGATGTCGTTGGAAACGCTAATGTGCAAAATAGCCATAGTAGAGGTGGTAAACAACAATGTCAGATCTCAAAGTTCCAAAAACAACACCTTTTCTTTATGGGATGAAATAATCAAAAAGTGTTGGGTGGGATTATTGGTTCCCAACAACTATGGGGTGGGATGAAGAAATCTGTGGATCAATCCTAGAGTAGAGGTGCGCTGGTGCCCACCAGATGAGGGATGGGTGAAGGTGAATTTTGATGGGGTTGCCTAGGGAAACCCATGGCCCTTGGGTGCCGAGTGTGTGATACAAGACCAGAGCAGGAATATTCTTGCACTTGAGGCCAAATAGTTATAGAACGAGACAAACAATGAGGCTGAATTCCATGCAGCATGGATGGCATTAAGATTATGTAAAAGATTTAACTATAGGTAAATTCATTTGGAGGGCAATTTAAAAATTATTCTTAATGTCATTCGGTGTCGAAGCACACCAAATTAGAAATTGAATAAGTTCCCGAGGCCCATTTGGGGCATTCTAGAGAGTATGCTGGATTTTCGTATCACACATGTGTATTGGGAGGGCAATTCAATTGCGGATTGCCTCTTGAAATGGGCTATTATCATGATTGTGGATTCTGAAGAGCTGGTTTTGATTGATTTGGAGCTTGAGGTGGAGGAGCGACAACAGGGATTGTGATGGTGGCTCATGTGAGGTTTCAACCTCACATGATGAAGGCCTATCATGGTTGGTTATGTATTTGTGGTTGTTCAAGCAGCTTGAGTTGTAATCAGGTGTGGCCCCATTTTGCCACTTTCATATATAAAAAAAACACAGTTTGTAAATATTTTCCTTTAACATATAAAAAGTCTAAATATGAGATAAATCTTATCAAATATGGATAAAAGTAGGCGACTCTTAAAGAAATGTCATATATATTATTTTAGTGAAATTGGTGTTAATATGAGGGGAATTTCAAACTTTTGTTAATCTTTATACAACATGCATGGGCCCAATGTTCCTCTTTCTTGCTAATTCTCAACACAAAGTAACTTTATTGTAGTCTAAATTAGACATTCATTATTTTTTTTAATGTTACTTGATACATTGTAGCAACATACAAGTGTAGAATTCAAATTGTAAGAAACTATATATCTTTCTTTAAAAGACAATTTGTAAATATGTTCCTTTAACACATAAAAAGTCTAAATATTAGATAAATCTTATCCATTGATATTGATAAAAGTAGGCGACTCTTAAAGAAATGTCATATATATATTATTTAAGTTAAATTGATGTTAATATGAGGGGAATTTCACACTCTTATTAACCCTTATACATTGTGCATGGGCCTAATATTCCTCTTTCCTGTTGCCTCTCAACACAAATTAACTTTAATGTATTCTAAATTAGACATCCATTATTTATTTAATGTTACTTGATACCCTATAGCAACATTTAAGTGTAGAGTTTGAATTGTAATAAACTCTATATCTTTCTTTAAAAAGATAGTTTAAACAAAGACAAAGTTTCAAGTTACAATTCAAACTTTATACTTATGTGTCATTACATAATATTAAGAATAGTAAAATTGACCTATCTTTTTACATTTATAATATGTGCCTAACTAATATTAAATTTTATGGTTTTGTAATCTTTATCATAATTTTTTAATAAAAAAATGTTTTATTTAATCACAAGAATATGTTACAAAGAGTATATGAGACAAATGACAAAAGAGGCAAAAAACTAGACCAATGGGGTCCAACAAAACTAGAATGGTACTCAAAGAGTGTTAGGTGTGCCAACTCCTTTAGCTTGAAAATGTCGTATGCAAGTTGAAAGGGAGCATAATTGAATCTTCATTGGCTTTTTTGTCAACAAGAGAGTTCAAGTTTCTAAGGATATGCTACCAATTGATCTAGTTAAAAAATTGGAGGATCTTTAAAACTTGATTTAGCAAGAGAAAGAGTTGGAGAAAACTAACTTGTCTACCCAAGAGACATTGAATTATTAATTTAGAGTCCCCATAAACTGTGAGATTCTTGAGTTTTTATTTGACTACAAGAAGAAGGTTGAACTTGTAACCCCATGATTTCAACAACGTTATTTGAGACCTGCCCTAAATTCATGCCGAGGTCCAATATATTAAGCTAATATCTAGACCATATCACACCACCTACAACAACAATACCAATTAGATTAGATTTTGAGGCCCCATAAAAAAAAGAGCAAGGGAGTTTAAATGAATTTCTGGAGGGGAGTAGCTAGCCAAGGAATTGTTGATAAAATCCACAAGGTTCCATTTTTTAAGAAATTGAAGTTCTACTCTAGTAGCACATTTAGGTTTTGCTTTGTCCTAAAATGGTCTTTAGCATTTTCCACCATAGCATGCTAAATCCTGTGTATTCGAGTGTTCTTCAGGGTAGCAGTGTCTTCAAAAATCCTTTTGTTCCTATCAATGCAAATGCACCACATGCAAAAGAAATGTAAAGAAGATCATAAAATTTAGTAAGAGGCTTGCCACGTTGAGCTAGTTGTTTTAGCACGAATTCCATTGTCGAGTGTAGATTTCTAAGTTCAATTTGTTTTGAAAGTGGACTCCAAAGCTAAGAGAGGGAGGGAGATAGAAGAGGCTTCCTTTAAATAAAAAAAGAAGAGGATTCCTCACAATCCAAAAGAAGATGGGGTTGGGTTTCACAAGCTTTGAAATATTTGTGGCAAATATGAGATCCCTCTTAATAAGGTTTTCACTAGTAAGAATCTTATTCTATAGAACAAGCCATTTAATTTTGGAAGTGATGTTCAAGTTCCAAATGTTATTTTGAAGGTAGTCAAGAGGTTCCCCTTCATGGAGAAAATGAGCTCCAACCCAAACCATGTATCTGCCCATAGAGCTTATCTTTCCCCAAATTAAACCATCTTCACTATTTAGATCTATAGGAATAATGCCCTTAAATGTTTCCTTGATTACCTTCACTCTCTTTATTGTTTCTCATAAATCCCATTAAGGATCAAACTATACGTAGGATGACTTCTATCCCAATTAATGAGGTGTATAAATTTTTCCAATCCAAGTTGTTTCACGGATAAGAGAAGGCCCCTCAACATGAGAGATCTTAGGGGTTTGTTTCCCAAAATAGGATCATTCCATAATCTATTACTGCTACTATTTTTGGGATACAAGATATATTACTTTTGATTAAATCAATAGTTCTAATAATCAGAGTTTAGATTTTAGAAGTGCTTGGCTTTTGGAGGATGGTATAGAGAAAGCACATACCAAGTTTTCCATCACCAAATTTTTGAACAAGAATATGTTTACAAAGTGGTGTGGGACAATTTAGAAGGGTCCAAACAAAGCATAGTCCCCAAAGTTGTGCTCATTGTGAGTGCAGATCTAATGCCCAAGTCACCCTGCAACTTTTCTTTAGTGGTTTTATTCCAACCAACAAGATGAAATTTCTTTTAGTAAGTTTGTTTACCTCCTCTCCATGAGAAGCAAGTAATTTTTTTATCAAGATTAAGGATGGAGTGGTGCAGAAGCATCCAAAGTTGTAGGAGTAATCTTGCATCACCCAAAAATATTTTTCTTTTACTTGTTTGTTTTATTTTTAGGTTTCTTTTTCTTTTATATCGGTAGTCAATCACCAAAGATTCCACCGCATTTCACTACACTTGATGATCTCACCTCGCAATTTGGGATATTTGATCTTTACTGATCCATCAACATCACATTCACTTTTTAGGAGATTTTGATCACCATGAAGACATAATTTGATCTCCAAACTATTACTAGGCTTTATAAGCTTACACTCAATTTCTTTGTTTGTGGCTTATGATAACTTCTAGAAGTTTGTGGCAGCAAAGGAACACATATCAAAGTACATTGGACGTTGGAGTGCTTATAGTGTGAATCACATCAAGATCCTTCATTGTATTGCATTGGGAGATCCACCTACATAGTTGGCCAATTGCACGCTACATTTGGCATTGAGTTTGGAGCCACCTTGTGGCCAACTAAGATCACTCTTAAGGCTAGTAGATGATGTATAAACATCCTTGAAGATCATTAGAAAGAAATGAAGGAAGTAGGAGATAACTTGGCATGGTGTTGTATTGTAAAATGTTTCGAATGTTGTGATTTTTGTTCATTTGTAATCAAATAGCTAAGGCCTAACATGTTGGAAGCTCATTGTGGTAGATTGTAATATTGTCGTGATTGTGAATAAATAAAGAACATATGATTGTTCTGCTATTTTATTGAGGCTATTGTGTGTTAGTTTATTTGGCTACATGGTTGGATAATCCTTCATTGGACCCTCTAGCCATGACTGCATTATGGAGATAAGAGCATGATAGATCATTAGCTGGTAAATAGGGAGGCTAGAGATGACTGATTTAATTAAAATCAATATGCCAACAAGACGAATCCATCTACTACTAAGACTTTGAATGTGCCTGCCATTTTTTCCAAGTGATTAAACCAACAATCATAGCTCTTCAATAGAAACACCCAAATATTTGAATAGACTAGCACCATCATGCACAAATTGAAGAATATGGGAAAAGCTTCTATTTTCAATAGTAGATTTGTTTATAATGTAAAATTTGTATTTGTTGGCATTAATGGCAACTCGAGAAGAAAGCAAGAATTTTTCAAGGCAACATTTTGATCTTTTGACATTTAGCTTGGTGGCTTCCCGCCAACAAGATGGTGTCATCAAAAAACTAGGCATAAGTGATCTCCTTGACCCCATTGACAACCTTGATTCTAATAATGGACGAAGCTCTCCTTTTAGCTATTATGGACCTACCTAAAGCTTCTATTGATAATGTATAAATAGGGGGATAAAGGTTAGCCTTGGCACAAGCCTTTGGGTGCCTTCAAAAATATAGTTGGGGATTCATTGATGATTGGGCTACCCAAGGCTTGATGATGAATCCAAAGACTATTTCATGAAGAAAAGAGGGAAACCAAATACCTGCAAAATTTGTGCTAAAAAGTTCAAATTAACTTTGTCAAATGCATTGGCCATGTCAAGTTTTATGGCAATCCTTTTCTTAGTCTCTTGTTGTTGGTATGCAACAATCACAATATTGTCATAAATTTGTTTACCTATAATGAATCCTCCTTGCTCCTTATGGAAACCTAAAGTGTTATTGATTCTATTTGTTGAGATTTTAGTTATGAACTTATATGATGAATTGTAGAGAGAATATAAATCTAAACTTGTTGAAAGAGGCAACATCCTTTTTTTTGGAATCAAAGCTAAAAAGGTGGAATTGATGACATTAATAAGCTTACCTTTTTTGCAAACATCTTCAACCAGTTGAAGAAGATCAGCCACAATGAGGTCAAAAAACTCATTGTAGAAGGAATTAGAAAACCCATTAGGATTAGAGGCCTTGTCTTTGGCTGAGTTGAACACATGATCTTTGAGCTCCTCCATGTTGAGCACTTGACAAAGGAGATTTTAATGTCCTCATTGATGACATTTGAGATATTGTTGAGAAGCAAAACTTTAGGAGTAGGGTCTCCATCCAACTTTTAATAAAGAGTTTCATAGCACAATCATAAGCGACCTCTTTAATGTTAGAAACCATGTTGCCATTGTCCAACACACTTTCTCTAATCGTGTTCCTTTAGTACCATTGATAATTTTTGAGGTGAAATAATTTGGAATTAGCATCTCCCTCATGAAGTTGTCATGTGGGACTTGAGCATCTAGTATTATCCTTCCTACCTAACTTTTTTATTTAGCTAAGAGAGAATAGAATCTTTGTTAGATTTAAGAGCTTCAAAGAGGGGCTCCATTTTTGAAAGCTCTTCAATTTCTTTAAGCTTAACCAAAAGGAAATGCTTAGGCTTATCAGAGGCAAAAGAAGATTTTACCCATTTTCTTAAATCAAATTTTAATATGAAGATTTTAAACTTCCAAATATCATAAGCATTACTAAAGTAGCACCAAAAGTTCCATATACCCTCAAACTTCAAGGAGAAGCCAATCAAATTGACTCAAACCTTACCACAACTTACCAACTATTGATCCAATAATATAGTTATACTTTCAAAAGCCTTCCTCACATAGAGAACAATAATATAATTAAAATTTAAAAACATCGTATATTGGATTTAATAAATTAATTATTAATTTGTTAAAAAGTCTGGATAGACACAGGTCTATTTCATTATTTGCCGTGAAGTTGAACTCGTAAAGGAAAGATGCGTGGGAAAACCCGTATGTTGTAGCGGCAATTCTGAGTTAATCTGTTAACGTGCTGGGTTCGAATCTGTAACATCGTAAGCATTAATACAGTCCTTTCAAAAAAGGATGGACACGCCTAACGAAAGTTCGTTTGGAGAATGATGTCAAAATGTTTGTAGAAAATCGATAATCTTTATGGGAGTATTTCACCGACTGATTTTAAGAGATGAAAGTGGTGAGTTGTGACCAGTTTTGGTCGGTGATTTCAAAGAAAACAAGGCCAAACAGACTCATTTGTTACAAAGTGTAGAGGCATTTCTTAACAGACAGACTGCATCATTTAACAAACCAGGTTAAATACCAAAAGCTTAGACCTTAATGCATTAACCTCCATAATGAGAGATTGGATTCAATGATGCGAGTATAAGCATAGACAGATCAAGGGTTGGGGATCTCTGTTTCCCTAATGTGAGGCAAAAGCGGTAAGATTCAACTCCATCTTGTCTAAATTTTTGGTTATGTCTGCCTGTTTTATTTGTTTTTTTCTTTAAAAGGCCTCAGAAACCGAAATCCATAGTTCAGTTTTTTCCTAGCTGGATAATTACTCTCATTCATTTCATCTCTTTAAAAACTGAAAGACCTAGTTCAGCTTTTTCTATTTCAGTATTTTTCTACTTAGAAAAATACGTCCATTCGTTTCATCATCTCCAAAACTGCAAGCCCTTGTTCAGCTTTTTCTATTTGATATGAGATATGCTGAACCCTTAAAAACTGCAATCCCAATCTAGTTTTTCTTTATTACCTAACTGGTATGTGGGGTGCTGGACCCATAATTGGATGCAGTATGTTATTAAATGCTACGTGTTAACATTTTCTTCAGGGATTTGGACCTGTATCTTTGCTATGAAAGCCCATTGATCCATCACCCGAGCTCATCCCAATTAACAACCCTCATTGAGTCATTCCAGTTATTAGCTTTGAAAGCTGTGAGGACTATCCCTCACAGAACAAACACAAACAGAAAACAAGCAGCAGTGCCTCAAAGTGAAACTATTTTCTAATAGATGCAACTCTCAAATTTAAAGGCCACTTCCAATACAAATATTTCCCTTGTAAATAAGAACAATCTTGTCACATCCCCGTTAAAGGCATGAAAAGAGTGCATTTAATATTTAAGGCATGGGCAGCTTGGAACGGAAGGGAAGGTAGGTTGTTGGGGGAGACAAATGCCTGCAAGCTCCATTGAAGCAGATATGGCCTCCAACCACTACCACTAATCTATAATTGACATGCGTTTGACTCATAGTTCCGAGACTCGGACTCAGTGCGGACTCGGCAAGGGTGACTCGGCGCCCAGACTCAGCGCAGACTCAGCAAATTGAAAAACCCAAGAAATTTAGAGATTTTTAAGGATTTAAAACTTGTTTCATGCAACCTTTATTAAATAAACCTTAAAGACACAATAACATCATCAAATAAAAGCTAATTTGATCACATACACAAGTATACATCGATCACATAAGTATAAACGCAAATTGTAGCTGAGCTGCTGAAGGAAATAGCACACTTAGATATATAAATATAGTCAAATGTATACAAAACTCATGGAATATGAAATCCATGACATGAAATGTTCCAAACAAATATGAAATATCAAAACAATAACTAGAAGAAGTCTATGGCTCAGAGGAGACTGCATCTTTTGCCTTCTATGGAGGCGTAAATGGTAGGTCTTCAATGATGCAGCAGCCATAATCTCTGCCTGTGACTCCATGCCACCCTCACCAACATCAGTTGTGCCTGTGTTTGCTCGTGCTCTATCCTCCTCTGCAATGGCTACAACCTCAGCCTCTCTATCTGTCTAGTCAACCCATTCAAGGTCCTCGATGCTAAAGACAGGATCTGTAGCCTCAGTGATCCACTCAGACTGTGGATCGACCTCCTCTAGTGTGATCAGGGTGGAGTCATGGTCAAAAATCTGTTTGTGTCTAAGACGAAGGTTGTAATGAACATACACTAGATCATTCAACGTCTCCACAGATAGTCTATTGCGCCTCTTGGAGTGTATGTGCTCACAAATACTCCAATTGCGCTCACAACTTGAAGAACTGCATGGCTCACTCAATATGCGAATGGCAATCCTTTGAAGGTTTGGTGTTTTAGCACCAAACATTTGCCACCATTTATCTGAGATGAGAAAAAGAAAAAAAATCAATCTCATTTCCAACTTTAAGTTTCAAGTTTCAACATTTGATAATAATATAAAAAAAAGGAATATTATGCCCTTAAATATATTTTTACCTGGCTGCAATGTCGTCCTACTATCTTTGCACATTTGACGATAAAAGAGGTCTCCTTGTGCATCAGTAAAGGCCTCTATCTCGTGGACTATCTGTGAAGTAATTGCAGGCGCCATCTGCTCTATCACTAAGTAGAGCCCACCAAGAACCTCATCATCCACCTTGAAATCAAGGCGGAATTGGAATGCCAGATTTAAGAAATAAGCGGTTGCATGAAGGGGCTTGTGAAGCTGGTGGTGCCATCTCCTATCAATGATCTCCCAAATGGGACGATACTTACTCTCAGCTCCCTCATAGATGGATCTAATGGCCTCCTTGGCCCTATCCATGCCCTCATATATGTAGCCCATTGCGGGCTTCTCCCCATCACCAACTCATAGGAAAACTACCAAGGGCTTGGTGAACTGCAAATATTGTGAAAAATTAACTTAAGTGTGAACGAAAATAAAGTTAAACAAATAAAAGAAAAATATGAATAAAAATTAGAACATAATGTAGAATTAAATTTTACCTTTACAATCTCTACAGTAGGTGCCCAAAAGCCTGGCTCATTATAAATGTAATTTGCCACATCAATCCTTGCAGTGGAAGTAGCATAGGTGAGGAAGTCCACTCCTCACCAACAAACATACGCCTCAAAGCTGCCTTTGACTAAATCAAGGATTGTAATGTGATGAAATTAGTAGCAAATCTAGTGATGCCAGGACGATCCAACTCCCTCAGCCCCGTGTATTGCCTCATTAGGCTAAGGACCCATGTATGATTGTATATAAATTTGCAAATATTTTTGGCCATATCCACACATGTTTTGATCCATGGAAGCTTGCCAAGATCCTCCAATATGAGGTCAAGGCAATGGGCGGCACATGGAGTCCAAAATATTGTTGGGTGCCTCTCCATCATTAGTCTACCTGCAACAACATAATTTGCTGCATTATCGATCACTACTTGAACCACATTTTCCTCACCCACCTCAAGTATGACTTCCTCTAAAGCCTCACAAAGGTATGTAGCATTTTTTACATGCGCTGAAGCATCAATTGACTTGATGAACATGGTGCCACATGAAAAGGAAGTAAAATCAATTGTTCAATAAAACATAAATTAAAAATATTAATCGCTAAATCAAATTCAAATTTCAAATTATCCAATGCATCGAGGGAAGTACAATTACTTGTAGAGGAAACAAGAAAATTCAGCAGTGTCCTATTTTTTCTGTCGGTCCAACCATCAGTCATGATGGTGCAACCCTTCTTGCTCCATACCAAGCGTTGCTCCTCTATTTCGACTTTTACATCAGCCACCTTTTGTATCAAAAGTGGGCCTTCTTAAGTCATCTTCAGTAGGGCCTTTGAACCCCGCCCCACAAATAGTTATGGCATCAACCATATTTTGCCAAAAAGGAGACCTAACGCATGTCATAAATAAATTAAATGAGTATTGTAAAATGGAGAGTTTAACTTTAAATAATATAAAAATTCATGAGACAAAGAATCAAACTATAAATTTTAAAACAATCAAACAAAAAATAATTACCTGGCTGCATGGAATGGAATGGTGCAATAGTACCAAAAGTCTCCAATTGCTCGTCTAGCTGCATCATGTGCCTCCTTGTTCCAACCCATGCTGTCAAGCGACGTTGGGAACCAGGAGTAGTGCGTGGCACAAAAAATGAATCCAACCTAGATTTACGAACTCTAGGACCAATGCTAATACTCCCACTACCACTACCACTAGTGGCAACACTAGCACTAGTAGTAGCAGTAGCACCAACACTAGCAGAAGCACTAGCACTAGGACGAAATGGAGGCTTGGAAGAAGCCTCTCCAACACCATCAATGCACACCAACTCCTCCCTTTGCCTCTTTTTCAGTTCTTTTTCATTTCAAATGTTTCTAGTTGTACCTGCACCTCACGAATAGCCTTAGGAGGTGCATTAGGGCATCCCACAACATCATGGACGGGTATGCGTGCAAAATGGTATTTCAATTTATTAATGCCTCCATGAAAAATTGTTTTGCAATATTTACATTTTGCCTCTCCTTTTTTTTGCCCTTGAAAAATTTCAGCATGTTTACTAGTTGGGTCTTTTCTCAATGGGGTTGTAGAAGTAGACATTGTGAAAAATATGATTGGAATTTGAAATCAAGGTTGCTACAATAACGCATAATTACAAAAAAATGAACATTTGTGAATTCATTTATAATTATTAAACTAATACAAAAAAAAAATGTAGGGTTTGTTCCAAAACAAAAGGTAGGGATTCTAAATTTGTTCCAAAAAAATAAGTAGGGTTTGTAACTTTGTTCCAAAAAGAATAGAAATATTAGAAAACAATGCAATTTTTGCTTAAAAAAACACAAAAAAAAACAAACAAAATCAAGCTTACCTCTCAAATGAAACTTGAAATGAAATGCAAACTCCTTCCAATCATTGGTAGAGAGCTCTCGATGCACCAACTCTAAGTATGAAGCTGCCCGAATGCGATTTGTTGATGGATTTTCGTCTACTCCTTGCTGTTTGCCCCACAATGCATTCTTATTTTTCCTCACAACTCTCTTTTCTTCTCCTATTTTGCCAACAAAATGAAATCAAGTTGCTTTTAGGGATGTAGAGGCAATATAAGTTAAAAAAAAAATCAAGTTTCAACTTTAATTTTTTGTTTTTTTTTCACTTTTTTTCCTTGCCTACGCCGGCCGAGTTTCCCTAACGGGGATCGCTTGGACTCGGCGAGTCCGGCAAGTCCGCCAGACTTGGCGAGTCTTGCCAAGACTCGACTGAGTCCGAGTCCCCAGGACTCGCCTGGGATGACTCGGCTAGGGACTCGCCGAGTCCAGGTTAGTCTGGGCGAGTTTCGGTTCTATGGTTTGACTCGCCCAAAGGAAAACAAGTGAAGAAGGACAAAGACAATTTAATGATGCATGTATGGGTGTGAAGGCAAAAAATAAAAGCAGTAGTTGGAGAGCGCTAGAGTGGAGGGACATCCATCATGTCACATCCCCTTCTTTTTGAACAATGAAATGTTAGCTATGTTGTTAGTTGAATACAATTGCTTTCATGTGAATGTGAAAATTATTCGTTGAATAATGTGTATAATGGTTTTCTTTTATATGCGAATATTTTCTTAATTATATGTGAAAATGGATTTATGGAAATAGTATAAATTATTGTTCATGTCAAGGAAACGATTTAACCTTCATTATTTGTCGAAGTGGTTGCAGGACAAATCAGGTGACAAGGAAAAAGGGATATCAATAGGAAGAGGGTGATTACAGGAATCGAAAAACAATAACTATGTCTAAGCCTAAATCATCGTAGCCTTGGCCAAGGCACATGTGTATAAGTATAAATATAATTATAGTTAGTGAGAATTATTTATCCCTTATGTTTATTAAATAATTGTTAAATTGTATTTTTACCTTTTGTTCGAGACCCTGTATCCATTCGACTATGGGAGATTAGACTTCGTTATGATTATTCAAGTTGTTCTCCAGCAGATTTGGAAACGATAGCCGAAGCTCTGAAAAGGCTTTGGAAGGAGAAGAGAATGGACAATCTCTGGAAAAGAGAAAGTGAAGTCCGCCATAATTGCTGACATAAACAAGACCACACTAAACCAGAAACATCTGAAGCAGATTGAGTTTCGACTCCTAGATATAGACTTCTCCCATTTTTCAGAATTTAGTGATCAAGAGGAACCAATCACTGATAATGAAAAAGATTCAGAAAACTAATCACAGAAAGTGATGACCAATTTGTATTGAATTGCAATAAATCTATCACAGGAAGTGATAGAAATTTTGCAATTATCACAGGAAGTGATAGAAATTTTGTAATTATTAATCTATCACAGGGAGTGATAGTCTTTTAAAATTTTGTGAACTATTTGTATTTGATATGAGTTCCAAATGATTTTTTTTTTTATGCAAAGGAAGACTCCTTAAATTCATTGGAAAACTATTAAATGACAATAACCCATAACCGTAAACTAATTAAAAACTCTTAAATTTCTTCAGGAACTTCATTGGAATGGATTATTCCGGAAATGAGTTCAGAGAAGATTAGAATAATGGCTCCATGGATAAATTGGATCAAATATTGAATATGATGAAAACCACTCAGGCCAGATTAGCCCACCTAGAGAGGTAGAAGGGCAATCTGAAGCTAGTGAAGAGAGATCTGAAAACCAAAGTGACCGGTATGAAGATAATTCAAAAACATTAAGTTTAGGACACAAGAGAAGTAGATTGGCCGATGAGTTAGCCAAGGATATGAAAAAGATAAAACCTCCTAAATTCGAAGGCTCTACTTCGGGAGATGCTGTGGAGGCATGGCTGACAGAAATGGAAAAGTATTTTGAGCATCGAGATTATTCTGATAATTCTAAAGCAGCATGGGCAGCCTACCAGTTGGCAGGAGAAGCTGCCACATGGTGGGAAAACAAAAGGGCTGAAATGGGATTGGCAATGGCTGATGTGTCATGGGATCAATTTGTGAAGATATTCCACCAAAGATGGCTTCCTCAGTTATTTTATGACCAAAAGTTGTTAGATTTTGAAAATCTCAGGCAGCGACCCTAACTGTCAATGAGTACTGGGAGAAATATACGCGGTTCCTCAGTACCAACAGGATGAAAACTTTCGAGTACGGAAGTTAATAATGAGGTTAAACAATCATGTTGGAGGACCAGTAGATGTTTTGGCCCCTCGAACTATGGATGAGGCTTATGAGAAAATTGTTCAGCAGGAACAAAGATTAAAGAAAGATGATTCCTTCAGGGACATAAAGCATAACAACTGAATGTTTTATATCACCTAAGTTACTGGGAAGGTTCCCTAAAAGAACTGGATTTATGGCTAAATCATGGATGGTAGAATATGCTAATCAGACGAGAGCTCGGGTAGAGCAATGTCTGTTTGAAGCAAAGATTGAATTTCCAGACTTCACTACAGAGGTCAACCTTTACGTAGCACCTCTGGGTTCCTACGATATGATCATTGGAATGAATTGGTTAAAAGAACATAGGGCTAAGGTCGACTGTTATGCTAAGATAGTAGAATGCATGGATGATTTAGGGAATCCGGTGAGGATTCAAGGAAAGCAACGAGAGGTTAAGGTGCGACAAATTTTGGCTATGCAGCTGAAAAGACATAAAAGAAAAGGATGCAAATTGTTTGTGGTCAAGATGGAAAAAGTCGAAGAAGGGACAGAGCATTTCCAGAATGGAAAAAGGAAAATGAATATTGAAGATAAGGAAGAGACCTTTACTGAAAAATATTCCTATATACGGGAATATCAAGATTCATTTCCCGAGGAACTACCTGGGTTACCACCTAGAAGAATTTTTGATTTTGCTATTGACCTTGTACCAGGGGCTGAACCTATTTCAAAGTTACCTTACCATATGACCACCTTAGAGCTGGTAGAGTTAAAGGCACAATTACAGGAATTACTGGATAAAGGCTTGATACGACCAAGTGTTTCACCATGGGGTGCCCCAGTAATATTTGTTAAAAAGAAGGATGGGACTCTTCGTCTATGTATAGACTACCGAATGTTAAATAAGCTCACCATCAAGAACAAATATCCCTTACCTTGAATAGATGATCTGTTTGATCAAATGAAAGGGGCTGCAGTGTTTTCAAAAATAGATTTGAGATCAGGATATCATCAACTCAGATTAAAAGAGGAAGACATTCATAAGACGGATTTCAAAACTAGATATGGACACTATGAGTTCACAGTTCTACCCTTTGGGCTCACCAATGCCCCAGCCACGTTCATGAATTTAATGAACAATGTTTTCAGAGATTGCCTGGATAAGTTTGTATTGGTATTTTTAGATGACATTCTTATTTACTCCAAAAATGAGGAAAAACACCTTCAACACCTTCGAACAGTTCTTCAGCGGTTAAGGGAACACAAATTATATGGAAAATTGTCCAAATGTACCTTCTTTCAGAAAGAAATACAATATCTGGGACATAATATCAGCTAAGGGAATTGCAGTGGATCCTACGAAGATAAAAGCTATAATGGATTGGCCAGTACCGAAAAATGTTCCTGAGGTTAGAAGTTTCAGAGGATTGGCTGGGTACTACAGAAGGTTTGTCCAAGATTTTTCTAGAATTGCTCATCCCATTACCTCTCTTCAAAGAAAAGGAAAAAGATTTGAATGGATTGAAAAATGTCAGGAGGCGTTTGACCTATTAAAGGAAAAACTAACAACCGCTCCAATATTGACAGTACACCAGATCCTAATGGTCATTTTGTGGTTATAACAGATGCATCGGGAGAAGGATTGGGCGGAGTGTTAATGCAAGAAGGAAAGGTAGTGGCTTATGAATCCCAAAAATTGAAACAATATGAGCAAAATTATGCACCCCATGATTTAGAGTTGGCAGCTATTGTTCATGCCCTACAAATGTGGCGACATTATTTGTTAGGAAAAACTTTTGAACTTAAGTCAGATCATCAAGGTTTTAAGCATATATTTACACAGCCCAATCTAAATGCTCGCCAGAGAAGATGGATGGAGTTAATTGCCGATTATGATTTTGAGATTAGTTACATTAAGGGCAAGGAAAACAGAGTAGCTGATGCCTTGAGTCGACGGAAGCATATAACGGCGATGGTGTCAATCAATACTGATTTTAGAAACCAGGTGATTCAAAAATTGAATGAAGATGAATATTATTTGCAAGTTCGAGAAGCTCTTTAGTCAAATCCATAGGAGCCTAAATATGAAGGTTTTCACATTGAAGCAGATGGGCTTTTGAGATTTAGAGGTAGAATGTATATTCCAAAGTCTTCTGAGTTATGGAAAGCAATATGGAAAGAAGTACACACCGCACCATATTTAGGACACCTCAGAGTAACCAAGATGTTGGCCGATGTCAAACCGTTATATTTCTGGAAAGGAATGAAAAAGGACACAGCGAGATTTGTGGCAGGATGTTTCGAATGTCAGAAGGTCAAGGTAGAGCATCAGCATCCACCAGGATTGCTTCAGCCTCATAGCATACCTGATTGGAAATGGCAGATTATCAGCATAGATTTTGTACAAGGTCTACCTTTGACTAACAACATGCATAATGCCATATTGGTGGTAGTGGACAAGCTCACGAAAGTGGCACATTTCATACCAGGGAATTTAATAGATGGGGCACTGGTGATCGCACGAAAATTTGTGCAGGAAATTTTTCGTCTCCATGGGATACCAGAAAATATCATATCAGATAGAGATGCCGAGATGACATCTAGATTTTGGCAGACCTTATTTTCAGCCTTGGGGACTCAGTTGAATATTAGTACAACATATCATCCCGAGACAGATGGTCAGACGGAAAGGGTAAATCAAATTTTAGAAGATTTACTTAGAATGTATTGTATGGATCAGCAATACAGATGGGAGGAATATTTACCTTTAGTAGAATTTGCCTATAACAATTCTTATCAATCAACAATAAAAATGGCACCTTTTGAAGCACTATATGGCAGGAAATGTAGAACCCCTATGAGTTGGAATAGGTGGGAAGACAGGATCATTCTAGTACCTGAAATGCTCCAAGAAATGGAAGAGCAAGTAAGAATAATCAGGCAGAGACTGAAAGAGGCCAATGACAGGCAAAAGAGTTATGCTGATGCAAAACGTATTCCCAGACAGTTTGTAGTGGGAGAAAAAGTTCTTGTTACCTAAATTTCACTACGGCTCATTCAGGTAGAGTTTTGATTCAAAACTTGTAAGGTACATCTCATCTGGTCCTTCATACATTACATTCAAGTGCATAAATGAAATAATTCAGGAGATTATGTTTATTAGTTTACTACATGTATCCAAGTGCATGTAACATAATAAGAGTTTATCCAAAATCTTTTCCAAAAAATAAATAATCTTTATTGAATGCAAAATGTTCATCATCTCACACAAGTCGTGAGGTTAACTGCCTTATTCAATGAAATAGAAGAACAATCTATACATGAATAAGTAAATAAAGTAATGTGCATGTAGGGTCAGAGGCCAGTCATTGCCTGAGAATGACTGGTTCTAGTTCTGGCGTGTTGTCTTGTCGCCCCGAGTTGTCTTTGTCCTTCCTAGCTTCATGTCGTCCCTGGTTCCTGCATCTGGCAACAACAATGGTGTTAGAGCAATGCTCTAAGCAATGAATGGTCCCAAATCATACATGAACAAGATACCATACATGTATAAACTGTTCCTCAATTGCATTAAATAAGAAATGTATACCCTGGATGTCCTAGAGAACAATCAGTTATCAAACACATCCAAAACATGCATTTATTTTCTAACAAGTTTGCTTTGTGTGCAGATACAGGGGTCATTTAACACTCATTTTATTTTAGCATGTGGAGAAAATGTGGCTCCCACGAGGGTTGAGCCTAGCATGTCTATTTGAGAACCATTAATTCTTTTAAAACAGTATAAAAGAAAGAAATACAGTTGCAGAAATAAAGTGCAAAAAGCCGTCCTGTGGCTGCTCATGACAAACATAATCTACAGTTACAAAATCTAATAAGAGCAACATGATTTATTTGCCAGAAAGTCACATGGAGAGTTTGAAGTGCCATGCATTTGTGAATTGTCACTAAGAGTAGCCACCTCTAAATTGTTAATGACTGTGGCAGTTAAGAGACAAATGATGCTTGCAGAAGTATGAGGACAACATTGAAATGATAGTGATGTATGTGACTGAGGGAGACTGTCATGGTCAACCAAGGAGCGGTTTAACTAGAAGATGCAATATTCGTCATAGCAGCCATGATGCAATAGAACAAGATCTTGACAATAGTTAAACTGTGGCTGCTAGTAGGGTGGACCACCTTGTAGTCACTTAAGAGTCTTGTTGAAGTTTTGAAAACCCCATCAACCTTAGGGTATGTAAAAGAAACAATAGCTTTCAAGAGGTTTGCTTCAAGGGTCATGGCATTGTGTGACTGAGCAAGGGCTGCTGATACAAAGGATCAGTCATGCTTAAAAGGAAAGAAGGACAGTCATCAACAGTGATGTGCTGCTACAGAATTAATAGTGAAGCCAAATATCATGAGGATGCCATGCCAGGCTTTCTATGCATGGTACAAGTCACATCTTATCAATATAAAAGTCACACAAAAAAGATTTGCTACAACATTGACATGATCCATATTCAAGTGCAAACCATGATCAAACACAACTATATGCTTGAGGAATGAATTATAGAACAACAATGGAACAACAATGAAATATGCCACATCATGTGTGAAGTTTTGGAACAGCAAAAATAGTCCAATAAGTGCAGCAAATACAGTGTAAAAAGTGCAGCAAACAACATTTATAAAGCAGCAGCCCATAAGTTAGAGAGAAGAAACAATAGTCATTTCTGATTTTTGAGTAGCAGACTTTACAAAGATGAAGAGGATGAGACATCAGTCATGCCAAGAAAGAACAGCATGTCAAGCTAAGGCAGTCCGGTTTAAAGGCAGATCAGTCTATCAGCAAACGGTCAAGCATAATCCAGAAGAACAATAATTTTTCTGCCAGGCATGGGACAACATTGAAGAAGAAGATGCTCAAATAGCTTGTGGGATTGATAATTTAAGGATAGCTGAAAAGAACTCGGACTTTGTACAATTTACTCACTGTGAATTGGACCCATCTTTTTTATTGAGCCTCAATGCGAGTCTAATCCCATTTGCAAACTGTAATCTTGCAACAAGAACACTTCTTCAATTAGAGAAACACTCAAGGCAAGCAATAGGATACTATACAACAAATTCCTGTACAAGATGTGATACCTCTTCACACCAATTGTTTTATCCTCAGAAAATTTTGTTTAAGACTATGTCTTCTGATTGTCTCAAGAAGGTGGAGCTCTGTGATGGTCAAAATGCTATTGTGGCTGTCAATGTTCATTATGGATATAACCAGGAAGACTCTCTAGTTTTAAACCATGCCTCAATAGATCGAGGGCTGTTTCGAACAATGCATTTTCATACATTCACATCAGAGACAAACCATGATGACAGTGACTCTAAAAGTTCATCAAAGATCGGAGTAGATTTTGGAAAGCCAAAACACAGAAGACCGTGAAAGGTAGGATAAAGTCCATTATATCATATAAACGAATCACAGAACTATGAAAATCAATTTTTCATTAAGCAGAGAGTATAGGAACAGCCACCACAGGGGTAACTCTGTCAGCAGGTCTGAGAATAGTTTCAAAAGAACCAAAGGGACAGCAGTATTCATTGACAGAGAGAAGATTTTGAAATCTGTGAATGAAATCATGGAGACAAAAGTGCTTACCAATGAGTTTAAAAGTCTTGATGGTATGAAGAACAGTAAGTTGAACAATTGCAAAAGGAAAGGTTTCTTTGAGGCAAGGCATAATCCAATTGATTCCGACACAAGTTCTACTTCTGAAGAGGACCCCTTGTTATGTTCTTTAATTCCAGCATGTACAAGAATGTCATTTTATAAGTTTTCTATCACGAATAGTACAGAACAGATGCAGATTTATATAGAGGAAAATGAAGGTTTTCAACTCACATAACAGCAAATACTCAGATTTTCTCAAAATCGCGACCCCAGAAAGGCGATATGCAGCAAAAAAACCTCAGAGAAATGAAGAAAAATCGATGGTATGAACAAATTACCTCTCTTTTTATGCCGTTTACTTTGTTAAATCATAGTTTCTTCCTCAGACGACCATCCTCAAGAAGCCTCAAACGTAGTAAAAGCATAATGGTCGGCCACAGAATCAAAAGAGCGAAAAATGCATCAAAACCAATCATAAATCACGGCCAGAGAAGCAAAAAATAGACCCAAAATCGACAAAGGAGTCAAAACCTCAAAGGAACAAAATACCTTGCATTTTTCCTCAAGAAAATTGGCCGAAATCCTCCTTGAATCAACAGAAAATCATGCAAATCTGGAGTTTTTCCTTTACAAACCCCAGTCATGGCAGCGTGGCAACGAGAGGAGGAAGGTGAAGTGAAATGCAAGTGAGATCTTTTAGGTTTTTCTTCCTTTTTGGACCGATTCCCTAATTTGCACTTTGAGTCTTTTTTGACTTTTGATTTGCAAAAAATCATTTCTATCCATTTGTGGCCCGTGGTGAAGACTTATGGAAGTCTTAAAACCTAGTCATTGTGCATGGGGCCATGGCATGTCTTTTTTTTGCCTTTTGTTTCTTTTTCATAGGCAAGTCAAATCATTATGAAACATTGCAATAGCATATGGGTCGATAGCCTTATATTTTGCTAAGGCATGCTGGTGAGGGAGTTACAAGGTGGATGAAGTAGAAGCCATAAGGCATGGTGGTGTTTGATGGGAAGTATAAGGTTTTTTGTGTACATTATGAATGATGGCTAAGGCATGATGGTGCATGTTGGGAAACGTGTGAGTGGCTAGGGGGTTATAAGGTGTTTTGACATAGTCATATAATGCGAGTAATGATGTAGGTGTGTGGAGTCGTGTTATTTTTGCCTAGGAGCTATGAAGGTACTCTTTTGTCGATTTTGCATAATCTAGGATAGATTAAACGTTGTAAACAAATGATAAAGTAATGAATTATGAATTACTTTATCATTTGTGATAAAATGCAAAGAGGCAATATTAGGTAGATTATCACAAACGACAAAGTAAGTCTTGTCGATTACTTTGTTGTCTTTTCACGACATTTAATTGGTCCCCAAACTATGCAAAAAATTGAGAAATTAAATGTTAGTGTCCTAAATGCCATTTTTCTGCATAGGTTTGTATAAATTTGGATTGTAAAACATTAACTAGGGTGGTGTAATTATAAATCACTTAGTCAATGTTAAATGAATGCAGAAATATGTGTATTTATGTCATTTATTGTGAAAGATCAGACATTTGTGATGCTGCAGGGTGGAGTTGACAAACAGGGGCAGGAGTTATTGCACAAATTTGACTTATTTTCAGTAGCCTTAAAGATCATTTAAAGGCATTCAAAGACATTTTCAGGTGCTTTTATGATTAGTGATGGCATGCCTTGACTTTTTCTGCATTGTGAGCCCACTTTGAAGGACTTTGGGCAGATATTTTGGGCACATTTATGAGATACATGAAAATGTAGGTGGCTCATGCTTATCTTGTTACAAGCTGTTTGGGAAGTATAGAATCTTTTTCCTTGTTCATTATTAAGAGGTTCTTGCTATTCACTACACTGTATATTGTAATTTTATGAGTTCTTTTGCGGAAGTGAACAGTCTTGTAACCCATTTTCAGAGATATACAGCATTGTAACACCCTTTTTAGTAGTAATAAGCAGTTTATACCTTCCCATTTCTTCTGATATTGTGTGTCCTTAGTGTTGGTACAAATCTTTGTGATGTTCTTTGTCCTTGGAGCTGTATTTCATGTTGGTGCCTTTATGCAGGGATACATATATTTCTGTAGGTTGTGAGATGTGCAAGGAATAACAATCAGTTTTGAGTGGTGAGAAAACATCTTTCTCCTTTACAGAACTGTTGTTATTTAGCCTCCTTACAAATTAATTATGCAAAGATTATGATTTGTTGGGTTGTGTAGGAGAGCCTTATTATTACTAGTTCTGTAGTGTGTCAGTTCTGTGTAGTCTCAGATGATCTTTTGGTGCATCACCTTAGACAGTAGGTTTTATTTTAATGCAATCCTTCTTACCCTTTTCTCTGCAAGGTCTTTAGTACAAGCAGTATAGGTGGAGTATCAATAGGAAGCCGGCCTTCTCCGGAGGTTCTTTCCATCACAGGTGACCCACAGACCTGGAAAGATCCCATGTTTCTCCAGATTGCCAAGTTTTTTATAACTTAGCAAGGGTGCAAATCCAAGAGACAACAGTTTTTTTGCGGGTAAAACCACATAAAAGCTCTATAAAATTTGGGAAAGCCTCTAAGTTAGCCCCAAGATATGTGGGACCTTTTGAAGTTCTAGAAATCATCAATCTTGTGGCATACAGAATTACTCTACCCCCGACTCTCGCTAGAATTCACAATGTATTTCATGTTTCTTATCTTAAGAAATATTATGCAGACTCTGAACATATGATTGATTTGAAATCATTGCAGGTACGAGACCCTGGGGTGGTCACAAGAGAGCCACTCCGAGTACTCGAGATACGTAAGTTGCAGTTACGTAATCGCGAGGTGGTACAATGTAAGGTCCAGTGGGACTAGTATTCAGAAGAGAATGCCACCTGGGAAGATTATGATGAGATTCTTGAGGATTGATGTGAAACTATGTTGTTAAGCTTATATATATATTTATTGATAAATAATCATCGAGGACAATGATTCTTGAGGAGAAGAATATGTCACATCCCCTTCTTTTTGAACAATGAAATGTTAGCTATGTTGTTAGTTGAATACAACTGCTTTCATGTGAATGTGAAAATTATTCATTGGATAATGTGTATAATGGTTTTCTTTTATATGCAAATATTTTCTTAATTATATGTGAAAATGGATTTATGGAAATAGTATAAATTATTGTTCGTATCAAGGAAACGATTTAACCTTCATTATTTGTCGAAGTGGTTGCAGGACAAATCAAGTGACAAGGAAAAAGGGATATCAACAGGGAGAGGGTGATTACAGGAATCGAAAAACAATAACTATGTCTAAGCCTAAATCACCGTAGCCTTGGCCAAGGCACATGTGTATAAGTATAAATATAATTATAGTTAGTGAAAATTATTTATCCCTTATGTTTATTAAATAATTGTTAAATTGTATTTTTACCTTTTGTGGAGCGCTTGGAGTGTGTGAGTTGGAGTCTTGATAGTAACTCCCCACTCCGCCCAAATGCAAGAAGGAATGCTCCTCCTAGCACGCGGTCCTCCTAGCACGCGGTCGTAGTGGAGGGCGGATATACATATTGGCGTTCATTCTTTCTTGGCATGCGTTCTCTACGTTATCCCTGGTAGAAAGAAGCATTTGCATATATTCCATTATGCATTTTCGTAGGAAGCATAAGGTGGTTTTGGATAGTGGCATTCGGCTGAAGTAACTCTTTCTCTGCATTACTGTAATTTGAATCGCATTTTTCTGAGATATTTCTCGACTCTGCATTGTGCTTACTCTGTCAAGCGGCCTTAGGAAATAGTCGCATATTTCAGTTGGTCGTGCAGCTGCATCTACCTCAACCTCAATCACAAAAAGATTTGTTCAGGCAAGATCATAGTCCCTTTTTCATAGTCCGATTTATCATGCTAAGGGAAAGACAGTATTTGATGATCTAGGCTATCAAATCATACTATCTTTCTTTGATCGTAGTTCTATATTTCTTGATCAGTCTTCAGAAAACTGTATATGTATTTCTTTCAACAAGTCTTCAAATCTGTCGAAGCTTTGATTTTTTTTTATACTTAATGAGCATATATATAAACATATACATACATATATATATCTTATATATATATATATACATACAAAGCTATTACATCTATTACATCTGCTCTTATGTTATAGTTGCACTGAGATACAGGACTGCGGTCACTAGAAGAAAGAGTATTTTTTGTCTATATACTTCTGTTCTGTAATTATCATGAATCTGTAAGTTTGTCAAGTGAGTCACGCATGATATTCTTTCAAAAACCTGCAATCATAGAAAAGGAAAACATTTGAATTAATAACAATGCTGAGCAAGGGTGAGTGCTGAAGACACAGTAGTGTCAATTATTTACTAGAAATCCTTGGCCAAGGTTACGATGCATAATAGGCATCTGTCAGCTATCAAGTACCAGATATACCATTGGTCAAAGTGATCTTTCCAGTTAAGAGGTACCTATAGGGAAAAGATCGATCAGGAGGTATAGGTCTTGACATCAGGCTCAGAGGCATATTGTTGTTAATTGATTCCTTGTTAATCACCTTCGTGAAGGGTTGGGTTTCTTCAGTTGAAGAAGCACGAGAGACTAGTTGGTCTTGGTTGGGTGGTTAAAACCCTTGTTGATATCTCTTTTTTCCCAAAAACAATCTAGAGGAGGATCTACAAACAAATCAGCAGGAAACTATTCAAGTTGTACTTTTCTTAATCTCTTTTCTCCTCTAATATTTGAATTTCATTGAAGAAAGTTAAATTATTTTGTTACAAGTATTTTGTTAGAAAGTTTATTTCAGTTGAAAAGAAAGTTAGTTGTGATTCATAACTTTATTGGATTCGATACTATTTCATATTGGTTAGTTATTCTTTCTACTGAAATTTTGTTATTAGACAAATTACTATTTTGTTAAATTAGAGAGGGTGTTACACATCAAAGCATAAAGAAAAGAATTTAAGTGATGGAGGTGGATGTTGCCAAGATGGCAAGGCGCAGAGAGTTGCTAATTTGTAGTCTGGAGAGCATCAAACGGATAAGGAGGTCCAAAAGCAGAGATGATTTGGTTTCTTTTCTTTAAATCCTCAAGGATGGAGGCATTGAATGTTGCATGCACACTAAAACTATGTTCCCTAAAAACAATGGAGTACCCATGACCTCCCAAGACATAATGTTGGATGCAATTGAGGGTGTTTTATTTGGGTGTATCTTCCAATTACAAGCAAAGGCAAAAAGCTTATGGTGGTGGTGTATGTCCACAGAGGGGGCTTTTGCATAGAATCGGCCTCTTCTCCCACATACCACGACTATCTCAATCTGTTGGTGAATGAGGCAAGCAATCTGGAGTCGATGAACACATGCAAATGTTAGAGCATTGTCTCCTTGCACCCTACGATTACTACTTTAGTGCTGTTAGGTAGCTCGACACAAACGCCCTTCATCCCTCCATCGGCGTCAAAACAAACTTAGCCAAGTGCCTTGTGGTTGGCAGCAGTGCGGGGGCAGATATTGTGCACCACTTAGGCCTTTTCATCATTGAGAAAAGTTGGAGGTGCTTGTGTATTGAGGGCACAATATTCTTCACCCGTATTTTGGCTAGTAAGACATGATCCTTGAAATAAGGCTTGAATCACGAGTTGTGGTTAAGTTTAGGGGATGGTTTGTGGGAGTTGTCACTGCTTGAGGCACCAGATAAAGACCCTGTTCTATAATCCAAATGGTCTACACTATCCCACTCTATCTTTGGTTGTTTATACATAATTCTTGGTTGTGATTGTGGGCAAAGATCTTTTGGAGTATAGTGGTTGAATACTACGAAGCACTGAGGAAGGCAGGACAAGAGGCAGAATTTATGATTGTCGAGGAGGAATTGGATGTGTTTCTTTTGTCACATCCTCATGGGTGGTTGTGTGAGGACCTAGTCCCAGACCTCATTATGGTCATCTCCAAGGCTTTCTTTCGATTAATGCAAAGGACAAGCTTTGCCTGATTCCGCATAATGCAAATATCATTGTATGTGCTTGCTTGGATATGCTTATGATCCCTGGCATTCTGCGTTGCAATGTCTAGTGGTGTCACTCAGAGATTTTCTCCAGCAAACCGTGGAGTATTGGTGCATGTGTTTCTCTTGCTGAGTCAGGCTCATGAGGTGAGTGGGTAGCCTTACAATTTATATATTTTGTCACACATCTTTGAAATAAATAAATAGAATGTATGGTTATTTTCTTCTAGTTATACATCACTTTCTACTTAAAACTCCAATACAACCTATATACCATTAAAACTTGAATTGTCTGAGAATGATACCATTAAGGGAGTTATGATGAAAGGGTTGTGATTATATCTAATAGTCTTATAACATTTTTGGTTAAGTTGGCAATATGGTAGAATCATAATTTTAGCTTGATTAAATGTTTATTAGATATTGTTGATCATGGTATAATGTTAGGCTTTTTATCACTAAAATTTAATTAAGATGGTGACTATATCATTATACATTGAACAAGATACTATAGCACTGCAAGGTAGTCATACCAATTAGCATTGAATTTTGGTACCTTGAGTACTAGGTTGGTCCAATTGACAGTAAGGAACTAATTCATTTATTGACCCTTGTTATAAGACAATGAAGATTACCAATTGACAATCTTATGACTGAGGAGTGCCTAGTTGACCCACTTGAATGAAAGGGAAATGCATACTAAAGTTTTGAGGATAATTGACTTAAACTTAGGGGATGCGAATCCTAATGTTGGAATGGTAGTTGATTTGTTATTAAAAGAACCCTAACAATTACAAGTACTCTAACTCAACAATGATACATGTATTTTAGGACTATTGGCTTAACCTTGAGAATATCTGAATGCTATGGATTTCTTGTTAGGGTATACGTAACTGATAAACTTTTCAAGTTGGGAAATTACTAGACATAATAATGCTAGTCAACCAAACACGAGAAGCTAGACATATGTCCTTAAGACTATTATATCCTTAATTGCTATTCTGTGATAGAAATTAAACAATGGTATCTGGGCATGGCATCATTATGTTACCATGCGATGAGAATCATCCTTCATGTTCTTTATATGTTGACTATATTATGATGGCTACTATTGTAACCTATTAAACCATAACTATTACTTGGTTTATAATGTACGAAAGCATTACGATTAGGGTGGGAGGTATTTTGAAACCCTAAGTCCGAGTTCTTGTTTGGCAATAATCTAATTACCCTATTACATTATATCATGATAATTGTTGTTATTACCGTACCTTGTATTATGGTATTAATGAATTCTGGTGGATAGTGTAAAATTGCTTTGAGGCTTCATGTAGAAGGTCCATGTCAAATATATCAGGTGAAAAGTACTTGAGGAATAATGATAGCAATTGTTGGCGTGAAACCCTGTAGGTAGGAACCTATGTGTACAACTTTTGAGAGATTAAGTGAGGAGAACTACATGTGACTTCGATTCTGTTTGGAAGCATGTATGTAAGCAGTTCTTGGGTGAAGGATGCCCTTGGACCCCAAGCCCATAGGGGAGGGAGGGGTTTAGGGAATTTGCTCCAAGCTAGGGGTTGTTCCTAAAGTTGATCAACCTTCCCCCAATAGGTTTCATCTTGAGGTTGAACTTGCATTAGATGGCTGTGAACTCACCTTCCAATTAGTATGTCCTAACTATATAGGCCTGAGCTGATAAATGGCACTCCATTATCATCAAGCTTATCTACTCGGACGTTTGTGGAGTTTGGCTTCCACCATCTACTCTAATCTTGGATGAACTTTTAGAGCCACTGTCATCATGGTTCATCTCTAAGGTGAAGGTATAAGAGTGCCTTAGGACTTGCCTATCTAGAATTATTAGAGTTGTGTGTGTTGAACACTATGGCATTATGTCTAGGCTCAATAATAAGTATAGGAAGCTATATGTTAGCCTCAAGACCTTAGAAAGGTCTATTCTTCTAAGAAATAAGGGCATGATAAACTCAGCCATGATAGGGTTATGAATGTGTTAAGGAAACTTGCTAACTTTGCATTTAATGTTGCTATTAAGCTAAGCCATTATGATAGGATGGTGTGAACAACTCTTAATATGTGTGGATGATTTGCCTATTCTAAATATGTGCCTAGATTTGTGTTGAGTGAGGATGGAATTCTTTATGATAGTCTTTTCCAAATGTGAGCAACTAACAATAAGTATTATCATGTATATGGTATGGTGGTTTACCTTTATATATGTTGGTGGATAATTGTATGTTAAGATTTATGATTGGTAATATGTAAGTGGTTCAGACTCAGAAGTAGAATGTTGTATAATACTACTACCATGGGTTTGAATTTATGTCTAAGAAATATTGTGTTTGTAAGTAACAATGGAATGACGTGAATGGCCTTTGAGATTACTCTATTGAATTGTTTGTGTTATGTATATGTGACCCAACTCATGTGGATTCTGTGTTACTTGTGTGTTGACCATTAATTTAGACCCTTGGACCAATAAGACCATGTGTATAGGTTTATAGATCCCTGTGTGGTAATGTAGTAGGATTAACCAGTCTAAGGTGTGAACTCTTAGGACAATATGTTTTAGATCAATGTTCTTAAACCTTTTAATTGTCATAATGTTGAACTGAGATCAATACAGGAGTTGACTTCTTGGCATCACATGGCGGTTGGAGTAAGGGCTCTACGAGAGCATAGGTAGGAGGAATGCAACACCTCCTAGAACATAGCTTGTTCCGCTCCTCCTGTGATGATCACCGACATTATAAATCCTATGACCCACATCAAAGATAAACTTATCGATGCTCCAACTTGACAGTAGTTAGGGAGCGTGCTCTGTCTAAAGAAGTATGCAGCTATATCATAGGGATTAGCAAGCTTTCACCAGTAGCATGCAAGTGATAGATGCCAAGAGCTACCCGATTTCATAGGGTTTAGATAGGCTTTCGCCAGTGGCATTCAAGCGACAGATGCCAGTACTAGTTTGGCTTTTGCCAGTGGTATGCAGGCGATAGATGCCAGTATCTACCTGTCTCAAGATTTCAATTTTGACATTGGGGTATCAATGATTGTGTGTGCTTCTTATGTTGTTTCTGCTTGAGGTATGGTTCTCAAGATTCAGTTGTTAAAATTAGTCCAAGTGATTAATTGTACGGGCACTGATCTTAGTTGAGGTAAAACCTTAAGATACCATGAATATGTTTATCTGGTTATAAGATGACTCATATGCCTAGTGGGCTATGAAAATCTTATTAGTAGCCTCATGTGTTGTGTGTTGCTACACTTACACATTAGCTAGTGATGACTGCAAGTAGTATGGGATGCTTGTTTGTCATTACAGATGGCAATGAATTGGAGAAAGGATGGGACCCACAGTGTGGCATGAGATGCATCGATATTCCCTTTTCAAGCGGGGATGTACATAAGGGCTTACATGTTAGTGAACCAGGTAAAGGGATGATGCTTGCAATAAGGTTGCAACCATTTCGTTTTGCTAGTCAGTCCCCAAGTGCACCAGTAATGTGTGTATGAATTAATCACATTATATATATGTGATATATGCATGAGCTAGTCAAACTGTGTATATGTGATAAGTATATGAGATGTATGTGTCAACTAAACACATTGTGTATATATGTGGTACACATGAGCCAGTCCCACGATGTATGTGTGACGCATGTGTGAGTTAGGCACATTATGTATATGTGATGTATGCTTGAGCCAATCATTATGTGGTTTGTGTGCACATACATCAATGTTGGCATTGAACTGACATTTGACTGGAATGTATTTGCTATCACACTATTGTGTTTGAACTGAATTAGAATCATAAGATTCACTTAACAGCTATGATTTAAAATCGAGATCAAAGATCTCATATCAAGGAGAGGATGAAATCTCTCTATTATTAGTGTATGAACTACGGAGCCTCTCATTCCCAGGAGGGGATACTTAGGCAGGGCCATTATGAATGAACCCTCGAGGTTTAGGTTTGGGTCTAGGAATGACCCTGACAATTGGGAACTTACCATATTTAGTGTGAGCATAAGAATTGTGGCAGAATTGTTGCCATGGATATGGATGGTAAGGCTATGAAGTTGGCACTTCTAAATTGGATAAAAGTTGCCCGGTCAATAAGTTAGTACTTGAGGTGTAATGGTTATGTGATGAAAAAAAAATAGTAGTAACCAGGGTGGTTATTACAAAGCTGAATTTAAGTTCATAGGTAGTGCCATTTTAACTTTGATTTACAAGGACAAAACCTTGAGTAGTTTAAAAAGTGACAATCCATGTTGCAAGTGCTATCTGTTTGAGATCTTGCTTTATCGTAATCACAGAATCATTGTCATTCCTTTTTGGCACAGAAAATAGTGGAAGATCAAGCAGTGCACTAGACAAAATAAGAAAAAGAGGCAGGTCCAGAAGATTGCAACCAAGGCAACAATTGCACAGAAGAGTGAGTTAGTGCAAAGCACTGAAGTTGGTGTGACAGTGATTTGAGCAAGTCACAGGAGGCTAGGTCACTGTGAAAAGCAGAGAATGCTGCACTGTGCAAAATGATAGATATACAAGTGGGAGCCTATGGAGTGACAGAGTGACACATGGCTGATACCATGTCGAGATGTGCAAAGGAGTGAGCGCATGGTGGAATCTCATCACACATGCCGGACTGCAAGGACACGCAGCAGAAATCCACCAGAACCACTTGGAGGACATTTGAAGAACCCACTTTACCTTAAATGGCAGGCTAGATTAATAAAAAACACAACAGATTATTAGGTGTACTTGTAATAATTGTGCTTGGGGATAGATCAGCAGCCTCATAACCAAGGCTTACAATTGATTTGCAGTAGACAGTTACATAAATGTAAGAGAGACGCCACTTATGTGCGGGTAGGAACCCAAGGAAGATTACAGTCCAAGAGGGGGGGAGTACAGTGATTTCCCAACACACATGATACCTTTCAAACCTAGAGTATTCTCACATATTACCACATCCATCATCATTCTCACCAAAGGTTCTCATCACCCCATAGTTTCCTTTATGAATACCTATGCAGTATGTCCATAGCAATCTTCATGAATGAGTTTAATGAAATTTTTGAAATCCCCAGAAGGGAACAGATTAGCTTGGCCATTCTCTATAGAAGCACAAGGGGAACACTGTAGCAATTTTATAAAAATATATTCTTTCTCTATTTACCTCTCTACATCTGTAATGGAATTTCACCTCTCTAGGTCTATAATGGAATTCCACCTCTCTTAATCTGTCTTCAATTTTAAGAATATCTTTGATTCATATTGCTAGCTGCCAACTACGCTGTTTACAACCCTAGGTAGCCTTTAGCATATTTACCATAACCATAGAAACCATTTCCACAAGAGTGTGATCTAAAGCCTTAGCCTCCATTCTCTTCAGATTTTCTAAATTGGCAATGGCTTCCACATTATTATTAGTTTTCTGTCCTGGGTCTTTAATAAACTAGAAGAGGGGAGACCCATCAACATTCCTACAAACACTGAGTTCTAACCAAACCTAGATTACCCAAGGAGGATCCATCAGAGTTTAGTTTCAAAAAATTCTCTATAGAGGGGACTAACTCAACATTTAACCTTCTTACTAATCCTATCATTGGGGCAGTCTCTTAAATGTCTTAGAGTTAATGAAGGTAACAGTTCCTTTAGTTTGGTCATGACCATTATTATCAAAAAACTATAAAAACTGATCTGCTTCAAGGATGCATAGCCTCCTTTAGTTTCTTGAATGAAAATTGTCAGCTTTGTCTATCTCTGATTCATAAATTCTTGTTTCATTAGTGCTTCCCAAGCCTCTCATGTCCGAAGAGAACATATTTCTAAGAGTGTTAGGTCTTAAGTCCATTTGGGATTTCTCATGAACATAACAAGAGATAGGAGCAATGCCCTTAACCCATTGGTTGAATTTTTAGTTATTTACCAATAGATTATAAGTCTCTCTTAAACAGTAAATGGAATTTCAGATTCAGAGGCCTTTGATTGTTTTCATCAATAAAAGTTTCAGGTACAGGTGAAGTTGAATCTCCTCACTTAATGTGAATTTATCTTCTTTATTAACTTGGAAATTGCTTCCCACAATGTTAGCTTGCAAATGAGGTAGTAGGTACAATCACCTAGCCTTTTCAACGGTAAATTCTCTGAAGCTATGAAGATCTCGAGATGTATTAGGCAATTAAGGGTCTTTTCCTTTACAAATATTTGGAATTTCAGATTCAAATAGAAGGTATAAAGTAGATATCCATTCATGTGAGATGGATTCGTTCATAGTCAAGGACCTGAAAATACTTGCAATATATGGCGCTTCTAGGAAGATCATCTTGATGCTTCATTTTGATGCAATTTAAGCAAAAGTACCAGAATGCCTGACTCGTGAGATATGTCTCAGAGACACAATGAGTATATATGTAAACATCCTTTGGTCATCTCAAGTGAGGACAATATGTATTTTAGGAGATATCTCCTTGGTGACCTATGGGTACCCTAAAAATTCCATGATAAACAAGAACAAATTACCTTTTGTTTGCCCGAGCTTTAAAAACATTATCACCATTATGCACAATCAAAAGCAACTTGAAGTCAAAACTCAAACCTAAATGTTTCATTTTTTCAGCTTTGAGGGGAGAGGGCAGATGTTTTTAAGAAAAGAACAAAATTTGGAGGTCTTTTCTAGCCATTTCTAGACACACATAACCAGACCCCATGTTTGCACCCAACTGTTATTTGGAAAGATGACATGCCTATCTCCATACCAAATTACCATGGTTTCCTTGTTTGAAAAGACATCATCCTTCCATGGATACGTATTGAGGAATGGAAAATTGGTATTTTGGACAGAACATCCATTGTGGGATCAAAATCTTCTGACTGCAAGCTGAGGCACGGGCTATTACTCCCCATAAACTAGGGGCTTGCACCGAAGATAATCAGAAAAGAATCTCTAAAGAAACAAGAGATTTCAATCAGGCTAGATACTTTTTGCTCTTGGTTTTTAGTAGTTCAAATTCTCAAGCATTGGAGAAGGCTAGAAACTGTTAAACCAAGTAACCATGCAATTGAAAGAATCTAGCTTAGAGGCTACATCACAGGATTCTGGTTTTATGTCCAGAACATTATCCCACATTTTCACAAGATATTTAAAATCATTATGAATGATGCTACTGGAGGGCTGAAGCCTTTGCTCCAAAAGAGCTTTGATGAATTCTTAAGATAAAATTTTTGAAGGACCTAAAACTATATATTTGAAAGAAAACCCCAAGAAATGAGGTCCCTAGGAAGTCCATTATGAGTTTGATCGCACAAAGGTTTTACTTTTCCATTCTAGTTTAGTTGGCTAGCCATTCTCCTTTCCTCTTCTGAAAACTGTCTTTTCATTTTAAATTATATAATATGAAATTTCTTAGAGCTAATTAAAAACAAAAAAAATCTATCTGCAACCATGTGAAGATCTCTGAATCTGTTTGAATAATATTATTCTTTGCCTTTCAACCCATAGAGTTGCTTCAGTTACGAGTTATTTTGGGGGATAGCATTAATTCATCATTTGAAGCTAGCATAGGACCCCAACTATCTATTTCTTAGCACATTGAATGTTATGCATATATTGTTATTTCTGGATTAAGGCCTCTCCTATAAACTTCTGCATTTGATTTGGCTATAGTTTTTTAATTAGGTGAACAGAGTTGTTTGCAGTCATCTTATATCTTGTATCTGGAATCTAAATCTTTATCAACAGGGAAATGGAGAAGTAGATGTTTCACAGTTCTTGACTTTTTTCTACTATCATGAGACTTGATTTACTTTTTGGCCGGAGATTATCATATTCTATACGAATAAGCAATACATGCTTGACTATTAAAACTCTATGCATATCCTTGCAATATTCTGACTCAAAAAAAATTACTGTGAATGTTTGTTTGCGTTCATGAAAATAAGCCAATTTGGTGATACCTTCACAGCTCTATACCTTCTTGAGAAACATGTCAATGTGTAAAGATATAAGCCTTACACTGACTTGCCCCAACATGATCATTATCAATATTTTGAAGTGCGGATCTAATTGCAATATTTGTTTAAAAGTTTTGAAACAATTTTAATTGTAGTTATAGAGTGTATGTATGGGAAAGGAAATATGCATATAACATTGGTTGCAGCTAACGAATCCATACATAGGACATATGCTATGATTTTAGTTGGAGCTAACAAATCAATAGATAAAGGTAATGCATGATAGTGCAAGATTCTCAGGAGATATTAATTGGTTTCCCTTATTGACTTTTTCAATATTGATCGGACAATTAATATTTTGATTGAGTTCTATATCAATGGGAAGTATGCAATAAAGGCATTATGGCTTCACTTTGTAATTGATTATACATCTGTACAAGGCATGCTTGTTTAATCCTTCTGTTTTGACCTCTTATCCCTACAACACTTTTTAATAGGTGCCTAGCAAATATAGAATAGGGACCTGATAAAAAGAAAGAAAATCAAGCCACTAACAATAATGTGCATACAACATGCCATGGGTTTCATTTGAGAAGAGAACATACATATGTTTTTTTAATGAAAAGCCTATTGTCTCAATGCCAATAAATACAACTACTTCGGTCTTCTAACTTAATTTACTTACTAAATTTTATAGTTTCACATAACGTTGGTGCAAGTAAGAATCCAAATCGTAGACAAATGTCCAGAGCAGCAAAGTATTATATTTTAACCCTTTTTAATTCCAAGAGCATATAATGTTATATTAATAGCTTAAATAATTGAGAAAGTACAAAACTATAGTTTATCTACTCGAAGTATTAGAAAAAATGATGTCTAGATTTATGAACCCAAAAATCCAAGATTAATTCTTCATTACATTTCCTATAGGTTCAACATCTTCAATTGAATCCACTTCTTTGAGCCACATGGAATGAACTTGTGCAAACTAATGCCCAAGGTAGATATGTTGATTACCATTGAAAACACAATTCAAAATTCCACATTGTATCAATGATAAAAGATGCTACTTTATTCAACTAAGAATCTTGTACAATTTTTTTGAGGCTATACCAACCCTCCCATTCTCTTCTCTACCTTGACATAAACTCTAATATTCTTGTGTTCGTGGTCTCTCTAATCATCTAAAGTTTTAACCTTAATTTATGAAATGCTTAAGATTATGAATCGTAAAATGGGTCATTGTTTTACGATTAGTTGATAAGATCTATCCAATCCAGTCTAAGAGTCATTTTAGAACATACCTTGATGGAGAGATTAGTGATCATCACTTTCAAGAGCATAAATGCTTATGTACAGGTCAAATGAATCTTAGAGCATTATAAGGAACTTAAAGGACAAGTGTGCAAGTACGGAAAAGAAGTTTTTGTGATATATCACGAAATTGTTAGTTCCCATAAGTGATGAAAATGCCACTATTGCAATAATTACATTTCCCCCCTATGAAAGTGGTGATTTTGTCTCGATTGCAACTCTTGCAAATTCACCTCTAGGTAGAAAGCAACAAAAATATCAAGCTACATAATCAATAAAATGCCACTATTGTGGCAATTATATTTTTGCTCCCTAGCAAAAGTGATGAATTCATCTGAACCACAGCTATTGTGAATTTGCCACTCTGTAAAAAGTGGCGAAAACATCAGTCTACAAACAAAGAGCATAATTTGAAGGGTTTGATTGATTATTTTCCTCTTCCAAGCATGGCAAACCATCTTTGGATGCCACATCAGACCATTTTACATCTTGTGGATGGGTTATCCCTTGTATTATCCTCATTGTATGTTCAATTTGTAGGGTTTTGTGGATTATGGAATAGGATTTAAGGTTGTAGAGACCATTGTAGGGTTTTAAGCACAGTTGTAACATTGAAGAGCTTGCGTTGGCATCACATCAACTTATCGCAATGTACATATGATTAGATTTTAGTGTATTGAGAGGTAAATTGCTCATTCTTGGAGTTTCTCCCGTTTTTAGGGAACTTGTCTCAATTATTGTCATGTTTCCTTCTTAATGTTCTCAATATTTTGCATATGTTTTACTAGTGTTTCAATATTGCAATTGAAGTAGGATTGTTGTTAGTGGTTAAAATACACATTAATAGTTATTTTGAGGTGTTTGAGAGGGCTACAAGCAGGGAATCCATTGTTGATGGATTGTTACAAAATCTCTCTCAATTTATAGATCAAATTAAGGGACACTTCTTGCTCTCTAAGAAATCCTAAATAGAAATATGCTTTCATTGTAAAACAACTAAAAATTATCTCTTTTTGCTTTTATCCAAAACATGAGATCTTTCTAGCTAAGAAGGCCATCTATACTTGCATCATAATGATGGTACATATCCTTTAATATTCAAGAATTAGGGGAAGGCAAGTACTTCTCTCGCATTATTGGATGCTACATCCACATCATCCATGTAAGCCGAAAACTAGACTAGTATGTATATCTTCAACACCATCATCTATTGTGGTGCTAGCATTCCTCGAATTGACACCATCAAAATTAAGCTTATAATATATTGTTGGGAGTTGAGTCCATTTACCATTAGGCTTAATATTGAATCTAAGCATTGACTAATATGCCAAAAAATATCAAAAGGAAGTGCCCTTAGAAGGACTTGAAATTAATGGTGCTACTCAAGAGGAGTGGGTGTGGCTAATTAATAGTTAGTCACATGATTTATGGTTCTGTGAAATACTTTGAGATTCCTTGTGAGCCTAATTACCCAATAGACAAAATACAATGACAATTGGAGAAGGCAATTGAAAATTTTGCTTAATGGTTAACTCGAGACCGTATGAAGATTATGTCTTCAATAGAGAAAAATGAAAGGTATAAAATTTTAAATTGATTAACCACCTCCTTCCATACAAGTACGGTAAATTTGCAATCAAGCAATGAATGTTTGATTGTTTAGTAATTAATGAAACATTAAGCAAATAGTTGGCCCAATATACCTTGTCTCTTTAGTGCTTCTGTTGTTAGATGCATATCCTCCACAAGGCCAAAAGAATGTGCTTTTTTAACCTTTTTTACATGTCCAACTTGGGCTAAATTAGATCATTAATTGCCTTTATATTTTGAATAAACAACCATTGATATTGTTATTTTATATTCCAAAACAAATAAATCCTTAGGTATCTAATCTTTGTCTCGACAATTGATACTTTGGACCTAATAGTATAGGAATATTATGGTGTAAGCCTTTAATACTATTAATATGGGACAATTAGTAATTTGGTAAAATTTGAGTAGCATATTTTCCTATATACAAATAGAAAATTTGAGCTTGAGATGACTACTAGTATAGGAAAATTAGTAAAACATAAAAAAGAAATAGGACTTAATGTTTGACATACAAATAGAAAGTTAAGGGCTCATTAGCCTCATCAACTCCTCTTCAGTAAGACTACATTAGTATCCTTGTCAATTTTTTTGGTAATAACCAACCTTAGTTACTATTTTTCTTCTTTTCTTCTTTTCTCCTTTTTCTTGATGTACAACTATCAGTTTTGTTACACCTTAAACACAATCTTAAATATCCAAACAATTGTATTCATTAATAACTAATCTATCAAGGTAAACACTTAATAGGAACACCAATCCAAACCCATTCCTATTCTTCAAGTGCCACCAATCGTGGTCTATTTAAGTATCCTGACTTCCAGGAGTCAAAGGATTTGTTGTAATTCATACACACAATATGAGAAAGACTTCATCCCCACAATCTAGGATGGAATTCCCAACTTGTTTTGAATCATCGTCATTAATTAAGTTTATACTTAAAATACAATCCATGTGCAATAGTATGGCAAGCATATCTTAGTTTGATGCTAGCACAATGTCAACATCAAATTATGAACACAAAACCACATAGTGACCAACTACTATATGTAAAGGGGAATTTAAGCACTATTGTGTTAACTTCTATATTACATTAATATGGGCTAGGTTGTAAAATTGCCAATTTATTGAAATCTAGTAAATAGAACTGAAAAATCAAATTCATAGCACATAAGAGAAATTCAAGACGTACATGGTAGACCACTTGATCAACCCACTATCTAGGACACTATTGTGTTGCACTGATGTCCACACAATGTGTTGTCATCCCAAATATACATTTCAGTTTCAGTCTCACGGTGTCATCCCAAAAAGTTGAAAAACTCAAATGTTTTTCCAAATTTGGACAACGAGATAAACAACACCAAATAAAGGAAATACCAAAATACAAAGAAATACTAAAAATCAATGTCAAACTACTTTTTTGAAATGGAAATAGAAGTGATAAGGAAGAGATGAAGAGATTGCAAACCTCTGTGTGAGAAGAAAACTCCAACAAGACTTGTAGCTATGAAAAGAAAATTGTTGGGGATTTCTTGGGAGCTTGTCAAGAATGATCAAGCCCCTATTTTAACCTTTTGTCTGATGTGTGTGCGCTTAGCCTATGTTCATCTAGGACTAAGAACCCAATGTTGAAATGAAATATATAAGTGCAAGATCCCTAGTCTATGAGGAGCTACACCCTAGTGTGTGTATTTGATAAATAGAAAAGTGGTAAACACCAAGAGATTTTGCCAAGAGAAATAGAGAGAAATGATATAGAAAGAAAGCTTGTAACACTATCTCCATAGACTTATGTATTTATAAGCTTGTTTATTTTTTTGTCAATAATTCATAGTCATCATACTACTTGCAAGAGTCTAATCAAAAGTAGGGTTGGGTTTATTTTGGATAGGATATACTTCCCTTGGTCAACTTCAAACCATATCTATAACACATTCATATTGTACTTACAATTTAACAAGGCTGCAAGTTTTAGGAACTCTCAAATATGTTAAATATGGCATGTGCTTATTTAGGATTTAGTAATAACCCACATCTTTAATTTTTATGAATTATGCAAACCTAAATTACAACTAATATGGTAATTTACTAACAAATAACTATAATCTAATAAATCTGAGTCAATTACTTACCAAATCTTGCTTCACTTTGCCTATAAAGGTTTGGTCTATCATGAGCTACAATATGGTCAAAATCCACAAGCCTTTGCCAGACAAGACCACCAAGCTCTCTAGGCATTTCCCTTATACAAGCCCTTAATGTTGGCTATGACCAAAGTATTGGCAGAAAACATACCCACACACACACACACATATATATACAACCAAGCAAGGAATTCATCATGATTTCCCAAACCCACTCCCCATACAATCAAATATAGGAATATTATTTTAGCAAGCTCTAGGGTAAAACTTGGCTTTTGAAATATTTACCATTGGCAAAGAGAAAGGCCCAAAAGAAATGTTTAGTACTCAGCTAGCTTAAGGGCAACCACACGTGATGCCTTTGAAGAATAAAATCCACACTTCATGCCTTAAAAACCCTATGGTAGCCCGCTCTTAACTAGAACAAAAGAACCCCCTTTGCAATCCCCTGTGACTCCTGCCTCCTTCCATGTACAAGTCACAAATATTCAACCCACAAAACCCTCATGAAAGCTCCATTTGTGCCCTCTAAGGAGAATGCATAGTCCTCGCTTTAACATTCCAGTCACCCCCTTTTACCAAGAAGGATAGCCCTTTTCATGTACAATGTTCAACCTCATGCCCTCCCCATCTGCCACCACCAAGCTTGTGTCTTTCTTTTTTAATTCCCATTAATTTATTTACTCCATCCCTATTGTACTCTAAATCAATGTTCGATAAGGTGCTCACATTTCTAAATGTGTAGGGTGCAAATTCCTTCTAAAGAGCTTACAGGGCATGTACGCTACTCGTATGATATGTTTGGTAGGAGATTTGAGCCACTTTAAACAATTTAATAACTTATAGTGTTTTCCCAATCCTTCATTGTTATGTTGGGTAAGTTTTTTATTAATAAAATATTTTAGTTATCACTAATATTTATGAGATGGCAATATATGTGGAACTTAGGCTTCTCATTATATAATAATCTTAATGATAGAAAATTAGTAATTAGTTGTTTGGGTAGAATTTTTATGATATTGAATTTGTATTATTATAATAAATTAGGGTTATAATAATTTCATAATAATGTATAGTAGAAATTATAGAGTAAAGATGTATTTTTTGAGGTGGTTGGGCTAAAATTGATAGTTAAAATGAAAAGGCTATAGTACCTTGTAAGATAATGTCACAATGTCACACTAGCACTGTGCCATGGCATTGACAAACACAATTGACATCATATTTGTAGTTGGCATTGGAACACACCCCAATCAAGCTATAAAATCTATGTCATCTTGCACCTTGCCATCAATGAAAATCTGTTTACTTCAAAAATGTGATTTAAGACCTGCCTACGAGTTAAAATCAAGTGCCTTTATGGAATTTGACAATTTCTTCATGTTGCATTAGATCAATTTAGTTAAGGAGATAAATTTGATGGTGGTATGAGAACTAATAAAAACATGCATATTGTGTAAATAGAGAATAGAATGCAACACTAATTATTTGAATAAAATTCTAAGTCAAGCATGTCTTTCTTGTAGCCATATCCTTGTCAATAAGGATCTAATGTCAATAAATGTTTTTCATTTAGATGTAAACTCTAGTGGGTTAATTTTTTGCTTTAAAGAACATAGATAATTATGAAGCATCTTGGATAATCAAGTTAACCTTGCTAGTGGGTTAATCTTTGGCTTTCGATAACATAGAGAATTAGGAAGTATCTTGGCCAATTTGATTCCCCCTAACATTGATTTTTTATTTGGTTCCACAATCTTACACATCATAATAGTTCGTTCATTTAATTCCTTATCGAGCATCTTTGATGAGGTAAGGGCGAATGAATTACACTTTTTTGCTTGGCTCTTCTCCACACTTCTAGCAAAGTTAATATGAATATATGCATACAAAAAAAAATCGCATTTGTCAAAAGTTGTTATTAGTGTACTCTTTTAAGTTTATGTGGAGTCCTCTTTTCCACATTTTCATAGGAATGTCATGGCAATAAAGACAAGAACTACTAATGGTTTATTTTTATTTTATTTTATTATAATGTATAATTGACAATATTTTTGTTTTCAATGCATTTCTAAATAAGAATCAGCACATTTAACAATGAAGTAATAATTCAACTTAACTCTTTCATATATGTTAACCGTGTGTAACACAATTCATGAAAATAGAGACATTGAGCCGAAATAGAATGTTGCATTGAAATGCATACTCGAAACATCAACACACAATAGACTCCCATATCAAACATAAGTTATCCTTAACTTGAAATCTTCTAATAGATAAATTGTAACCAAAATCATAATGACATCAAAATCACAATTTGACAAAATTGGGCTATTTACATTAAAAGACATCCTAAATACCAGTTGGTTGATATTATAAAAGTTCAAATTCAACATAGAATTTTAGTTCCAAAGTTTTTAGTCAATGTTCTTATAAATAGAATCATTGCAATCATTTTCTGAACTCTATAGCTTTAATATGGATCCCACAAGTTGTATTATGATCAGTCTCATGAGGTTAGTTTGACTTTGTAATCTTTCAACAAATTGATCATATGATCAATACACAAACTCATAGCAACCATTACTTTCCACTCAACATTCTTACAATTGCTTTGGTATAAATCATTCATGAAGCAACCAACCCATCCACCACTTGTAAATAGGTTTATTGGTGATGCTGATTTTCTATTATTAAATTTTTTTGTTTTTTTATAGTCAATACATATATTATGTTTTATACCATGTACAAAGATGCTTTTTGGGTAGATAAAACGAGGAGCTTTCATTATGACAAGACAACTCTAAGTCATCTTGAATAGCCTTCCTTCTAATCCCATGCCAACTCTTTCTACACAAGTTTAAGGAAACATTGGAGTATGACCATATACTTGTTCTACCAAAAAGTTTTTTTTAGATGAAGAATTTTGGGATAGTGGCATATATTGCACATCAAAAGATAATTTAGATGAAGAAATTAAACAGCTAAAGTCGAGAAAAGCCCTTTAGTATCACTGGCAAAAATGGTTTTCTTGGAAAGACTAGATATCATTGATGCCTCTGATTCTTGGTCATGTTGTTAAAGGTTTACCTGACAAAAGGTAAGTTACATGCCTTGGTTGCATTGTGCAAATGATGTCAAGAATTTAGAATTCAAGATAGCTAACTACCTTTCTCACGGTTACTCAAATTAGATTTGCATATTTGGAACTTAATGGTTATATCTGTACAAATGTGTCTCATAATCATGCTAAAGTCGCAATTCCTCCAACAAGCACGTCATGGGATTTTGACCAAACAAAATCAACTCTTATCATATGCCAAAAATGGAAATTAGGAATGTTCCAAGTTTATAGTTGGCTCTATTCATGCGCTTACCAATCAAATAAGCTTCCACTTAATACAACCGTAAGACTTAGAAATCTTCAGTAGGAATGGGTGAGAACAGAGGCTGAGTATTCCTTAGCCAGGCTCAAGTAGTGCAAATGCTCCTCATTGTCATTTCAAGGAGGCTGAATACTCCTTACTCTTATTGTATTCCTCACTTTCATTCGAGGAAGGAGGCCGAGTACTTTTCACTCACTTTCATTGTATTCCTTGCTTTGCTTGAGCAGGGTGAGGAGATTATGGACAACACAAAATCATGTAGACATCAACCAAGGTTGTGATGGGGATTCAATGCAGAATATCCAATGTCCTTTTAATTCTTGTAATGTAATGCATTGACCACTATCATTTGGTCTGCAGCAGTTTACAGGCACTGCTACTTCACTGTAAAAACTGCCCTATTGATTCCACCAATACTTCACCTGGTAGCCCCACGTGTATGTCCTTCATAAATGTATAGTACAAGTTTTATTGCAACCATGTTACTCTATATGTTTATATTTTTGTGTAACCAAAAACCATATAGCTTAGCCGTACATTTGATTCACAAGATAACATAGGGTACTTGAATAGTGTTTTCCAGCTGCTCAGAACAAGTGCCCCAAATTGCAAAAACTCTTTCAACCAGAGGGTTTTAAGCTTGTAAGATTTTACAGGTCTTTGTGAGAAATTTTATCTATGGAAACTTCAGCAGATGGCTCTGGTATCAGAAAGATCAGAACATGAACATTAATTATGCAGCTCAAATTAAAAATACAGCAATTTAACCTTTGAGAAAAAAATCATTTATTATGTACAGCAACTTCAACTTTTGAAGGAAATGTCCTTTACTAAATATGATGCCCATTCTTAGCAAAGGCCATGACAGAGAAAGCTTGTTATGCCAATATGGTGTAGTTTCATACATAAAATTTCTCTCAGGTTTAGCTTTGGCTAATACTTGAAATTACATCTGGCATTAGAAAGAGCAAACAAGTAAAATATAATTGTCACATAATCCTCCGTACTATGATCCATTCACTTCTGATGACATTTATTATGCTATTCAACAGGTTAAGCTTTTTCATGTGACCCAAAATAAACAAAAAGTTGAATCCAGATGGGCCGTACAGAATCTTACTCCGAAAAGTAGTGAACCCCAAGGAACTTAAACAATACATCTTGCAAGTTCAAATGCAATTTGCACTCACTTATCGTGTCTAAATGAGCCTACAATTGTGAATGAGAGAAACTAGCTAACAAGAGAGGATTTGGAAATATATTGCATATTTTACACTCAACTGATCTGAGTGCCAGGATGTGTCTGAAGTGCAACACGTTAACTGCAGATCTGGTTCAAAAATTTGAGGTTAAAACATATTGTCATAAACAATTATACACATGGGTTGATTCATTTGATTGAACCAAAAGTTTAGAGAATTCCAAGACTCCATTCAACTTGGGCTTTCAAATGAGTTGCTGAAACCTGAGCCTTGTCCAAGAAAGAATGCTCAAAAATTGTAGGTCATGTTTCTTGTCTGTATTGTACAAAGAAGAATCCTTGAAGGGGGAGATCCAACTCTAGACTAAAATGTGAAAGAATCCTAAAAATCAGAGAATAAACTACGGGTCATTAATGACCAAATTTGAATTTTACATACAATATGAAATTGCAATTGCAATGGAGACATATGCTCCCCAAATTGAATCTGACCCTACAAATATATAAAAAGACAGGCAAAAACATCAATTTTCCTTGTCACTTGATCTAATGGTACAAAAAAGTGTAGGTTCCATGTATAATGCTACCAGAGCTCCCAAAACTTGTTATCCTTTTGTTCTGAAACATGTAGTTGAGAAGCAGTTGGACCTGGCCAAGGAATGTACAGGATACCTAACATACGTTTCAGATCACATGGTTGTCTGCACGGGGAAGTGGATCTTACGTTTCAGTACTGTTGGAAAATTCTTCTGGTGGTAGTTTCATATATAATTCAGTACTGTTAGAAAATTCTTCTGGTGGTAGTTTGATATTCGTTTCGGTACTGTTGGAAAGTTCTTCTGGAGGTGGCTTCACAAACTTCCCAAGGGACTTTTGTCGATATCTACTTCGCATACGTACTAATTTATCCTTGCTCTTCTTCTTCTTTTCCAGTTTCAATCGGTTACGGCGGTGTCTTTCCCTCTCATATATCCCTTGCCAATAAACTTCTCCAGTTGAAGGCCACAGCCACCGGTTTGTCGGGTGCTCAGAATCTACCTCTTCTGCCAAATCTTCATCCATGCTTTTCAGAAGACTGAAATTAAACCATTTAACCCACATCCGTCCTCTCCTACTCTTCAACTTGTGCTGCTCCTGCATTTGTCCCGTTTCTGGATTCACATAGATCATTCTTCTTGCACTATGGTATGCCCATACATTCATAAGCAACTCCAGAATTCGACAGTAACAGTGAGGATCCTGGTAAGAAAAAGACTTTGTGACTATCTGGAATTCTACTTGGTAGGAAAATAGTTCAAAAATAACTTGGTTTAGCACAAATTCAATTAAACTGTGCCCAAAGAATAACAGTTTGTCTTGCTCTGTATAATAGTAGCTAAAAGCATGGTAACTCTCTGTGGTTTCGATGGGCACCACAATGAAATGAGTAATAATAAGATTCTTAAATGCAACATAAAACGAGCAAAAGGAAGAATTAAATCTACCTTTGAAATGCTCAAGCAGCATTTCCCATAATCATGATGCTCATTATAATGTTGTGCATCCAAAGCATCTACAAACATTCTGCAATTGCAATCCAGAAATCCTTAAACCATGCAAGCAACTTCAGACGCTAAGATACAAGTAAACATTATACTTATGGCTCACCTTGCAAACATTACTAGCTCCAAAAACGATCTTGTAGGCATTGCCCAACTGTGTAAGACAGACCAAGAGTCCCCATCAGATGGCATAGGTGGAACTGCCATCCAAGTTTTGGGGAGACTATACATCCTTTTTAACGTGTCTGAGAACACAATCCTTCAGACATTTAAACTTAGAAATGTCAAATTCAAGTAAAACTACTGACGTCAAAAAATTACAGGCAATTAAATGTATATGCTCTGTCAAAATGAAAAGATAAAATCTAAAAATATTAAAATTATTATTCAAGAACTCAGTTCTTGATAGATTTGCTAACAAAACTACACCCTGCCAAACCCACACAATGTTCTTTGTAACATGTACTTCAACTATATTAAGATAACAGAACTAGATTGATCATACATCACTGTTTGAGAATTACATTATATATTGGTGACACATATCATACCTGCAGTTTCCAGCGTTTATGGCATCACAAAATGGCCAAAAACCTTCCTGCTGTGGCAAAGCTGCCCCTCCACTGACAGCCCTAGCATCTTTGTCCATCCTTGCCCAGAAGTAAACAGCATCCCCATGCTTGCCTCTTTCAATAGCCTCTGTCAATGCCTTTTCTGCAGATACAGAAAGGGACACCTATAAAGACAAAAGTTCAATGTCAGTAGCCAATCAGTGTGCTACATGAATTAGGCCACTCTTCCCTCTCCTTTGAAAGATACGGACGTCATGGATTCTCTTCTTCTCAAAAGCATAGAATAGGAAAATATCAAAAGAACGGCCCATTGGTTTTGGTCACAATGTAAAATGGAGGTTAAATTAGCAAGGGAAATGAACATGTGTGGAAAAGTACAATTAAAAAATGAAAATCGCAAAATAATATAAAAATTACCTCAAAAAGCAAGTATAAATAAAGTTCAGAAAATAAATAAAACGCCTTGATGTGAAATATACGCTTCATACCTTTTGTCCGACTGCCCTCCATGACTGAAAGCCAATCCAAGAATTTTTGTGAATCCGGTCAACTCTATTAGCAATGGCAAAAAGGGCACCATATTCACATAGGGCATCCCGATAGTATGCATCATTGAGAAGAGGAAGTCGAGCTGGAGCATCAACATCATCAGCCCCTGGCCGTCGGCCTTTTGTGCTCTGTATAAAAGTAAAATACAGACACTATATTAGTTCTACTTCTAAAGTGGATAAATTTAATTAGGTATTGGACCTATTCATTTGTTAACATAACTATATGGAATTTTGTTAAAGAGATTCCAGTATATGAAGCAACAACAACTAGTCCTCACAGAAGACTAGTTCAACTAGAACCTTCAGTTAGGAGGACTGCTTATGAGAAGTTTCTGCATAAGCGTTTCATCATTTCACGTTCATAGGATTTTAACAATATTCATCTTAACATGCACCTTCAAGTTTGAGTTAATAATCATGTAAACATGTAAAAGAGCTAGCATTTCAAGGGCATTGAATTCATGTTCTTTAATATTTCCATTCTTCCTGAAATGGGCGCCAAACTCAATAACCCCATTTTAATATTGCATGCCTCAGAACAAATTAGAAAGAACATATCTGATATAAGGAAAAATGGTTATCAATGAAGAAAGAATAGAACAGAAAAGAATTTCAAATTCCTCCAAGAATTTCAGACTCTTGTAACGAATCTAATCAATTAGAATGTAACCACCCAACCTCATTGCGTTCTTTAAACGGTTCCTTACTAGTAAGATAATATGCCAAATTCTCAATCATTTGTATCAAACTTCTAAAGCCATTTGAAGTAATTAAATAATTAATTATTGTCTTGCATGTGCTGCAATTGAAACTTAAATTTATTGGACTCTGTTGATGCAGCTATAGTTCATGATCACATAAAGTTTGCAACCAGATTTGTAAGTATTAGCTGTTAAGAATACTTACAAAGTTTCTATCGCAGCCTGCTGTGCTCATAAAATCCCCTATCAGTTCAGAGTTGTCATACATTGCTTACATAGATGTATTCTTAATATCAGAGAGAGCTCTTGAATTATGTTAATACAACTTCTACATGATCGTATTTTGTTTGCAAAAAGGAAAACAAACACATTTGCCTAGGAATTTCACAAATTCAAGAGGCTATTTACTTATTTTGGCAAGCATGTTCATTAGAGGATTATGTTAAGGGTTTCTCCCAAAAGATTCTTTTTAAGATACACCCAATAATGTTCATACAACAGACATTCCTATTCCAGTGCTCCCTGAATTTCCCTGTGTCAAAAATTACAATATGCATCAGGAAATGTTATGGAAGCTGTCTTGACACGAGAAATGTTGCTCCCAACCATCACAAGGGAATGCTATTGAAAACTCACTGGGCATTTAATTAAAAAAAATTATATTGGAAATAGTTTACAAATATAGCTTGTACGAGCAGCTGATTACAAAGATATACGAAGACTGAACAACAGTTGTGACAAAAAATCAAAAAAGACTATTACTAAGAGTAGCCACCCGCACTATCAAAAAAAGGGATCAGTCCAAGGTAACATTCAAATACATGTACCACCATAGCAACAACAAATACCAGATATAAAGCTCCATTTAACAAGTCTATTCCCATGACTCTTCTTATCCAACTTGTCAAGGAAAGAATCATAGGTATTATGACTCTTGTCATTCAGCCAGTGTATTGTGATGATGTACATTATGATGACTATCAACTCAGTTGAGGTAAATGGGATCCATAAATGCATCCAGTTACAATAGAGCAGTGGCAAGGCAGCAAAGAACCCTGGGAGCTAAAAAAAAGTGACTAAGAATAAAACATTAGAAATATCTCTTATACAGAAAACCTCCAGTTACAATAGAGCAGTGGCAAGGCGGCAAAGAACCCTGGGAGCTAAAAAAAAGTGACTAAGAATAAAACATTAGAAATATCTCTTATACAGAAAACCTCCAGTTCATAAGCTCAAGTTTCAATAGCTCTCAAGCTGACGTTAAAAGGAATATTATTGCTATTGTCTGCCTTTTTAGTTGTAATTCCATCTTAGGTTAGACTACCCTATCTTCTTATGTGATAGTTCGGAAACCACCCAACAATGCCATGTGACATCAGGAAACAATTCCAAGGACTTCTTAAGGAATGTGACAAATATTGTAGAAATTTTATACCTGGGTCATACAGAAAACGGGTTTTCATAAATCAAAATAGGAGATCTAGTAAAGGATTCCCAATGAGCCTACTTTAGAAATCAACCTTGGGCTATAGCTTCTTCAACAACCTAAGCCACGAGCATTTCACTAAATATGAAGTTCTCTTATGTATGAATAATGTTTTTTTAATCACAAGCAGAAGCTCTTGGCAAAACTGGGAAATAGGTAGGACTGTCATTTTCAGTCAAAACATTGGTTGACAAAATATATTTACTATTTAGTGAAAAAGCCTCATGTTAAAGGGGATTGAAAATTATTATTTTCTTGAATCCAAACATTTGATTATGGAAAAATCAAACATTAAATTACATATGAACATCTGTTACAAATAAACTCTTGGAAGCATATGAGCTTTAAGGATTTCCTTAAGATGGAGATAAGTACAAGCTCGAAACATGGATTGACTTGCACAAAATAAAGTGCCCTATTGACAATAAAGCATTATGTGGTGGATCTTATAAAGAATATATAGAATAAACGGTGAAATTATGCCTACAAATTCCTCAAAGAAAGTATGTGCCATGAATAGCATCAAGAAAATATATATGGATAAATCACTTTAGCCCTAGGTAAATTGTTGCACAGGTTTATTGGTCATCAAATTACTCCAATAGATTATAACATAAGGAAAAAAGATTGGTGGTAAGCTTATGTCGTCAATGTGCCACTGTCTGAACTAGTTGCTAGAGTAAAGGCAAGAAAAGCAATAAAATCTCTGTTACAGAAATCAAAGGATTAGAATGCTTGTTTGTCACAGAAATGACTAATGGTGAGTGTGTATTGAAAAGGTGCAAAAGATATATTATAATTAGACCACTCGTGAAGAATGCAAACTAAAACTAGAACAATCTTTTTCCAATGGTATCAAACAATTAAAATAACTAAAAAGATTTGTGAATTGATTGAAGGTATCTTAATCCTCACTACAAATTTATATCAAAGGTCTCACTAGATAAACTGATCCCTTTAAGGAAAGAAGCTGTAATGAAAAACATTGATGTTTTTTTCTTCTTTTTCTTATAGTTCTCAAGTAGGATTTTATTTGATTGCAAAGGCTTAGAATGGTTCTTTTCTCCAAAAAATGATGGGCATGTGTGTTTATATATTTTAAATTTTTCACAAGTAGATGAATGCACAAAAGTTACAAACTCACCAAACCTATTCCTCTGTAAAGTGCACGATGATGTAGAAAAGGCCAAGCACCTTGTCCATGATAAGGTTCATAAATGCATAATGATTGCCCAGTTCTTTCCAGCTCACCGTCATCTCTTTCATGCAGCTCGCCTTTTGTTCTTTCAGCCCTTTTAGCACTGCGATAAACATCTTCCCAAGTTCTCTTCATCCGGTCTCTTCTTTCTTCCAACTGCAAAATATGAGCACAAATTTATGTAATACCCATATGAATATTGGGAACAGAACAATTTACCATGTAGATTAAAAAGGGCACCTTGAAAATGAATTTAATTTCTTCCTCAGCCATACCTCTTCTTCCTCCCTCCTCTCTCTGTCTTCTGCCATTTCTTTTTCCTTTTCTTCCTTCCAGTCTGACAAACTGAAAGTTTCTTCTTGTATACTGCTAGCATTTAAAGAAAAATCTTCTGAGGGAGGACCCTTTGTCCACAACTCGTTAACCTGGAAAACTGTACTAGTTTTTTTCGAATCTTGGTTCAAATATTTGTCATCTGATTCTAATGTTTCCTCCATTAACTGCCACTGCCATGCTCCTTTTATTGTACCAGGAATTTCAGAAGCAGGTCGAGGAACTGCTGTTTCAGATGGGAGCCGTAGAACATTCTCAAGAATTGTAGAATAGCCTTCAATAGAGTCAGAAGCTATTAGATCCTTAGCATGCAAACTACCCTCCAATGCAATCTTGTGGGCTAAAGCAGATAACTTTCCACTTGATATTGCCATGGTCAATGCTTTTGTCATCATGCGAACATTTCCAAGTGGGAAGAGAAACCCATGTATTCTGTCTTCAACCTGTACATATGACTAAAACTTAAAAGAACTGTATGCTTCAGCAGAAATAGAATTGAAATCATATAACCAGAACACAAATGCTACCTTAAATAAATGGATGCCACTAGCATGTTCAATTTACATTATATTTTGGTTAAACTTAGACCTTTTGAACTTACATATTTTTGAATAATGGTGAGGTTGGGAGCAATTATTGGCCTTTTGAAGGACATTGCCCGCAGCAAAATAGATGGAAACGCTTGTTCTTCACAAATGGATCCATAAACCACCAAATCTGCTATTCTCATTATGCTGTTGACATCATCATCACTACAAATGTGTCGGACAACCCCTGTCGGAAATCCCAACTGAAGTGCAATTGCCTACAATCACCATAAGGAAAACATCACCTCAAAAAGTTAGCATTAGTTTTGCAAAGGAAGAGCATGCAAGATCCTACCAAGACAGATCGCAATTGTTTTTTACACCATGGAACCTACCAATATGCCTTTAAGCCAGTTATTCATTTTGAATCCAAGTACTTCAAAGACCCTACTATCAAAGCTAACACATATGCATTTTGGATTCAAATCATGTGCATGCTTAAAAGTTAAGATGCAGACCTCATTCTTTCATATTCGTATAGTGCTACTTTTTTTAGTTCTGTTTCTCGCTTAGGCACAAAATGAAGTGCTTGCATTGTATAGGTTTAGAAAAATGTGAATTGATAAGCCCAGGTATTCTTAAAAGTTAAAACATTAGCACTCTCAACTGAATTTTAATTTAATCAATAAGTTATTCTCAGCGGCTTGAGAAATCTATCAATTAGCTTGAAGATTCCGGTGAATACTGAAATGCCAAATTCAAGATAATCTCCAAGACACATGAAGTTGACGTGTTAGAAATATATAACCTAGACTTCTACCATCACAGTATTTGATATCTAGGTACTCTAATTCTCTTGTTTTAAGCAATTCTCAAGCTTCTAGATCGACTTCAACAGCATCTTTGCAGAAACATCCGTGGCAGATTCCTAGGCTGACTATAAATATTAAGTTCCTAATTTAAGACTATATAACTCCATTGCATGTAATAATTAAATACAGCTGCAAATTATTTAGAAAAATACAACTGAACCTGGATGAAACACACCTTTGTTTCAGCTACCTTGGGAATGAGACAGAATTCACAGAATAACCTAATGTCCATTAGTATAAATTTTAGCTACATCCTGGCAAATAGTTTTCTTACAAGCATGCCTTGCCTTTCTTATGAGAAGATGCTTTAACAAAATTGAATTTGGAAGATGTCATGCATATTCAACACTGATAGCAAAGAAATTGAATTTTATTAACTCGTTACTAAACAATTTATCACTATTACAATTATAATTGAGACCAAACCCCTCTTAGATATTTATAATTTTTAAAATTTCAAGTGGTGAGGATCAAACCATATAATTAGCGATTGCATTTATTATTTTTCAAGTAATGAGGATCAAAACATATAATTAGCAGTTCTTGCAATAGCATTGTGCCTACCAAAAGGTGCAGATGGTTTCCAATAACAAGATTCCATTGTAGTGGTTTCTGGCTTCAGAATTTATAGATATCACCAATATCAATCTGAAGGATTCAAATCTATGAACACTCAAATGAAGTATCTACTGTAAAATTTACTACATATAAATACACTCCTCACCTGCAAAGCCACGTCATAGGTGATGTTTAAATTGTTATTAACGAAGGCAATACTTAATGAACTGTTCATAGCATCGCTCACGTTAAATTCTGCAATCAAGGGCACAATTGCCTGCATTACCAGTGCATGCTCTTTCCATATGCCTGGGTAAGAAAATGGACTTCCAACAACCACAATTACAAAATTGTCTGATGTGAAGCCTAATTTGGATTGCATTTCATGTCTTGTATGCATGGCCATAAAATGTTCTGCCTCCCATGTTTCCTTTGGTGAACCAGGAATAACGAAGAAGTTTCCACAGTCAAGTATGGAATACATCATCTGCCAGTGCAAACAAATATTAATTATGCAGGATATTTCATCTCAATTGCCCCATTTGAAAGCATTAAAAATTTTTCACAAAGGTAAAATATCATCAAAACCTATGTATTTAAATTTGCATTACTCTAAACACACCACGCAGAGTTGGTCATTGAAGATTACCGGCATAGCATAGTCTGGAAAGACAACCACATCAGCTCTACCAAATGCAGACTTCCAATCACTGATGCTTTTTCTATGTTCATTTGAAGTATAAAGCCTTAGGCGCATTCCTAATGTATTCTCGTGAATAATCCATACCACAGGTACCATTTTAAAAGGATCCTGCATGAGGCTGTAAAAACAAGTGAATCTAATTGTGATTCTTTCTCTACAAAATCATTTGCATTCAACAGCACCATATGAAGAACTTTCTACACATCAAATTAGATATTATATTTACGAAATAGTAAATTTCAACAAAGGTAATGCATAAAGTAAGGTTTACAAAGCTAATATCTAGTGTAAAACAGCTCCCATGAAATCATCAAGATATATATCCACTTCAGGAAAGACAGAAGTATATAGGACCCAGTTTGTGACTTCTACCATTCATGAGAGCTAGCTAGACACATTCTATGCCAACAATCTAAAAATATAGCTAGAAGCAGTCACCGTCTAAATAAAAAGTGGATAACATAGATTAAAACAAATTATTTCACCTTGGTGTATAAGGAGGAGGTCAAAAGTGCTCACTTCTGGCCACACGACAAGGATAAGCTTAATGAGGAAGAACTTCAAATCCAGAATGAATACTTGAAGAAACATAACATCAGTAAGCCCGAGATAAGGAATGAAAGCAGTTCTAAAAACAAAGGGAGATTTGAACCTATTGTCAAAGACTTGGATCCCGGTGATGAGGCTGAGCCTGTGATTGGCACTTTTGAGTTTGATATGTACGAGAATGATAGCACCCAGAAATGCTGTTGCAAATAGTCCTTGCTGTTCCCTTATGTTGTCTCAAAGATTCCTAGACTTCGATGTTATTTTTATGGACTGAGTTGCTAGATAGGAGTGCTGTGCTAGAATGGATGATTCCTGTAGCAGTTATTTGATGTGGTCTGGACAGTATTTTGATGTGGACTAGACAGTTGTAGCTCTGTTTTCCTTTTTGTGGTGGGTCTCAGTGTGGATCTTTAGAGTGGACTTGGTGATCTTCACCATATATTGTACCTGTTCTCTTGGTTTCTTTTGGTAGACGATCTCTAATATAAAAAAGTAAAACAAATTATTAATGCACTACTCTATCTAATAACTTATAACCATAGACTTCGGCCCAAATAATGGAGCACACACCAGAAACCTACCGTATTTCCTTTTATTGGCAATACAAAAATCATCATAATATATGGCAGTGTAAAAGGTGCTATAGGAATCACTTCTTGACTATGTATGTGGCAGTGTAAAAGGTGCTCTATGAATCATTTCTTGGCTTTCTCAAAGGACTCTCAAACTCAAACAGTAGATGCCTTTTGCTAATCACAATTTGAAATATGATTGGACTTTGAACCACAATATCAATTCTGGATGTTTTGTGCGATAACCATCTACACTATGACAAACAGCATAGGAAAGCTCTGGTACTCTATAGTCAACAATAAAAGATTTTGACCAAGCATGGCATCCACATAAACTTTCAGTAAAAGTTAGGGCCTGTACTTCCTTTGTTTCAAGGGTCTACCAAGTAACAATAGATAGAATGAGAAAAATAAGAATGAAAACTATCAGAAAAGGAAATGGCTTTTCTCTAGTCAGGAAACTTGGAAAGTACAAGCAAAAATGCCTCACCTAGAAATGACACTTTTCGCTTCAAGAGAGCTGACAACCACACCATCATAACTGCAGTGTAATGTCAAGAAAAATTGGCATAATATTAGGTACCGAATAAATTTGATTAAACTACAACTGCACGTGTAATACTATACTGTATGCATGCAATTATCACCCAAGTCCAATTTATTGCCAGTTCGGTCAAAAGATCACACACAAGTTATGATAACCACTCAACCTTGAATTTTACTCCAAATACAAAAATAAGATCACTAAGAGTTCCTAAGAATATTTAACTCACTTTAACCAGTCAACCATGAATGGTTGATGTGGATTACTTCGCAGTATATTGATGGCAGTTCCCATCTTCTCCCAAACACCACGAACAGGCCCATCTTCAAGAGAATACAACTGCACAATGCAAATATCCTCTTAAAGTAGCTGAATCAAGCACTACATGTAACTACTGCATTTACAATCAGAACAGAACCCAACATGTATCTTGTATCTTGTTTGACACAACAGAAGATACGCAGCTCACTACATGAAGGGGGCTCAGGGAAGTGGTTGAGATTGTAAAACACAAGATAAATAGCGATGAGGTTTTGGACTTCTTAGAGCAGATGTGGACCTGGCTTGGAAAATAACTAATCATATTTTTTTGGTAATGGAGTTTACCTGACGCCTTGCATTTATTAAAAGCTATCTATATAAAGAGCTATTATTTTTTATAGTTGATACATATAATTTTTTAATCTTGAAGATGAATAATGAAACATAACCCAAAGCATGGATCCCAAAATCATGCTACGATGTATTGTGTTTATTTAGGTCACAAGAAGATGAACTACGTTTTGAAAGTACTATTTCCTGCAAAATTTGAATTTGTTGCACCTAAATTGTGACATTCTGACTTGCTTTAACAAAAGGAATTGATCAGTACTTTGTATACCCAAATATCAAATAAAGCACTTTTTCTGATATTTCAGTCTACTCGATGTGATAGAATTTTTGGCCATTTGGAATGGCGATTTACTTGCTTATTTATCCATAATTTAACAGTGTTTTATCTGACTGAGGTCATGTTTGATCTATTTCTTTCAGCTGCACAGCCATTTCTCCCCCGTATCAAAATTTTAATTAGCATGCATTTTTTAAATCAAACAACGGCATAACCTACATGACATTTTTGTAAAAATCTGAACCATGTCTCCCTTCTGACTTGGCCCTTTTTGTAGTAGCTGACCTATCCAAACCTATACATATACAAAAGGAGAATGACTGGCAACAACTACTAAATAAATTCAATTGCATTTGTTACCTTCCTAGACCCTAATCCAGTGGCATAAGATGTCTAGATTGATCGACCCTGTCAAACTGATCATAGAAGACAATGGACGGGACTAATTGGAATTGAACAAGAGTGGAATATTATCTACAGAAAAGAAGGTTAAAGACAACATGAGACTCTTGTTAAGTTGTATGAATTGTACTTCAATTGCCTAAAGGAGATCACTCACACTTAAAAGAATGAAAATCTAGTTCTGAAGATAAATCGAATTTAAAACTTTCTTGTATTTGTTGAAATAATTTCTCTTGCTCAAGTCCTGTTAGAAGAAATTTCCCTTGAACATATACTATTTGATAGAATTTCCCTTCCTCTTTTTCTAGCTTGGGCACTGCACATAAAAAATCCATCACAACAGGCAGTATGCCACATGACTGTATCCTGGAGATGGACGTTACATTGAATTTGGGCAAGTGCATGATGCAAACGAGTGAGATATAAGTATAGAGTCAAAAGGTGATACATCACTTATACAGGATCACATACAAAATGAATAGGGACAAAAGAGAGAAACTTGAGGCATGGAACAAGCTGGTTTCCAACTTCAGAAGTAAGTTTCTATCATACAATTAGGATCAAAGTTTGCTAAAGCTACAGAATCTTCACAAAAGGATCTCCATGTTGAGAACAGACTGGATGAGTATTATTATTTGACCAATAGATTTGGTGCGTATAAGAATGTGAATAAAATGTCAAGGTATATATATTGACAGAAGATGACCATTCAGGATGAACTGAGTCTGCATTCAATTTAGGATTCTAGCCAATTAGCCCTAAAGGCAGAGAAACTGCTGAGTTGATCTCAACCAAAAGTAGAGATTGAGGCTGAGGAAGAGATACTAGTGAAAGAAGAGATGCAAAAGGAAAAGAAAACATGTCAAAGAAGAAATAGTAAATACTAGAAAAGGCAGAGTAATTGTTGGAGGAATAAAAGGCTAATGTATCTGAGGCTTCACCCACTAGCCTATTGCTGTTGAGAAAGATAACTCATCATTTAGATTTAATCGTAGAGCAAGTTTAGCAAATAAGTCTCCGGATAGATTAATTATATTTTAGAACAAAATACAAACAAAAATAAGTCCATGTGTTGTCTACCAGTAGTAAGACCAACGAAAAATAAAAAATGGATGAAACACATAGGATTTCAAAATCTATCAACAATATAACAATTCAATAAAGGTTTCTTTTGGCAAGGACAGATGATATTGTGGGTTAAGGGGAGCAAGGCATTTCACCAAGATAGTTCAAAGGTTTATAAACAAAAGAATTGACATAAGCTGAACTCTCCTTCATATATAGAAGCATATGCCTTGAACATCAATGGTTTAAGGATAGGCCCAATAGAGTTTCACCATTAGATTATGCAGGGGTGAATGGAGGCTTCAAGGAAGTTGTGTAACCAACATATTCTACAAAATATGGAAGCACCATCAAATCACAACACCATTCACTTATCTGTTAAAGGAATAAGTTCGGAACACCATCAACAAAGAGACAGCACAAGTTAACTCAACAAGATCTAATTTGTTGGCATATGACACATGGTTATAAAGCTCCAAAGATTCAGTGATTGCTCATTTGATTCTTATCCCAGATTGCTAGCTCCCTTCTTGTGAGAGCAATTGGACCAAATACTTCTTATTCACTTAATGAAAAGGAAAATTTCTACTTTAAAGAGGGACAAGAATTTTGTCTATATACGTAGTAACTTGTGACTTTTGCAGCACAAGACATTGGGTTTTCTAGAGGGGCATAGTGTTTGTTGGGATGTAGAAGTAGATGATCCAAGACAGGCTATCGTTGTTTATGAGGAGCTTTGTGAGGATGGACCATTGATGAAAAGGGTAACAATTGTATGTTGTCATTCAACAGGGGTGCGTTTTCATTTCATACTTGTACTCAGTCATTCAACAACTATAAATTTTCTTCCCATAGTTGCATCTGGTCACACAATTTCCCATTGTCGAAAAGAGTAAGAATTGTATGTTGTCATTACACTTTCATTCTACAGTTGTATGGAGACATTCAACACTTGTACACTTTCACTCTATAACTGTATGCAGTCATTTAAAAGCTCTACAGTCGTCATTTAAAACAACGCATTAAGCTTAAAGAAAGAAAACTTTTACCTATCAATTTCAGTTCTTCTAGAATACTCTACAATTTTCAATCCTACAAGCCATTACTATTGCACCTAGAAATAATAACTTGAGAGTCAACCTCTACTACAAGGTGATTGAACCCCACTGATTTTTGTTAAAAGGAACCTACTTTAACAAAAGCACCCCTAAGTTTCCAAAATATCACCCCGACACTCCCAGAACTGGATTACTTTTCAATGCACTGTCAAAAAACAATTTCATAGCTCCTTCCTTAGGGGGCTTCCATTTACTAGAATTCCTATTCTTCTTATTAGCAATTACCCCATTAACAGAAAAAAAACTATCTCATTTGTCGAATGAATGAATATTTATTATTGTAGAGCAGAGAAGTGCATACTTAGAGATGTTAGCACTTTTCCCCTCTTGTCTTGCACTCACTTTGGCCTTTTCAATAAATATGTTGTCTCAGTGTCTAATTTGAGAGTTACACCGCACAAGTGACAAAACCCAGCCTTAATCATGTTCTTTAACCAACCTATCTGTTCGGACCCAACTTTGATCCTACCCTTTTCCTTACCTTGTTCAAGATCAATGTCGCAATTCTATACCCTGGACAAAATCACTAGTGTGATTCCGTCTGCTTTGATTAACGCCCAATTTCACTTTCCCCAAGTAGACCCCATCCCAAAAAGTGATCGTTGCCAGTCAGCTTGAGCACAAAACTTTTAAATTGAACAATTGGAATTGCCTATTTAAAGATAGCTCCCAGGGCACTTTAAACATCTTAGAATATAAATTATTAGCATCTCAGAGCAATCATTAAGAGCATTATGAACAACAAAAGAGCATCTTCAAATCAGGAACATCCTTGCACTCAACATCGTCCATTTGACATCCTTTTATCTTGTCATAACTCATTGTGAACAACAATTACAAGGAGTTTGACTAAGTGGTTAAGGAAGTAAAGTACTTCAACTGTAGCACAACAAGCTCCCAAAGGTGATCCTAAACACCACCTTGACCTACGCAACTAAAGTGAAAGGAGCTAAATTTGAAGCAGGCAACAGGCCTAGAGAAGATTGCAATTTTCAGACAGGATCACATATCTTTGACAAGATGATGGTTTTCTAGAAGACATAATCATGATAGTGATTATCTCCAATGATTTACAGGACCGAACAACACATCCATTCAACAAGATTTGAAGTGGACAAACAAAATCTAGTTTTAGAAGTGTGACAAAGGACAAAATACAACACAACACTTCAACACCTTTTGAAGGAGCTTAGCTATCGCTAACCCTACTCTCTCTTATGCATTTACATTTACGCTAGATCAGTTTTACTTGATTAATCATTTATTTAGATTAACATAATAAATTTAAAAGAGGGTGGTCCTTTTCATCCTCTTCATTTGGTGAACCCAACCTCTTGAACTGTTTCATTTCCCCCCCTAGGGTTTTACTTTCTGATTTTCTAATTTTCATATCAAATCTGAACCTTAGCTTAGTGCGCTTTGCTTTATAATTACTTCATCTTTGCTTTTCATCCTCTTCATATCAGATCTTCTCATTATTCATCATCTTCATTTGGTGAACCTAACCTCTTGAACCATTTCATTTCCTCCTAGGGTTTTACTTTCTGATTTTCACATCAAATCTGAACCTTAGCTTGGTGTACTTCGCTTTATATTTACTTCATCTTTTGCTTTTCATACTCTTCATTTGGTGAACCTAACCTCTTGAACCATTTCATTTCCCCCTAGGGTTTTACTTTCTGATTTTTGTTTCAGATTTGATCCTTTCTAATTTTCAGATTTTCATATCGGATCTGAACCTTAGTTTGGTATGTTTTGCTCCATCTTTTGCCTGTATGCCAAGTTCTCAACCTACTTTCTACTTCCCACTAAGGAGAAGTCCTAGGTTAAATCCAACAATAGCTTTGAATCAAGTTGAGGAAACTATTGTTGAGGATCTAAATACTATCACTTACCTTAATGTGGAGGATTTTTTTGATCATGGCACCAATGTAGCAAACATGGATAGGCAAGACATGGCCTTCACTACACAAATGCTTAGATCGAATCCTTCTAATTTGGATAATAATGCCTATCCTTTGGATTTAGTAGATGTCCATAATTTGTTACTAACCTTATAGGATGGAAGTAGTAAGTGGTACAAGTCAAAGGATAAGCTCTTTAAATGGTGTGCCTCTTCCCCCACCCTCACAAGCATCTTCCTCTATTGTGCACCCTCTCACATCTCCATCTCCCCATTGGCCATACCACATGTTCACTCTCCTCTTTCCACCTATCATCCACTTTTTCTAGTCCTCTTGTTGTTCCTACTTCTCATATTCAACCTACCACTATTGTCCACACCCACACCTTCCATGTTATCATTCCACCTTCTCCACCATTCCCAACCAATTTACATTCAACCTATTATCTGCCATGTTCCCACCTCCACTCCTATTCCCACTATCCCTCCCAATGTACATCCTTCAATCATTAGTGTTATCACTAAAAGACTTGATGAGATGCAAAGCAAGGTTAATAGATTATCCCCTAGTAATAAAACAACATTACAAATGAAATCAAGCATAATCTACATATCTATGAGAATCTTGCTCATCCATTTCCAATCGGTTTTGTGGCCCCTAGGTATGAAATGTACGATGGTAAAGGGGACACCATGACTTATTTGAGGTCATTTAATGCTACTTGCTTGGATTATGTTTATGACGATATACTTCCTACTAAGCTCTTTCCTAGAACCTCAAAGGACAATGTGCTTGAATGGCTTTATCCTCTACCTCGTGGTTCTATACATCCATGCACTTAATTAGCTAATGCTCGTGTGCATCACTTTAATGTTAATATTGGCCTCAAAGTTACAATTTCTGATTTAGTGGAGTGTAAACAAGGATCAAATGAGAAAATTCATAATTATGTCATTCGATTCGAATCCTTGTTGGCAAAAATACAATACGAAATCCCCAATGACGAACTCCAAAGGTTATTTTATAAGGGCTTACTGCCTGTCATTCAAGGGGTGTATCTAAATAGTTATACTTCAACCATGGTGTTATGGAGTAAAATGTGTACACTAGCATTTTACACCTAGTTTAGCACCCGGGTGGACCTAAAATGTTTACATTTGTTAATCAGGACCTAACACCTTTTTGAACATTAAACGATTAAATCTCGATCCCGATGAATAAACCCGACAAAATAAAGTTAGGACTGGTCTAAGCCCACTTAAATGGACACTTTCTGGAGTTTGTGGGGCTAAAGGACCAGGACGCCTAGTGCCCTAGTCCAGGATGTTAGCCCCAGTCCTATTTTTGTGGTGTCGGCTTAGAACACCACCCTAGCTTGTACATGTCGGCCCCATTTGGTTTTATTCATCGTTTGTGAGCGGGAATGCATATATAAAGGAGTTTTGTAATTCATTTTACACCTAGAGAATGTGAGAAGGAATTATCTTATGCTTTTGTGAATTGCTCTTCATGCTTGTGGATGTTATGATGCTCATTTGCAGGTTTTGAAGGAAGTTCAAGTTATCTTCATCCATCTCCTTGTTGGTGCATGATCTTGAGTTATCTACTCCGACTAGGGTTTCACATCTTGTGGTAATCTTTATCACTTTCATTCATACTTTCATCATATATTGTTGATCTTGCCTCTGCCCTCCTAGGGCACACAATCTTGGATCACTAATCATCGTTGTAGTGGAGGTGGAAACACCAACACGGGGTTTGACTAAGGCAAGCCCCTAAACACATCACAACCTTTTCTCTCTTTTCTTGTGTGCAGGTTGAAGATACAGGTATCTGAAGACAAGATTTGGGAAGAAGAAAGGGTTTGCAGGTACAGGTCTGGTGAAACTCAAAGATTCTGTAAAACCCTAGAAAGGGTCTAGGGCGCCCAACGCCCTGGTCTTTTGGTGCTCCCAAACTAGGATCCAGGTTCTGATCTGTCTCTTGACCTCTACTGTACTTTCTGATTTTCTGTTTCTGTTTTCGACTGTCGTATATATGCCGATCTTTGTCAATTAGGGTTTCATCTTTAGCCCTAGTTTGCTTGGTTAGATTTTCGTTGGATTTGGTTGATCCTCCTCTATACAACAAAAGGGCAGAACCCCTATGGTTTGGCTCTCCTTCATGGGTAGAATCCAAGCTCGGATTGTGTCCTAATGTTTATGGAAGAGGGTTTGACCTAGTTTAACCTCTTAGGCTAGATCTCTCTTTTCCACCCTAAACATTTTGGTGAACCTGTCGTTTCTTGCACTTTGGCATCCTTCTTGCTTTAGATCTGAGTTGTTTGCTGCCCTAGATCTGATTTGTATTAAATTCATTGATCATTTTGCATACATACATAGCTTATTTTTGCATTGTTTCAAAATTAGGGTTTACAAAAACCTTGCCTTGTTAGAAAACCTGGCTAGTCTTGAACCTAGGGTTTGGAGATTAGTGAGTTGTTTCAGATCTTTGTGGCATGATTAAATTGATTTCATTTGCTGTTGCATATCATTTTTGTGTTTAAAGCAAAGACATTCTTGCATATTTGCATTGAAAAGTGAAAAAAACAAGCATTTTAAGCTTAGAAAAAGCATACTTATTGCATTGTTTTCATTACATAAGTTTTAGATCATCATAGAAAGGTTTAAATTTCTGATTTTTGCATCAGATCTGATTGGTATTGCATTCATTAGTCATTTCCTAGTGCTTTATTTTGCATTTGAAACTATTCATTTGCTAGGGTTTGTTAAGAAAAAGTTGCATTTTTTAGAAAATCTAGTTTTTGTGAAATCTAGGGTTTGTGATTCATATCTTGTGTTTCAGATTTTGCTGCTGACATTTGCATTTCAAATCTGACTTTACTTTGCTCTAATACATTATCTATGTCATTTGGTTTTGAAAATTGAAAAAAACAATTTTTGTATTGATAAAGTCATTAAATTTAGGGTTTGATTTGAAGATGATTATTAATGATATCTAATTTGCTTTGAGTAGATTTGAAATTGATTTAAGCATTTCCTATTTCATTATGTGTGTTGTCATTTGATCAAAATTTCAAAACATTGATTCATTTAAACAAAAACTCAAACTCTTCTTTCATCACCTCATTCATCTCTTCTTTGTGTGCATCTTGTGTGTCACTAAGACTTGTAAACAATTTATGAGTTTTGTGACTCGGTGCCCTAATTCAAACACTCTTGTGTGAAGAAGTATGCGAATTATGGGTTCTAATGCGGATAACAACACATCGAAACCCCAATTTCCAAGTCTAATCACACAAGAAGGTCAAACACTTCTTCCTGATATCCCTACTTCACATCTTCCGAAAGCATCAACTTTTCATGAATTCATCAACATAGATGACCTTGTGGCTCATGTTCCTGAAGCTCAAATTCAAAGATTATACACTGAGTTGGCTAATTTTCAGCAATTTGTAAGTTCGGAACATATAGTTGAAGAGGCCATCTCTGTTGTTGAGAGTCTAAGAAGTCTTTTGCTCTAAAGTCAAGAAGGATTGGAAGTCTTGCATGGCCTTGCTCATATAGTGCATAACATTCTATCTACATCTAGTTGCGTTGAAATCATCACTAATGTCACTTCTTCTAATCAAATAGGAACTCAAGTGTCGGCACCCATATCGACATCCCCTATTCCTACATACAATTCTACTATTCTCACCACTACTACACAACCAAGCAATAGTGCTACCACATGTGTTGGGTTATCCACTAGGAATCTTGTTCGTCATTATAGTTTTGTTCCATTCAATTATACTAATACCGCACCTAGTGTCACCTCGCCTAATCAAACTAAGCCTAATATCACTTTCCATAAGGCCAACCATATAGTGTCAACCTATGGTTAGCCCTATCCATTCATATCAATCCCAACCTAGTTCACTTTCCGACCCCGTCATCAATCAACTTTTGCAAAATATGAACTCCATCCAACAACAATTAGTAAGCATAAACCAAAGTCCTACCAAACCATCTATGACATCTCATTCCATTCCTAGCCATTTATTCTATCCTATCCTAAGAGCTCAAATGCCCGAGAAGTTTGAAACCCCTCGATTTGAGACCCTAACAACCATGTGGCAGCCTTTACAACTATGTGTAGTGATTTCTTCTTTGAGGATGCAATTTTGGCAAAACTCTTTCCTAGGTCACTCAAGGACATAGCCTTGGATTGTATTTCCTCTTTACCTCCTAATTCAATCACTTCTTTTTCACAATTCATCAATAAATTCCTCGAGCATTTTCAAGTGAACATTGGACCTCAAGTCTCTTTGACAGACTTGGTTCATCGCAAACAAGGAATAAAAGAGAGTAATAGATTTTATGGACCGCTATCAAGCCATTTTTTCACAAGTTCAATACTCTATTCCAAATGCTAAGTGCAAAGAATCTTTATTGGAAACTTACAACCTCACATCCGTGATAAGATATTGCTGATGCGCTATGAATCTTTCACTCATCTTTGCACGACTCTTCGTGATTACCAACTTTCAGTTGGTCAGTATAAGAGTAATACCTCATCGGCTCCAGTTGGTCAATCCGAAGCCTCACACAATCATTCATTCAAAAGACACAACAAAAACTTCATCAAGATCAATGCAATTTCAGCTAATAACATACGAAAACATGTGTCGACAACGTCATCTCCTGCTCCCACCCCATATAAATTGAAACCAAAAACAAGACATTTCACACCATTATCGGAGTCTCTTTACTCTATAATGATGCAACTTTTGAACAACGATCTCATCAAACTTCCACCCATTCGACCTCTTGATCCAACTAAGATGCAAGCATCTTCTTTTAATTCGAAGGCCTTTTGTCAATTTCACCGCACCGTCGGTCATGACATTGAAAGATGTATGTGTCTTAAACATGAAGTTCAAGACCTCATTGATTCCAATGTCATCCAGGTTGCTGGTGTAAACGACAAAGGAAATAAATCGGTGGCTCCACCCAATCAAAACTTACAAATATATACAAATCCATTACCTCATCATGAATCTAATGTTGTGGATCCATCTCAAGAGATGCTATGTACTTATAATCATCAAGAACAAGGCAATGAAGGCGATATTTGCATGGTAGATGCTCGCCCTCATAAAGAGCACGCAGAACCTAAACCATCTATATCTTTTACTCCTCATGATGCTACTATTGAAGCTCCTGATGGATCTCTATACATCACTATTCGAATCAATGATAAACCTATAAAAGATGCTATGATAGATCCTATATGCATGGTAAAATTCGCATGTGGACATTCTCTACTTCAAGTTAAAATGATTATATAGCTAAGTAAAATAGTATAATGATATTGAAATGATGGGCAGTGGGGGAAAGGAAGGACGTTTGGAATTGAAAGGGAAAATTAAATATGTTAGAAAATGTTTTTGATTGAGATAAGCAGGAAACAAGGGTCCTGATCCCTTTACAAGCAAGCCCCCCGGGCAGAACAAGCAAGCCAAAACAAGCCAAAAAACAGCAAAACAACAACACAGGCACAACAACCTGACTGTAAAACAAAAAACTAACCAAAGGATCTACACAACACCAAATCCCAATCTAGCAACCCTAACACCTTTGACTCTAGGGTGCAAATCAGCAACAAATTTGGGAAGTCATTTTTTTTCGCTGAACCATCGTCCACGAAAGTTGTGAATCAAAATCCGCAGAGCTAGGTGAGAGGGGATCCTCACCTGAAGCCGCAACCATAGGGGTCACGAGGGGAACCTTAGTAGACATCATAGCCCGAGCTTCCGCCCGTCGAGATGTTGAACCAGAAGTAGGCAAATCCAAAGACGAAACAGGAACTGATGAAGAGGCAATCCTGCCCGAAGCAAAAGGAACCGACAAGGGGGCCAAGAGACGATCCAAACAATCCGGAGAAGACATAGGGTTTGCTACAGCCTCAACTGCCAACACCCCCTCAGGTTCCACCTCAAGAGGGTGCTCATCCTCCTGAGAGGAATCACCTCCCTGAGAGGAATCATCCCCTTGCGATGAACCAACCTCCTGGGAAGCACTAAAAGTCAAGTGATCCAAGAGAGCATCCTTCCACCAAGTTGCAGCGCCCTTGCAACGCGAGAGAGGACAACTGGAGGCCACATGACCAATAGCAAAACAACGTCTGCATCTGAAGGGGATACTCTCATAGTCCAACAGTTGCTTCCAAGGCCTATCCCCTACCAACAAAACCACATCTCCATGAAGGGGTTTGGAGATGTCAATGTCTACTAAAATGCGAGCAACTGTAGAATGTCCCATAAATGAGGTAGTAGAGTCTACCTTTAGAAATCGACCGATAGCATTAACGATGCCTTCATAGCATGAGTCCTCCCAAAACTGGAAAGGGAGATTCGAGAGCCGAACCCACATTGGTCTGATATTGAATGACTCAGTGAGTGGATTAAAGTAAAGGGTCCAAGGTTTAATGGATAGGGAATGCTCACCCCACATCCAAACCCTTCCATCAAACACTAAGTCTCGCTCCTTTGAAGAAGCGAAAGTCACAATGAAGAAACCTCGTGCATTGGGGAAAAACACGATCTTTCCATCTACCAACGACTTCCACGATTCCATGACCCAATTGTGTAGATCAGGAAGAGAGGGTCATAAATTGTTGAATCTACATATTGCTCCTCGATTGCGATGGAACTCCTCATTCTCTAAGACCTCAGAGCCACACACCACCACCAAGGACGATCAGGCACAAGGAAATGGTCGAAAGACCCCTCTCTGTGAAGAGCGGGCCTTAGCTCTCGAGCTATTCACAGCCTCGGAGAAGGACTTCTTAGGGCATCTGGGAACTATCCACCCAGAACCAGACTTCCCATTAATGTTTGTGAGAGGAGGAATGTTAATGTTCTCCTAAGCAAAGCCTTCAACCTGCACAGACTATCCCTCAGCCAATGCCAAGGTACCAGTACTTGCATTGACGCCAGGAAGAATGGCGGGCCCAACATCAATCACCAACACATGATCTTTGTTCACGTCCATGCCCTTCCCAGTGGTCGGGACGTCTTGCGACTTCAAAACCGTATTCACCTCCATGGTATTCCCTGTGGGCAGGGTGCCCTGCAACGCAGAAACCCTATTCGACGTCGAAATCATTTCCTCCAATTTTAAAAATCCAAGGAGGTTTGAAACTTGGTTGTTGGCACTACACGCCGAAGCTCCACCATTTCACCATAGGGTATCCCCTCTTGGAGGTAAGCAACCTTAATTTTTGACGTGGTAGAGGGCAACCCCGCGAGGTTTAAACCTTGGTTGTTGGCACTACAAGCAAGAAGCCTCACCATTTCACAAAAGGGTCTCCCCATATGTTAGAAAATGTTGTTTTTATATTTTTGTTGGAAAAAGAAAGTGGATTTACATGTATATATGGCTTGAGGATAAATTGTGACTTGTTATAAAGGAAAAATGACTTCCTATAGATGGTTAAAAGGGTCATTTTAGATATTTTGTTGTAAGGTATTAGCTTCTTTTGATAAAAGCTTGTATTTGAGAAGTGTGAAAGGAAAAAGGGTTATTTTGATTTTAGAGATTACTTTTTGCAAAAAGGGAGTTTCTATTTTCGTTATGCATTTTTTCCTTGGCTTGTGTGAAAAAATTAGGAGAGAGAGAGAGAGAGAGAGTTTGGAGGAACTTGTGAATTATTTTTCAATGAGTTAGATTGCTTGATTGAAGATTGTGAAAAAGGCTTTTGCTTGAATAAGGAAGTAGATTCTTTAGAGTGACCTAACTTATTTTTGTGATCAAAGATTCTTCAAACCCCTTGATTCCCACTTACTAAAAGATTGAGGTATTCATTTTTGTAATGGTTTTCTAGTTCTTTTCAATCCTTTACAATAAGGAAAGATTGTTTGTCTTCATGTGGGTGATTTAAATGAGTAGGTTTCAATTCAATTGTTGTATCAATTCTTATTTTTAAATTTTTTTTTAAATTTGAGAAAACGTAAAATTAGAACCAAACCCTTGCAAAATTTTCTTAGAATTTTTGTGAATGCATATTTGTGAGGTTGGGTAGATATGAAACAATTGGGTAGTATTAGAAATCTAATTAGATGCATTTCTAAATTTTATGTAACTTTAAAATAGTCATCCCCTTAGTTTTTAGATGAAAAGGGTATCTTTGAATTTTTGAATTGTTGAGTTTGAATTTTGAAGAAAAATTAAGGTCTTCTAATGGTAGACTTGGTTAATGCATGGTTCTAGTGAAAAATTGAAAAGTGTAATTTTGAGATTTGAATCTACTTTTATGTGTTTTATTTTGTGGAGTAACAAATAAATAAGGGTAGTGAAATGGCATAGGTGGAAATTGAATGTGTACATGTTAAAACCTAAATTGAACCGTTGTAAGAGTCATTTGTCAAATGGTCTCTTTAGATCATCATAAGAATGAGGATTAAGTTGGAGGCTTGGAGTGAACACATTGTGAACGATCCAATTGGGAACAATGTGTTGGTGAGAACAGGGTATATTACCTAACTAGTTCCACATTAAGTCATATCCACACTTGTCTAGTTAAGTTTACTTTAGTGTTCCACGGGGACCCGTCCCCCCCTAAAACCACCCGTCCCCAAGTCCGGGACGTTTCCGAGACTTGGGGACTTCTACGAGACGTCCCCCCGCCGTCCCCCCACCGCCGCCGGTACGCGGGAAACTTCAAGGAAACTTCGGGTACTTATGGACGTCCCCGAGATGTCTCGGTGACTTCTGGATGTCCCTCAAGCGTCTCGGGGGCTTTTGGACGTCTCCCACGCTGGGGGCAGCAAAAAGTTCTTTTTTTTTAAATTTTTTTTGGTTTTGCCCTGGACTTAGAGCCCAGGTCCGAACCCTAAGGAGGTGTTTGACCATTTTAAAAGCTTAAAACTCTCATTAAACTCTCATTCTTCATTTTATTTGCTCAATATGCCATTTCATGTTTTGCAACAGCTAGGTGAAGAAGAGGAAAACTAGTGAGAAGAGTGGGTGAAAGAGTGAGTTTGAGGAGTTTGGGGACGATTAGAGACCTCCCTTCACTACATCTTGATTTTTGCATTTTGTAGTTTGTACTTATTTTGATATCATCATATGCTACTCATTGTAACCATCTTTAAGACTTTATGATACATTGATATGATATTATGATGTGACATGTTATATTTTCCGTTTTCGATATAATAGAAATCTCAAATTCGACAATTTCATTTGTCTTTTAGTAATAGACTAATAGTATTCAAGTATTTAAAATGTTAGTATTTACAATTTTGCTATTTTACTAATTTGCCAAAGTTTAATTTGAAATGTTATTCTTAAACATCTTTTTATAACTAGTTATTCAAGTACCATATGTATATTAGCGCCGCCCCCCCGCCGTCCCCAAACTTAAACCCTTTGTCCCCCCGTCCCCGAGACGCGTCCCCGTCAGGAAATTCCGTGGAACATTGGTTTACTTAGAGCATTTAATATTTGTGTCTCATGTCATAGGATTAAGACACTTGTCATGATCACATGTTATCCTAGGTCTCAACCTTGCCTATATAAGCAAGGGCTCTCATTGTACATTATGTGTGGGTCATATCTTGTGTATCTTGTACCTTGTATGCATCATTATCATTCTTTGCCAATATAGCATTGTTATTGCTTCTCTCTTGTTGTGGAAGGTTGTTTTGGTTGGAGGTGATCCTGGGTATCTCGAGTCTATTGTATGACTCTTACATGGTATCAGAGCTTCAAATTTGCAATTCCCTTCCCTCATTTTGGAGAGTTTTTGCCAAGAGTTTTCATACAATGCATCTTGGTGCAATACGGACCTCGCCATTGAGTCCGGAAGGCTCGAGAGACGAATTTTGACATATAATACTCAATATTTTGGAGCTAAAAAATTTTCATCGAATTTCAACGGTTTTTAGATTTTTCATTGCAAAGAAATCGTACGGTTCCGTATAGTATTGATCTGCGTAATCATACGGGTTGTGCAATCGTATGAGCTATGCAATCGTAGGCGTTAGCATCAGTCAGCAAACTTTGTGCAATATTCCTCAAGGTATATTCTCTGTCTACGTTAAGTCTGCGTCATCATCACGCCATCTGGTATGGGTCTTCGTCAACGGGTCCGTCAACATTCTTTTTCTACGTAGGTGGTCATTTTTATCCGGTGGGTTTTTGTATTTACCAACGGTCTTAATTCTGTGGGTTTCTTGATTATCCAACGATCCTTGTTCTCAATGGGAGACTTTTAAAACATGCTGCAACCCATGGTCTTACGGGTTTTTCGTAGTCAGGGAGGGGGGGCTATACCCGCTCGCTTACACCAAGGTCGTCACCCATACACCGCCTTCTAAGAGGCTCAATCAAACTTTTCAATTGGAGCGCCACCAATTTCACTGACCACCCTTGCGCCGCCAGCCTACCCACCAACAAGGCCCCTAGGCCCATTTTCATGCCCTAATAGGGCAATTTTTTTCCAAGAGCCATAACTTTTCGCCACAATATCGAAAGTTTGCAAATGAATAGGTGTTGGAAAGCTGGTTCCGAGCACTTTGCAATGGTACATGCCTTTTTTGTTGATTTTGCTGCAAGTGCCTAATTTTGCTATTTGAAGCCTATATTTGCTTGTGATCTTCACTAAGCCATATCTTGCACCCACGATGTCGAAATTTTGACTTCTTATAGGTGTTGGAAAGGTATTTCTAAGCACTATATATCCATCCATGTCATTTTTCCAGATTCTGCCTTAGACATCAAATTTTCAATTTGAGGCCATTTTGGGTATTTTCAATCATTGCTTGGAAAAATTGTTGAAATTGGTGGTTTTTGCTTGGGGGGGCTTCAATTTTAGTATTGATTCATATTTGGGAGGTTTTCATATCAAATTATTGTTGTATATTGTCTATTTTTCTCTATTGTTGTGTGTTTCTCTAATGGCTGATTCAAATTCATTTAAGCTCCTCACTTCTCATAACTATCACTCATGGAAGCACAAAATGCAACGATTACTCCGGTCTAAAGGTTTGTGGTCTGCATTGGATGAAGATCAGCCTAAGTTTACTAAGGAATGTGAGAGATTTGATCATAGGAACAAACTTGATCAAGTTATGGGTTTGATTGCTTTACATGTTTCTGATAGCTTGTTGTTTCATATTGAGGATTGTATAACACCTAAGCAAGTATGGGATAAGTAGAAAGATCTATTTGGTAAAGTTACTGAATTTTGTGCTTTGCAAATAGAGGCAGAATTGACTTCTCTTTCTCCTGATATAGTTCCTTCCATTGAGGATCATTTGGTTAAGTTCAAATCTATAAGATCTCAATTGGCAAGGTGTGGGAAAGATAAATCTGATAAGGAATGTATATTCTTGATTTTGTCTAGGTTAAAAAGGCATATGCAGTATTTTCTTCTACCTTTTATTCCACTATGGATGCCCTAGGTGATGCATTCACTATGCCTTCTCTTGAGTTGTTTTGTGATCATTTGACTAGGGAGCATGCTAAGCTTATTGAGTTAGATACACTTCCCAAGAGTCAAGCATTGGTAGCTCAATCATCAAAAGGCAAAGGCAAGAAGAAACCAAAACCTATGACAATCAAATTCAGTTAATGAGCCTCCCACCTCTTTTAAAGAGGACAAATCTAAGGAGAAACTTACTTATTGTAAGAAAACAAGGCATGATGAACATAATTGTTATAAAAAACAGATTGATGAGTTGAAGCATCTTCTTCAAAAGAACAATATTCAATTGCTTTCGATAATGTCATCTGGTTCATCTTCTTCTACTACTACATCATCATCTACACAATCAAGGACAGTTGGATTGGTTAATGGGACAGAAAATATGAAGATGAAGGGTCAAGCACTTTTTGCATCTACAAACAAGTCTTCAATCATAGAGATGGCTTCTTGATTCTGGAGCTTCTCATCATATGGCTTCTTCACATGTTATGTTCTCTTCAATTGAGCCTTGTACCATGCCACCTATATTGATAGGTAACAACACTTATATTAATACAATTGGAAAGGGATCTATTGATGTTGGGGAGGGTACCTTCAATAATGTATTATGTGTGCCTTCTTTGTCCAACAATCTTCTTTCTATATATCAAATTACTCATGGTGGAATAGGGAGAAGTGTTGAGTTTACACCTGATTTAGTGTTTATTAGAGACTTGGAGAGTAGAGAGATCATTGCTATTGGGATGGTTGGTCATGCATCTCGATTGTACACTTTTTCTCATTTTGCCCCTGATGTTATGGCAATTCCTTTGACTAGTATTCACACTCCTACATCTAGTGTGGATTGTATTTCTGAGAAAAAGTTTGGTCACTTGAACCTTGGTGTTCTTTCATCCACTTCGGTTCTTGAGACTTGTGCTAAGCTTCCATCTCCTCCACCTCCTGCTTCTTCAAAGTTCAGAGTTGACTCATCTTCCAATACTTCAGTTCAGCGGGATGTTTATTGTCTTTCAAATTCAGTTGTGGGATGAAATAAGCCACCCCTGTTTGTTCTTTTGATTATTTATATTTATGTTATTTTTATTAAATTTGTGGTCTTTCAGAACTAGACAGAAGTTGCAGAAGGGGTTTTTTGTTTTGCATGTAATGTTTGTTGCAGATACAATGAAATATATAGCATGCTAAGATAACCCAAAAAAACTATGCTAGATATGAACAAAGTAACAAAGACCCAGATCATAAAATGGTTCAAAACCAATTACAGTGACATACCCATTTCATATTCTTGACTTTGTATTTCTGCTGTAGCTGGACCAGCAACATATATGTGGATAAAATCACATACAATACATCATCAATGAAGGAGTCTTGTCATCAAACAATATCAACAGCTTCTATAGACCAAATCGACCCCAAGCATAACAAGAAAATCTGCAATGCAACCACAGATGATGCCTCCCAAAAGGTACGGCCCTAGCTGCAATTGTACGGCCAGCAAATGGGAAATGTACGGCCCAGCAAAGGAAAGAATGTGCAGTCCAAAAATCACCTTAAATCTGCATGAATCTGTCACTCCAATACTTACTATCAGCTGCACACAAAATCCGTCAAAATGTATCAAACTGAAGCACCAATGCAACCACTATGTAGGGTTGCCCAATAGCCTCCTTGGGTGGTCTCTCACAACTACAGATAGCTGATACTAATGGTGGTTTCCTTCACCAAAAGCCATGGCTGAATAGTTTTCTCCAAACCCTCATTTGCAGAGCAAATAGCATAGTAAAATGTACTGTTATGAATGAATGCCTTTTTTCCTTCACTTAACCTTTTTATCTCCTTCATGAGGGTGGACCATTTTGGGGAGGGAAATATAATATTTTAAATTCACTTTATTCCCCTTGAGTGGCGTCCAAGTCCATGGTGACTTTATTTTGCATTTTATATCTTTTACTTAGTCACCGACATTATAATATAAAGTCCAAGTATTAAATATGTTATTAACTTTCGAACTTTAAAATGGAATAGCAAACATGCTCGAAATCCTGTGAGCAATAGACCGTTGGAAAGGTCTCATCGAAACGCTCCACCTCCAATCCTGAATTTCCCCAAACGGTCCAAACCCCTAACTTACTAGAAATAGTAAGTTCCAGCCAAGGTGTCTGAAAACATCCAAACGAACTCCCAAAGTTCCCTAACCACATTGGTTAGTCTACGGGAACCAAGTATAGACTAACACCCTCTAGGAAAGGGGACTTTACATGGGATGAGTATTTGACAAGTATTTCAGATTTGTTTTCTGAGTCACATCTTGCAGATTTGGAGGACACCCTTGAGGATATTCATTTCCTCTTTGATGACAGTCATGGCACAACTGTTATCACACCATCACCATCTTTGTCTTTGGAGATTGTTGATCATGAGTTTTCCTATTGTCTTGGATTGTCACATTCATTGATTAGGCACGGAGTTCCTAATTTTGTGGCATCTATTGATTGTAACATGTGAGCACTTGAGCAATTTTCAGAGCCATCATCTTTTATGAGACTTCTTCCCTCATCTCTTGTTTTGGAGTTGGAGTTTCTTCTACATACACTAGTGGATTTGTTTCTTCCCAAGGGGAGAAATGTTGTTTGCAGGCAATGGATACTTTTTTGTCTTCGAGCATTCCCCACTGGCATAGGAGCTACTTCATTATGGGGGGATATCTAGTCTCATTCTTTCCCTCTTATGGGGGGGCTATTAATTGTATATTCGTGATGGATGTAGTCCTTGGGGGGTCTTGGTATTAAGTCCTTCCATCATTCCATCACTTGTACATATTTGTTTGCATGTTTTCTCTCTTTTGGAGAGGGGTTCTTTCCTACGGGTTTTTCTTCGTTACTCCGTTTGTGAGAGATCTTTTGTACATGGGTACCTAACATGGCCTTGTAGCCAAAACCCATCTTTGCATTTGTTTACTTCTCCCTAAGATGCACCTAAGGGGGGTGTTGGTGTGAATGAGGTATATTACCTAATTGGTTCCACATTAGGAACTATTCACACTTGTCTAGTTAAGTTTACTTAGGGCATTTAATATTTGTGTCTCATGTCATAGGATTAACACACTTGTCATGATCACATATTGTCCTAGATCTCAACCTTGCCTATATAAGCAAGGGATCTCATTGTACATTATGTGAGGGTCATATGTTGTGTATCTTGTACCTTGTATGCATCATTATCATTCTTTAGCAATATAGCGTTGTTATTACTTCTCTCTTGTTGTGGAAGGTTGGTTTGGTTTTTCTAGGCATCTCTTGAGTCTATTGTGTGACTCTTACACAATGTGTAATGTTTAAGAAAGATAAAAATAACTTACGAGATAAGTGCATAAACATTGTGAATGAACTGTTTGTGGTTGATGCATAATGTGTAATGAAATGAATGAAAATGAGTTAAAACCAGTCAAACATAACATTGATACCAACCCATGGTGTGGTTGATGAATGGCGTTTTGACAAGAATTAAAATGAATCCATCATTAGGAATGATTCATATGTGGTCGATGTGCGATGCCTAATGAAAAACATTCCTTAAGGTGAATGCTTACTTGGAGGCATGTTAATGTCTCATGTTCTCTGCCTGTGCTTTGAAATGCCAAGTAGGATGTCACTCCTCTGCTCTATATACCTTCTCATTTTCCTTGTGTTTAATTGAATTGATCGTCTCCAATTGCGTTTTGAGAAACCATTTTGCTTGTTGTGTGTTTGAGACCAATATTGTGTGTTGTGTTTGTGTGTGATAAACATGGCATCCATCTCTCAATCTAGTGAGGAGGGCCTTAGGGTGCCACATTGGTCGAGTGGTAGATAATTTACCTTGATTGGTTTGTGCATTGGGATCATGGCAACGCACTTTGGAGATTGTGTTTGGATTTCATTTCATCTTCCATTCTTTTTGTATTTTGATAAGTTGTAACTTGTGTTCATTTGAGAATGTTTGTAAAGGCTTGAGAAAGTTGTATTTGTATATTGGGAATCACTGTTGTATATGATTGCGATCCATTCATGTTTGGGATGTGAACACTACAAATGTAACTTTGTAATGATTGTCAATTGAGTTGAAATTGCATCTTAAATTGAAATGATATTTCTCATTGGTGTATAGTCCTAATTTACAACACTTAGGCTTAGATATGCACTCACAATGCAAAATCACATTTCAAACATGTTATGCTTTCTTTTCAATATTATGAATATGTTGAATCCAATAGTTATATACTTTTTTTCTCAGCTCTAGAAATTAGGAGTTGTACTTGATTATATGTTTCCATTGTCGCATCTTGAGTAAATGGTTACTTGCTACGAATAGTAGCATTTTTGGGTGAAATTGAATGGTGATCTTTTCTGAACTTTAACCATGGAATTTGTGGTTTAGATATATTGTAACTCAATGTTTCGAACTGTTCATTAACAATCACTTAGCTCAAGAAAGTTATGGGTTGTTTAGTGTGAGTTCACTTTAGGCTTACATTGGCTTGGCCTTGCACCTGTTTTAGTCTTGTGAACTTTGTTCATGTTTCTTAGGGTTGAAACTTGGTTTCAGGTGTCAATTTGGATGTTAATCTTGTTGTGAAACCCTTTGCCATCTTCAGAGTCAAATTTGGAATCTCCTAGGACCCCTTTGTTCAAAATAGGCCTTGTGCACTGTCCAAAATCACCTATTTTGTTGGGGGTGATTTGGTTGGTAATAGGGCCAATTCTAGGGTAACTAGGGGCAATCTTGACTAGTAACATGAGCAATCCTGAAACAATGGACAATTATCGATATTTTCTTTAAAAAAACTACTAAAGGAAAGTTAATTCTTGGGGTCTACTTTCCCTTCCCATCAACTTAGTTTGTTGATGTCTTTTGTCCTTTGTCAATAGTGATTCATTTGTGTTATTCTTATGTGCTTAAGTGTGCTTGGTTGGTCTCTCGTGAGATCTAGATGAGTCATCGTATCTCCCCTACAACCAACTACTTATGGCTAGTTTGAGAGGATGTTTTGGTGCGATGGATCCATCCTTTGAAAGTGTTCATGTATGCTTGTAGGCTTGAATGAGTGAAAGATGACCTTAATTCTTTAGTCCTCTCTATTCTTGTCTTCCATTTGTGTTGATGATGAGAGTTGAGCACCCCATTGTCAATTGTGAGGAGAATATCTCCTCCATTTTTCATCATGTGGATGTCGTTCCAGGTTGGTCGTGTTAGCCTTCCACTAATGATATTTTGTATCTTGGTTCGTTGACCTTATGGAGTCATGCATGGGGCAATGTCGTTTTGTGCTTTGGTTGCATTGTTGTTTTGTTTTGACAAAACCGTAGAGTGCAAGCATGAGTTGCGACATGTGTATATTGCAAATGTAAAACAAAAAAATTGTTCATTCATTTGTTAACTATTAATGTCTTAAAGTAAAAGTTGGGGCATTACAACGACAACAACTCTTCCTAGGATATGATTTTAGGGTAGGATATGTACATTGTTTTGTTATTTAAAGTATAAGTTTTACTTCAAATCAAAAAAAAAATTATGATTATGAAGTTAAAAGTTTATGAAGTATAATTTCTACAATAAATCCAAAAAATTAAATAAATTATAACTATAAAGTTATAAGCTTATGGTTTAGGGTCAAAATTATAAGTTATTTTTTAATTTATTTAATATTTATAATTTAAATTTAAACTTTGAATTTTTAATATTAAATTCAATATAGCGAATTTGACATCTATTTAATATTTATTATTTATAATATTTCACATTTTTCAATTTTTAACAAATTATATATATATAGATGGCATCTCCATTCCTTTTTTTATTATTAATTTATGTGTCTATTCTCATATGAATTCTCGAAGGCACCACCAAACCATGCCCTTATCGGCAATTCAATTCTAATGTTATGCAATATGGTTCTATAATATATATTATGTTGTCGCCTATCCTCTCCCCCAAAAAAAGACCCACAATATTTAATTAAATGATAAGTTAATAATAGAAGAAAAAACTACTACTATTATATCATTAAAAGATAAGGGGAAACATTTTTACTAAACAACAAAATAGAATGTTTAACACACATAATAGAAGAAAGAACAAATTTTAAAAAATAAATAAATAAATCTACCATCAGTTAAATTATTAATAGTCAAGAGAAAAAATAGTGCATTGCTTCAACATACCTCCAAAACATATCCCAATGCCTGCAATGCTTTTGCAACGCTGAGCAGCAAGAGAAGGTCCGGACTTTTGGAAAGATCCCGAGAGACCTATTCCATTAACATTAAGAGCAAATTTAATTCGTGATAAAACCCATCCTCAAAAATGAGTAATAACAAAAACAATTGCCATGATATTGCTAAGGACACGCGGTCTCATGGAAGAGCTTAGCACTTAATTTGAAAAGAAACTTATCATTAAAAAATGTCACTGCATAAAATAGCTTGTAAAATGAGGTATATCGCGTAGATAACAATCACAGGCTTTAGAGGTAAAATGCTAAACTAAAGAGGTTTTACAAGAAACAAGAGGTAATGCTAGGGTCCGAGGCAGAGGAGGAGAATGCTAAAAAAAGTAACACAAGCTAAAGAGGATTTATATAAGAAACAATGTTGAAATTTCTATCTTGAATAGGATGCTTAGGATCCCATGGAAGAGGTCACCACTCTGATTTTGCCTGTGTAGTGGTTTCCTAACAGTTTCAAATAACATGCACAGAGAATAAAATAGAATTTTTTGTTTTGATCTAAAGAAAACTATCCCCAATTTCTGGAGAAGCAACTTTAAGTCGGCACTGAAGATCGAGGGCTGGAAATTTCCAGCACCACCTCAAATTCTTTTAGGAAACTTTTTTATAAATTTGTGTTATAGTGGTGGATTTTTCAGTAATTTTCGCTATCACCACTTTTGGTTGCAGACTCCATAAAAACTGCATCAGATTTTGATTTCAAGCTGGTGATTCCCATCATCCATGTTCAAACCCTTGCGCCCTCTTTTTACATTCCTTACTGTTAGAACCCCAGCCTCCAGGCTACCTGAGCTACACCACAGATCATTACCCCTAAGGTGTAAACACGCAAAAGAATCCTGAGCTTTGAACTGGAAGCTTCTACTTTTAGGCAGAAGCTGCATAACTCCCTAGGCTAACAGAGAAGTTGAAATGGATAATTATTAATAATTTTATCGTACTTACTTTCTCAGATAGCATAGAATACTTTTAAATTAAATATTGCAATTAAAAATATTTTCACCGCTATGAATATCAATACAACCCACTCAAAACTCAGGAGAAATGGGTTCGTACCACTACTACAGTAACATCAATTATGAAGATTAACTTTATATCAAAACAGATCATAAGAGATTGGTTATTACCACTACTCAATAATAATAATAATTTTGACAATTTATATTTCATTCTTTAAAAAAAAATTATCAGATCAAAATTTACCTTTAATCATTGATGGCTTAACCATCAAAATTTACCTTTAATCATTGATGGCTTAACCATTTACTTTTAATCATTAGTCAGACTAATACCAATCATTAAAATTAGATTCTATATACCGCCTGTGAAATATAACATATATGAACACAGCTAATTGCCTCTGACCACTACACATAAAATTATTATTATTTATAAAGATTGACTTAATATTAACACAACTTATTAGAGTTAGGCTGTTTCCACCACCCATAAGATATCGGATATGACCAACAGCTCATAAGAGGTTTTCTGACTTCCACTCAGTGATTATTTAGAAAGATGGGCTTAATATTAACACAGCTTATTAGAGTTGGGTTGTTTCTATCACCCATAAAATATCAGATCTGATCAACAGATATTTACTACTTTTTGTTGTGAATGAGGTGTAAAATTGCTATTACTTGTTTGACCATTGAAGTGGATGATATTTAAGTAGAATGACTCATAAAAAGTGTTCTTAAGAAGTGTTCTGACTTGCACTCAGTGAAATATCGGTTACAAAGTTTGACTCGATATTTAAGACAGCTCAAGCATGAAATATCAGTTATGACGATTGATTCAATATTAACACAACAATTATGAGAGATGGATTCTTACCACTTCTGCTCTTGACAGAGTTCATAAGAGATGTTAACACGGCTCATGAGAGATGTAATGAGTTCTTATCTCTCTTTATTAAATATCGATTATGTCGATTGACTCGAATTAACACGGCTCTTCAAAAATGGGTTCTTAGTTCTTGTGGCTACTCAAAAAAAAAATTAATTATACAGAATAACTCAATGTTAAGAAGTAGAATAAAATCCGTACAAGCGGTCTGTAATAATAACGAATTGATTTTCTAAGTAAAAACTGTGAAAATTTATTTTATCATAATGTTTACGATAGATTGATGGGCAACTTTAATGGTCCCGAACTCCAAAACACTGATGATAAAATATTTTTTACAATTTTTATATTAAAAAATATCACTTTTTCCATATCTGTACTTGTCCAGGCAGAGCTCAGAGCTCAAAAACTATTGTAGTTCTAGTGTTAAGCATTCGGCAATGTCCATTTGACCAAAATCATAAACTTTTTTAGCGCCGGGCTAAACATTCAATCTAACATGGAACTTCTGACTACAGAGCAATTCATTTTTTTTGAATTTTTCTGATGTGCTTAGCTCTGCCATTTTATTACAGAGCGTTCTAGTTTTTTCTGAACACTGGTTAACTATAGCTTATGTTTCAGAAGAAAAGGACCTAGGAAAAAATATATTTATCAAAGGATTTTTCTAATTATAGCTGAAATCACCGAATATAACCCAACATAAAAACATACCAGTGCGAGTCTAGGCGCTTTGATAGGAATCCGCTTTTTCTGCTCCATGTCTGGAGTAGAATTCATCCCTCCATTTTTTTCTCTGAACTTTTCAAGCAGTTTGTACGGCACAAATTTTACACGCTCCCCAGAAGCTAGAATCTCCGTTAAATTTGGCTCAAACCTGACTGGTGTTGCTTGGAGCTCCGCCAAGTTTGGCTTTTGTTCCGAATCTGTAGTGTCATAACGTCTGAGCAACATAGTTATGGTGCCCTGAAGCATGAAATCCGCCGCCAAAAAACACGCCATAAATATGCAGATTGCGGCTTTCCATCGCCAAGATTCGAACACAAATATGGCGGACCCGCCTGTTTTGTTTGAATTTGTGCGGCCTTTGAAAGTGTTTTGTGCTTTTTTCCCGTTGCCGTTGGTGGAGAAGTAGCTCAAGCCGTTTGAATCTCCATTGTGTTGCAATCGTTTGAATGGATGACCTTCCATATTCATTTACTTCACAACCCCAAAGAATTGTCAAAATAGGGCAAGATGAGCCAAATTTCTTGCCAAAGTGGAGTACAACAGACCAAAATGTTATCAATTGAAACCCTAACCAGTCATTTTCTCTTTCAAGGATTTTAAAGATCCGTGTTCGAGTCCATATAAGAGCAATGCACGGCTCATTTTGGCGGATTTAAGCGGATAAATTTGTAACAAGTGTTCTGCAAAATACGGCCAAAATGATGGCATCTTTAACCCTATGAAGTCATTATCTGGACGATTTATGAAGACCCGTGTTAGAGTCCCAATAACAGAGATGCAAGGCTCATTTTGGCGGATTTAGCAAGAAAATCGTGGGCTGGGTGCTCTGAAACAGCATTGCTGGTAAAAAAAATTATGAATCCTTCAAACATTGTAGATGAAAACCTGGAAATTCCTGAGCAAAGAATGAAATGCCAGAAATGTTTGAAGCTTTAGCTGGCTTAGGACTGAAATTTTCAAGCGATGTAGCAGAATAACTTCATGTTGTAACCGCATTATTGTAAAAAGCTACTGGAGAACTAAAAATCTTCTCTATCACCGGGAGGAGTTCGGCAACAATAATCCTTGTATCCTTCAAATCTCATTTCCGTTACTGCTTGAAGTCTTTAATTGGCCGTAAAAGTTTTATCCACTCCAATGCTTCTGGGAAACTGTAAGTACTTAAAAGACCAGCTCTGTTGCCAATGAATGTCTTCGAAATGCTTCCAAATTTCTGCAATGATAAATAATGATTCAAAACCAGCTGATAAAGCCTGAAAAATCTTATAATACAAAAAGTTCCGCTATTTGGGCTTCGTACGAGCTCGAAAATCTCAAGTACTTTAACGCGAACAAGATTAAGCACTTACGGAGTAAATAAAAAGCTTCAAATGATCCAAATCCAGCCAACAAGGCCTGAAATTTTCGAATGAAAAATGCTCACCTCGACTGATTTCAGCTGTAGTAGTCAAATTTTTGACTCTGTCGAACATGAAAACCTAAAATGAAGCAGAAACCAAATAAATTACGCCTTAAAATCTTGAAATGCCTTACTCGCGGCCAAGAAAACGCCTCAACTTAAAATTCTAGCTATGTTGAAGGATTGAAAACGTGCAAAACAGCAAATTTCAGCTCGATCAACCATTTTAATATTTTCATTAGCACTTACAGCCAAAATGTCAATGCAAGAATGTTTATATACGTACCTCTGCTTAAAAATATACAGCTCGTAAGAAAAACACGCCCAATATCTAGAGAAAAATGTGACAAATAGGCGAATGAAACGCCGCAATTGCCGCCAATACTGAAAGCCGGGCCCGATCCACAATCCACTAGAAAATGCAAGACAAAATGCTTCACATTACTGCGATTCCCGGGAATCGAACCCAGGCCCGGCCACAGAGAACAATTATCAGCACAACCAGAAAAGTTCAGCGCATACGACCACACGTTTAAAGCACTTCCACACCGCAATGATGAAGATGATGAATCCCACCACTGTTTGCTGTCAGACCGCCAAATAAAGTCCAGTTCACTTCACCTGCAGCCATTTCTGCACACTGTTTACTCCACGGTACAGCCGCTGACCTCCATTGAAGAAAGGGGCCTAAAAAATACCCAAAAAAAAGTGATTCAAAAAGAAGAAATTATTCAAACACAAACATAATCACGAAATCCTCAACAGGAAAACGAAGATCTACTGTTCGACTTTACGATACAAGTCCCGTATTATGTATATACTCCAGAAACGTCCTGTATATATCTACCTTGAACCAAAAGAATTTAAAAAATTAAACAAGAGAGACCAAGCGTCCTCGCGATTCGAACCTCAGACCTCTGATCTAACTTCTATTTCATCATTTTTACACCGAGGATGAGCGATTTGCAAAAGAAAACGTTGCTAAACTTATCTGCCGTTTGTTGAAAAGAATTTCTGCTAAATATAGCGACATTGTCGGAAGTCGTAATAGAAAGCAACGTACAAAACTGCGGCGCAGAGTGTACAGAAGGTTCGACAAGGTAAGTGGCAAATTACATTTGGCTGTTTGTTAGGGTTTCTTTACAAGTGTAATGTTTCGTCGTTATATTTTTGTTTTTTTTTAACTAATATGGGACACGTAAATTATAATTGTATGAAAATTATTGTTTTGTTTTTTCACCGCGGGAATGGGAACTCGTCGACTTCAAGTTTTATGTGACAATCACATAAACATTTTTTTTTTCAGTGTTTTTTAAATAGAAAAATAAATGCCGTTTATGGGTTATCTGTCCAGACAGCGTACTTAATATTTTAAAAAAAAATATCTAGTTTTACGTAATTAATAATAAGCCTTTTCTTAGTATTTTGGAAAAATATTTTTGTATAATTATACTAGGGTTTAATGCGCTTGGTTTTTATATATGGAAAATGTTTTGATTTATAAATAAAAAAAAAATTAGTTTGTTTTTTTCATTTTAAAAGAGATTATTAAGTTATATTTGTAATGTTTTATGGACGAAATAGTAGATATGAGATTAGTTAAAATTTGATTTTTTATTTATTTTTTGTGTGGTTTGTAATGTTTGTTTTGGTTTAATGCACTTGGTTTTTATATATGTAAAATGTTTTGATTTATAAATAAAAAAATTAGTTTGTTTTTTCATTTTGAAAGAGAGATTATTAAGTTATATTTGTAATGTATTATGTACGAAATGGTAGATATGAGATTAGTTAAAGTTCGTTTTTTTTTTTTTTTGATTTTTTGTGTGGTTTGTGATGTTTGTTTTGTTAATAATCTTTTTTTATAGTTTATAATTATGCTAAATTATTAATGTATTAAGTTGTTAGTAGTTTGTTGGTCTAACCATTTGTTATTGTCTACATTCTAGTTGACATCATATTTCCACATTCCATGATATTGTATCTTAGTGTTTCAGGAATTAACAGTGTGAAAGTTTTTTCTTCAAGGAAAAACTTTCACATTGAAACACTCAAATAGTTCTAGTTATTTTTCTTGTAATGATCTCTATTATAAATGTATTAAAATGTTTGTATAATTGATTTGTAGATAAAACAACAATCATGAGATGAATGAAATGTTATATTATATTTTAAATAATTTAAAAAAGATATTTGTAATACAAATAAATTGTAGGTAAGTATTAATTATACATCGTACTTCTTAATAATTTATAGTATGAAAATTCCCAACAATATAAATAAATAATAAATATTAAATTAGCAAAACACTTTTATTTTTAAATAATATATAAAGAAGAGATTTTATAATAATATAAGTAAATTGAAAGTATAAATTTAATAGGCATCTACTTCTCAAAATATATAAGAAAATCTTTAATAACATAAAGAGAATAAAAATATCAAATCAACTAAATATTATATTTGTATTTATATAATCCATAAGAGATAGATCTTCTAACAATATAAATCAACTATATATAAATAACACTAGTTTCATTAATTTAAATAATCTTTTACCAAATTAATAAAATATTTTATTCTAATAAATTTTAAAAAATATTATACACACATAAAATAAATTTAAAAATTTCTAATAATACAAAACAAATTATAAATACAAAATTAAAATTTCTAATAATACAAAACAAATTATAAATACAAAATTACAATTTTAAAAAATCCATAACAATATAATCTCAATAATATTTTTCCAAAAAGGCTTTATTTCCTACTTTAGACTCTTATCGGTTATCCCTTTTTATTTTTTCATGCTCTATAGGTATTTAGAGAAATACTTTTTGTCTGTTTTTTCGAGACTACATCACAAAAATATAATTTAAATTAATAATTATTATAAATCGAGTCACATCCACAAACTTTGTTTTTTATTGTTCTGTCCTTCAAATTGTCTTTAGCCAGATAAAGATTAGAAACCTACTATTCTATTATTGCATTAGTATATTAAATCCAATTCCGTTCGTCAATGTCACACACATGTTTTTATATTTAAATTTTAATAAAATATGACAAGAAGAAAATGCCATTTTATTATTATTAAAAAATAAATTAATAATATGAGATGTCCTGTTCGGTGCGCACTACCGACTCCATGCTTAAAACCCGGCCACTTTTACCAGCTGTACCTGTACCTCGCTCTATTGTCTTTGTCTTCTATGTTTTTTTAATCTGTGGAAACTTTTAAAGAAACTGTATTTTCCCCCCTCATGCAGTACCTAACTTAGACTTATTTTAGCGAAATGGTCACTATTTCTTTTTCACTTCTGTTGCTGTTTGTACTTGAAATAAAACGCGGTAAATTTCCGAGCGAAAAAGCAAACTTTCACCTCGCCGTAAAAAAATATCTCGATTAATTATTCTTTTTGCGCCAGAATTCTTTATTTGTGCGGGTCTCGTTGTTTTATTTATTATTTTCCTAAACATGGGTACTTTAATGTGTACTGGCTTTTTTATTTCTTTTAGGCGCCTGCTATCCATTTATTGCGGTGGGAATAGTGTGAACTGTAAACATTGGGAATTAATGTTGCAACACCTTTTAATGTAGTTTTAATCTAGTTGGGCATTTTATGTGAGTGGGTTTATCGTGTTTAGGGGAGAGGACCCAGTGGTTGTGCACCTTAACTTCACACCTCTCAAAATCATACATGGCAATTTCGAATCACTCCAAAAATTTTACAGTAGCTTACTTGGCAATGCCCCTGCTTATAACTAAGGTTTCAGAACCACATCAGCATGTTTTTTGTTGAGGTGTCAAATAGTTCCCCCAAAAAAAGGGTGGACCAATAGGTGTACATTAAGACCTCCTTTGATGGTGTGCTGATTTAGCATCAAATGATTGGTTGCTTTTTAAATCTAAAGGGCACATTTCATTCAATTATTAGTACTTATAGTAACACTAACAACCTTAAAGTCACAACTACCAGTACTAAACTTCAAAAAATATTGGGCCTTAAAGTCACAACTACTATCTCAACCATTGGAACTATCTCACCTATTGGGTCTTTTCCCCTATATGTGAATAAGAGAATAAATAATCTTACAAACTATCAATTGTGTTTATAGGTGAAGAGGAGAATAAATAATCTTACAAACTATCAATTGTTACGTCGAGAGGCGTTCTACACTCACAGCAAGTGCTGAAAGATTCAGATTCCTGTAACATATAAACAAAATTTATAAAATGTGTAAATAAATAAATTTGTGGAAACCAAATGGATAGAAAAATAGAAAAACTTGGGCAGTTATGGAGTGAAATCTTTATCACGTTAAACAAAAAATAAATAAATTCGTGGAAGCCAAATGATAGAAAAATAGAAAAAATTGGGCAGTTATGGAGTGAAATATTTATTATGTTTGAAGAATATGAAAAGTCTAGCAACATAGTCTCTTTAAATTAACTCATGTGAGCATATCAAATATTCTAACTACAAGTAAGTTATAAATGCCAACAAATTGGAAGATATCTCTCGGTGTACTGTAGATTTTTTATTTAGATTTTTTTTTTTTAAATATAAATATACTAGTAAGATTATTTTGTTTTGTCTGTTCCTTGTAATTTATTCCTTCTTCTACAGCGCTTTGCTGCATTTTCTTTTATGTAATTTGTATTGTATCAATACAAAAGAAAAAAACTATCAATTGTGTTTATATGTGAAGAGGAGGAGAATAATCTTACAAACTAGCAATCGCACTTAATGTGTAATGGGCACACAGACAAGTTCTTACAACAATTTGAATTCTAATTTTCAAATGATACATTAAAAAAAATTAAATTAAATTACATACTACATCTTATGTGGCAATGTTAGCATATTATAACCGCTTTCACCTTCAATGAGCAAATCTGAAATATACAATCATGCCTAGTGTGACTCAAAAAAATAACAATACTCCAAGAGGTTAGAGTTAAAGAGGAAAAATAAATTCAAGTGTGCTAACAATACTTTAGAGACTACTTGATAGAAGAAACCATGTTATAATATCTATGAACCATAAGCTTTCAAACAACATACGAACACTACAAATCTATTACAATCAACAATAAAAATGATTAAAAGGTCATCTGACATCTCTTTGGCCGTTTGAAATCAAAGTAGGACAATTAGCTATTGTTCATAGCATATCATCTTCAAACAATTGAGTTATCATCGTTGATGGCTTCATCCACCACTAGTGGACTCATTGCCTTCTTGTGTTGAAATCCTATTATTCACAACATGTTTAAAAATTCAGAACCATAAGTAGCTAAAACCACTTTTTTTTTTCTTTGTCAACTCCAAGAAGCCCTAGGGAGATATTTGCTAGCATGATTTAAAGCTATTGGTTTGACATTTGGAACATAGGAAGCATGAAGATACCTTGATATTTGCCAAAAGCAGACCAAAAGTTAAAATTTCACCACGGCTTTGTTGTCAAAGACTCAAAGAATGAAGGTGACAAAGAAAACTACACTTTGATATTGGATAGCTTCAAAAACTCATTGTTTCCCATGTGTCGAAAGCATATTGGGCAACATTTACACATCTGGAAGCTCACCAAATCTTTTCCCATTAATGGCCATTAATACCATTGCCAACTCAAGACTTCTCCATAGAGGAAATGCATATGTGGAATTCAAACCCTAATGTTTTGCTGGGTGGATTCAATTATAAACAAAGTCATTCTTTTTTTATTTTGATATTAATAGAAAAGATTTATTACATGGTCGTCCAATAAATTTTGGCACCTCCCAACCGTAGATCTCCTTCTACTGTTGTACATTGAGGTCACTATTCACTAGTTTAATGCAAACAACCCAGATGGATTCTATGGTCATCCTTATACCTGCACTAGCAAGCAAGCCATTAGTTTAAACCTACAACTACACGAAGCTCACCTCACTCCACAAGGGAACGCCTATTGACATAAATATTTAGATTAATTGATTAATTAAAATAATTAATAATTAAATTGATTTAGATAAAGAATTAAGTCTTCTCGGTGTTTTTAAATAGATGTATTTAAGATATCTATACTAGTTAATAATTAATTTGATTGAGATAAATATTAAAGATTTAAGTCTAAACAAGCATAAAATATAGATTGAAATAAATGTTAAATAAAGAAGGATAAATGTTTTAGTGTGTGACGAAGAATATTCTACTATAACATACACTTTGTGATCTATTTTGGGAATAAACTATTAGATTGGCATCAATCAAGCTTTGATAGACTAGAAAATAAATTATTTTGTGTTAGAGGTCAAACTCACACTACAGTCCTTATTCTTGAATCTATGGCCCTAAACCTTGTCCATGTCCTTGAATATGCAATAATGGCATTGAAACTTGTCATGTTTCTTCAAAAACTTGTTTCCCTATGTGTATCAAAATTGGGTGATGGTTAAAAACACTAGGAGGACCTGCTATCAAGTGAGGGGAATCTACAACTTGTGTTTTACAACTTGACCCTATGTATTAATTCAACGATGTGTAAAAAGGGTCAAAGACACACCACACAAAATGTGAATGTCGATGTAGTTATCCTTATGTATGTAGATGTTGATGCAAATGGTTTTAGATGTGAATGCTCTCTATGATTGATTGATAATGTGATGATCAAATCTATGGATGATGGACCTCTAAATAACCCAGGGCTTTATACTTTTATACAATGCCCTAGCATTTAAATTTAAACAATTTGCACTTAGGTGAGTGGGTAATGACTGGTTGGAATAAAGTTAACTTGAGCTCATACTCAATTTTGACTTCAAAAAATGGGGTTCAAGGTCACTCTCACAATCTTGATCCAAGTTTAGGGTCACCAAGTAATCATGAACCAAGATAGGGAACAAGAAGATTGACAGTTGGATCTAGATCGTTGGGGAATGGGGACTTGGATTCACTTTAAGTTCATGACAAATGTTAACTCTTGAATAAAAAATATGCAAAAGTAAGTAATAGACTATTGCATTAGGGAGAAAAGAGTCAAGGTGAATCCAAATGAGTGGGGAAAAGTGATAAGGATGAACTCTTCACCTTTGCATTTTACCCCCACTTTGACTTGTATTTGAACTACCATGAATCATGTGTGTCAAAGTAAACAAGCAACCAACACGGAAGTAAATTACAAGCACAATTGTAAAGGAAATAGTTATGAATTATTGTTCATTCATGTTCCATGCGATGATAATTTTGTCCTTAAACCTACATGCACCAAAGTCAATTAGTAGCGAATGTTATAGCATCTTAGGTAGATAATGTTGGCCTATTGGAGTAGATTGGTAGGCTAAATGAGTGAGTGTCTATTAATAGTAGGTATCGTAGTCAAACACACTTTCCCATTAGGATGAGGTCCATAAGATTAATTAAGTAGGGAATGGATGAACCAAGAGAGTCTCCGTATAGGCCACCTCCCTAGAGGACTTGTATGTGATTGTACCAATTTTGACATTATATATTGATTGATAAATTAAGGAATTAAGGCCCTCTCCCACTATAAAACAAAAATAATAATTTATGAGGTGACATTGCCCAATACAAAATAAGGACTCACAAACCTAAAAGGTGAGAAAGTTAGAAGTTAGGAAAAACTAGAATCTTGAGGAAGAGAAAAAACTTTTGTACACTACTGCTACATCAAATGGAGGTAATTCTATGTGTGGAGAAACCTTAAGATTATTTTGTTGATTGCTTCCTCCTACTCCTAGTAAAGAGGGCATCTATTATCTATTGAATCCCTTCCACCACTAAGTCATGGCCTTCTAAGCATAATTTTTTAGTTCATATTTCCTTCCCTTTCACTTGCTTGTTGATCTGTAATTTAGTTTAGTAATTTCACTCCTAGTCTAGAAGATAGCGATGGTTCTAATGATGGGGAGCAACTCATATCCCTTTTCTAATAAGTCCATCATATCAAAAATGTGTTCATCTAAGAGATTCTACAAGAAGAAGTCTTCATCCTCCAAAATCTTCTACAAGAAATGTCAATATTCTTCATCATCATCCAACAACTAATTTATGCCACCAAAATCTTCTTTTAGAGGGTGTTGAGAAGGAGTAGAGGTATTTGTCACCAACTCATATTAGAGGCCACAAGGTTCTTGGAACTAGCATCGAGTTCTTCTATCATATCATGTGCCTATGACAATGGAGAATCAAACTGTTCATAAACCTTCCCATGGTTGTGCCAAGTGAATTCTCTACTAGAGGAGCTCATTTTCTTGACCCATTTCTTAAAATGGACTAAGCGTAGACTAGGGGAGATTTTGGAAGAGCACCCCACTATTTTATGGTCCATTGAATTGTAGTGAAAACACCTTAAGGGTAACCCTTTGAAATTAATGTATTGGAACCAAGTGCCCTACAAGGGGTGAATTTTGACTTTGTGACTAAGAGGCTTGGAAATGTTGATCACAATGCAAAATCTCACATACTTGCCTTTTGATTCTACATGATTTGCATCCACTTTCACAAACTCACCCACATGGTTGACCAAATTTTGAATAAAGCAAGAGTGTCTTATCACCAATGGGAGATTGTAAAATCACAACCAAATTAGAACCTTACTGATGATAGATACTATAGGGTCAAAAAATGGTATCCACGGGGTCACAAATCATCCAATTTTCCCATAAAACTAGGGTTTATGTGACTAGACAAATTGTAATAATTAACTGAGTAAAATTTAATTAAATTAAAACTATGATTTAATAATTCCATAATTGGGGTTGTCAAATTGCTCCATGTTGCTTTTGTACATGCCACAAAGTCCTCATAGGAAGCATGCCTCCCCATACATCTAAAGACCAAAGAATGGCATCCAATATTATGAACTATTTTAGTGGTATTTCCTTAAGAATGTGAAAATTTAGAGGCCCGTCCACCAAAAAAACCTCTTCATCACCCAAGGAAATAGAAATTAGAGTAGCAAGCGATTAAGGGGGGAGGGTGGCAAGTCAAGGTTGAATCCTTCATCCATTGCCATGTAGGCAGTGGAATAGACACATAAGCCAAGGCTAGATTTCGTTCTACTAATTGTAGAGAGGAATTACGGTTAACAATTAAAATTTAACTCCTAGAAAAGTCATTGTAGCCATGAAAGGGAATTCTAATTGTTTACAATAATTGTATACTTGAGGGGTCATCACATAAATTGTAGAGGGAACCCAAGGTGCAACATGCTTGGTGGAGGGAAGGGATGGGAACGAGAAACCATGCCCAAGTCCTCTTGAGACATCCTTGTCCACCTTCACATAGCCTCTTCCCATGGCTATGTGACAGCTTTGATGCCCTTTCCATTTGGTGTTACTTTATCCTACTGCCTCTCCTGCTTCTTCTCCAAGACTCCTTTATTGTTGCTACATATTTCGTATAGGCATTTCCCTTTTATTATAAATTGACATATATATGATTTTCCCTTTTTGGCCAATGGCATGTGTAATTTATTTTGTATGCTTTTAATGTTTATGTTTGTTCATGTGTGTATGAAAATGATAAGTCTCTAATAACTAGGGATACACACTCACATGCTGAAAGTAGTCAATGAACATTGTAAGTTGTAATAAAATCATTGTCATAAGATCAATCAGTAACTGCACAAGAAGAATCCCCATAACCAAATGTGTATGAATAATTATTGTAGAACACTTTGCAAGTTAGTTGTAACCATGTAAGAAGTATTATTTGTAAGAGATGTATAATCGTAGTTCAAATTTGTAGAAGATGGTATGTCTATGCTAAATACCATAGATATTAAATGCTCTATATTCTTTTTGAGTAACTTGCTCATTCCTTTAACAACGTGATAGAAAATATCCATTAGTACCTTTATTTTCTTTACTTTCATGTAGATGAATTGACTCAAGAATACCATTTGAGCCATGAAGTCCAATTTTGCTCTTGATGTATCCAAGTTTATACATTATTCTAATTCTAGGATTATATGTTTATTCAAATGATATACAAGAGAAGATCTACATTAGAAGTACTAGTCTTTGATCCATTGTCATGTACATAATTTGCTTTAGAAATTAGAATCCTTACTCATAATGTTCTTCTTCGATCACCTCTAATCATATAGGTAGGCGAGCCATATATAATGAAGGCATATCAAAATCATTAAACATTTATCTTATATTCACCCATAATATATGGAATGCAATCTAATGTACCCCAATCATCTCCAAGATTAGCATTACCATTTTTAGGGAATCTTCTTCCCCGCATTTCTCATTGTGAATCAGTACTCATTATTTAGGTGTGTCTTTTTTTATTGATTCTAAGTAATAACAACTTTTGATGCCTTAATTATTCAATAATGACTAAATGGATGATCATTTGTATAAGTAGTATATTTTTTTCCCATAAGTCAACTTTAGATTTTGATGTCTAGCAGATGGAGCTGCATTTGTTATATGAATCCATGGATGCCCCAATAAAAAGTATATGCTAAACATCCTAGCATCACATGAAATGGCATATCAATAATGACATGTCCCAAAGTAACAAAAAGAGTGATAATACCCATGAACCATCAACCAATATTTTCAAATCCTTTTAATTATAACCTTTGATTTATACCATTTTGACATATCCACTTGAAGCTTTTGTTAACAATCCTCACTACATATATTCAAGCTAGATCCATTATCAACTAAGGCATATTCAATTTTCTTATCAACATAACTCACAATGAGGTGTAAGGGTAAATGAACATGAATAACACTAGAATGTGGCAACTCCTTAGATTGAATGAAAACCCCATGCTTTGTATTGCTAAATGCATAATGAAGGCATATCAAAATTATTAAACATTTATCTTATATTCACCCATGATATATGGAATGCAATCTAATGTACTTGAATCATCTCCAAGATTAGAATTTCCATTTTTACGGAATCTTCTTCCACACATTTCTCATTGTGAATCAATACTCATTGTTTAGGTGTGTCTTTTTTTTATCGATTCTAAGTAATAACAACTTTTGATGCCTTAATTATTCAATAACGACTAAATGGATGATCATTTGTATAAGTAGTATATTTTTTTCCATAAGTCAACCTTAGCTTTTGATGTCTAGTAGATGGAACTGCATTCATTATATGAATCCATGGATGCCCCAATAAAAATTATATGCTAAACATCCTAGCATCACATGAAATGGCATATCAGTAATGACATGTCCCAAAGTAACAAAAAGAGTGATAATACCCATGAACCATCAACCAATATTTTCAAATCCTTTTATTGTCACCTTTGATTTATACAATTTTGACATATCCACCTAAAGCTTTTGTTAACAATCCTGACTACATATATTCAAGCTAGATCCATTATCAACTAAGGCATATTCAATCTTCTTATCAACATAACTCACAATGAGATGTAAGGTTAAATGAACACAAATAACACTAAAATGTGGCAACTCCTTAGATTGAATGAAAATCACATGCTTTGTATTGCTAATGGACATATACAAGTGATTGTCTAATGTTGAGCATTTGAATTCACTTTAATCTCCTTTAAAGCCTTTTATAGGATATCTCTATGTGTCTGATTCATGAAACAAATCCCAAGGAGAAACCCTATTGCGAGTATTCTAAATTAAATTGAACTCTTTGTGTGTCTTAGTTGTCAACTTAGACATGTAGGAGGTAAATTAAGATTGGTGGGATGCACAATTTGTCGAGTTGATTTATCTTTTTGACCCTTGCTATTCTTTTAAGTGTATGCCCAATCACATGATAACCATGTGAAGTAGACGCAACAAAAAGCACAACACTTCTAGGCCTCAGTGAATCAAATACTCCACACAACACAAAAATTTCAAAGGATGAGGTAAAAAAGGTACAAAACCTCATCTAGGTGGGGCAACTTTAAAGACCAATGGCTTTAAAGGAGAAGCCAAAATATTAGCTATATTAACATTAGGTGAGGAGTATGGGTAAGTATCTAAAAAAGATGTAGTAGCAAAGAACATAGACAGATCTATAACATTCTCATGAAAAACCACTCTATGGCAAGAAAAATGCTTAATAAAATCATGTGCTTATATAGTGAATGAACTATAAGCAATATCAGTTGAATCAAACCATTGCAATGCCTCATTAATCAAAGGACTTATAAATTCATTCATTAAAAATATATCATCTTCTATATGCTCATAGTGTACAAGTAAGAATTACTTAACATGTGAAGATGCATCACTAGTACCATTAAAACCATTAAGAATGAATTCCTCACTAAGAGCTAAAATTTCATTATGCAATACAACACAAAGCAATGAATCATCAATAATATCCATGGAATAATGCAAAGCACTATTGTGTATAGAAGAAGGTGAACTACGCACATCAATATCCCTATGCTCTTCATGAGATAAAGCATTAAAAAATCTTGAATCTAAGGACATAAAAGTAGAACTATCATGAGATGTAGGAACAATATTGCCACTAGGTTCACAACATCTTGAGTAGCCAATGTAGGTGTAATATCATCATATACTATTAGGAATTTGTGTTATTACATCATAATGCATAGCTTCTAATACACAAAATATTTATAGTTAGATAATATATAAGTTTAAGCAATAATTTAAACCTATAATTAGTGGTTAAAATTTAAATAGTGATTTGTTTGTTGGCTATAACAACATTTGCATAAGGGACTAGAAGTAAGAATGATAAGCTATTATGGGGGTATAGATCCTAGAAAATATGATCATAATTTTTTCTATGTATAAATTATATTGAAGTTTTAATAATATAGATCCCATTATGATTGCATTTCATTGTAAAATCACAAAATGGTATCATAGAAAGTTGATTAAATTACTAAGAAAAAGTTGAATGACGAAGCAAAATTAGTGATAACTATAGACACCTAAAATTGACCATCACCTAGACATCACCTAGTTATCCTTTTTACGACACCTAAACCTACTTTCGACACCTTGTCAACATCACCTTGCGATATGAGAATTTTTTATTTCCTCGCAACTCTCACTCTGCAACTTTCTTACTCAAATAAGATTTGAACATGCTCTTGTCATGGTTGTCATTAGCCCTAGGGGGCCCTTACCCCCTGTTGGGCCCTCTGGTGGAATCTACTGCCAATATTGTCTTGGGCAATACTACTGAGCGAGTTTCCCCAGCCTTAGGGCTGAAGGCCTAGGCTTCGAAAAATGCCCTTCTAGGCAAGGAACTAGGCAGGGAAGAACTTGTCAAAGAAGACCAGACTGAACCTGTGCTATCAGAGTCAGAGAATGGTATCGACCTCCAAATACCTAATCACATGGTGGAGAAAGTCGTTTCTTCCATGGAACTCTCTCTAGTGGGTAAATTCCAGGCCCTAAGACCTAATATAGATATGGTTAGGCGATGGATTTTTGCAAGATGGAAGTTGAAAGGTAGTGTCACTACCAGTGCTATGACAGGGGGCCTCTTCCTTTTCAAATTCATTGCAAAAGAGGACCTGTTGGCGATCTTAGCGGGTGGTCCCTGGCTATATGGCAAACATAACCTCTTCCTAAGACGTTGAAAACCTGGTTTTGACGCGGCCCTGGAGCTAAACAAAGCAACATCTGTTTGGGTCAGACTACCTGGCCTCCCCCTAGAATACTGGGACAAAGAGATCCTCTCATGGATCAGAAACTCTTTTGGTAAGTTCATTACATTGGATGGAACCACCAAACTCAAAAAAAGGTTAGTATTTGCTCATCTTTGTGTTAGCGTTGATATCAATAAAACTCTCCCTAATAGTATTAAGTTAAAATCTAAGTATGGGAGTTGGGAACAACCATTGGTTTATGAGAATGCTACCACGTTCTGTCAGAACTATTCCAGGAAAGGCCATTTGATAAATGAATGTAAATTCCTAAAGAATAGGGAACCTAAGGAAGCAAGGGAAGAGGAGATGAGTGCTGAGGACTACCCATTTAAGGAGGACTTGCTCAGCATTATTAAGTCCCATAGAACTCTAAACAACTGGCTAGAACCCAGGAGAAGTGCTCTCTAGTTGCTGTTCAGCCGTGTTTGGACCACGATCAACCAGAAGCTATTGATTCAGAGGAGACAGAAGAAGGGGAAATCAGATGCCAGAATCCCAAAGAGATAGAACCCATTGGTGGGGATTCAGGAGTCATACTGGCTAACACAGAATGTTCTAGGGATTCAAAGAATCTAGAGATAATGACTATTATACCTCCTACTAGGGTGCTATCACCTTGAGCTGGCCCCAGCTCCACATGGACCAACCAAAAAGGCTGGGTGACCCCCAAAAAAGGGAAAAGGGAAGAAGTATGTGGATGTGGGAACAAAGGGAAAGGCAGGCAGACCTTTTCAGAGAGAAATAAGAAATAGGGAGGCCAACAAGGATATAGCTATAAAAAGGCAAAGCACCCTCGAGGCTCTCTCCAGGTGACGTAAGAAATGAGAGTTCTCTCCTGGAATGTGAGGGGAACTTAATAGCCCACAAAAGCAGTTCATGGTGAAGAACTGTATTTACAAAAATAAGGTTGACATAATCCTGCTCCAGGAAGTTAAGATGAATGAAGAAAATTTCAAACATTTTGCTAGCGAAGTCTAGCCTTCAACTGATTACTTCATCATCCCCTCTATTGAGGCCTCAGAAGGCCTAGTTACTATGTGGAATAAGCACATTTTCACCCGTAGCTATTGCTCTCATAGCAAAAACAATCTGGAAGTAAAACTCACTATCAATAAGGAAGAATGGAAAATAACAAATATTTATGCTCCTAATACCAAAAGTGCTATGAAGGACCTCCAGGAAAACCTTGCTCCTAGAATCAATATGGAGAAAAGGACTAAATGGATGCTTGCTGGTGACTTCAACACCTTGTTGTTCCCACCAGAAAAGTCTGGGGGCATCACTGATTACTCTGATAGCATGGTTGATCTTGCCAACTTCCTTAATCAGACTGGTTTGATGGACATAGAGGTCAAAAACCAACTATTCTCCTAGACTAATAGAAGAAGGAGAGACTAGTTGATTCAAGTTAAGTTGGACAGGTTCTTAGTCTCATCCAACTATGACATTGTGCAAAACTCTACTCTGACTACCCTTCCCTGCACCATCTCTAACCACAATGCACTCCTCTTCTCTTGGAGAGAAGGTGTCCAAAAAGGACCTTTCCCATTCAGATATGAGATCATGTGGGCCTCCCACCCTAACTTTAGAGATTGCATTACTGATTGGTGGAGCATCACAGTTCATGGTTTGCCGATGTTTAGACTCACCCAGAAACTCATTCACATTAAACAGAAAGTCAAAGGTTGGAATAGGTTCAGTTTTGGTAATATCATAAACCGTAAGAAACAAATCTCTACCAATCTCTCTGAAATCCAAGGAAACATGGCCAAGGGAGACAAAAGTGAGGCTAACTTTAATAGGGAAAAGACCCTCTAAAAGGAGCTAAGGGAAATAATGAAAAAGGAAGAGATCCTCTGGAAACAGAAGTCAAGAGCTCAATGGCTAACTAAAGGTGATCGAAACACTAGGTTCTTCCATCAGTCAGCCATGAAACATAGGAAAAGGAACAGAATATCCAAGCTTCTACATGAAAACAACAAGGAAGTCAATTTTGAGGCTGAGCTGGGGCTTCTAGCCTCCAACTATTTCAAGGACTTCCTAGCTGAACAAAGGAACACTATTGACCAAGTTGCTGTGGAAGATCTGTTAGACTGCATCCCTTTAGTTCTCTCAATTGAAGACAACAATAGCATGCTGGCTCCCATTACTGAGGAGGAAGTCAAGGTGGTTATGTTCTCTATGGGGGCTTTCAAAGCCCCGGGACTAGATGGGTTCCCCTCGGCCTTCTTCCAGGATTTCTAGGAAATTGTTTGCTTTGATGTCACTACTACTGTCAGGGACTTCTTTAGAACAACTAAGATTCTCAAGCAAATTAATTACACTTTCATATCCCTTATCCCTAAGAAGAACACCCTAGAGAAAATGGTTGATTTATGGCTTATCTGCCTCTGTAACACCATATATAAGATTTTCACGAAAGTCCTAGTCCTCAGGCTCCAACCATTGCTTAACAACCTAATCTCTTATTGTCATAAAGGTTTTGTCCCTAATAGACAGATAGTTAATGTTGCCATCTCCACGCACGAAATTATCCACTCAATGGATAGAAGTAACACCCCTGGCATGGCTCTCAAACTGGACATTTCTAAGGCTTATGACATAATTTCTTGGAACTTTCTCTTTTCGGTTCTCAGGAAATTTGGTTTCTAGGACAAGATGATAACCCTGATCAGGGAATGTGTCACTATTGTTAAGTATTTGGTGCTTTTCAACGGCTCTCCCTAAGGATTCTTTAATGCGAGTAGAGGTATTAGATAGGGGATCCCCTCTCGCCCTACTTGTTCATCATCATGGCTGAGGTCATGGGTAGAAACATTCTTTCCCGCCTGGATAGACAGGATCTGAAGGGGATCAGAGTGGCGTCAATGGTGAGGCCATTAGTTGTTCAACAATTCGTTGATGACACTATGCTATTTGGCGCGGCTTCTATGGTGGAAGCCAAACGCTGGAAAGACTTGTTAAACTTTTATGCCGATGCCTCAGGACAGTGTATTAATTATAAAAAAAGTAATGTGTTCTTCTTTAATACTGATTTGGTTCTTCAGGAGAAGGTCAAGAAAATTCTGAATTGCAATCAGGCCAACCTCCCGGCAACTTACCTTGGTCTACCCCTCACTGTCAAGGAAGTAACCCCCAACTTCTAGAACTCTATCCTGGAGAGAATTCAAAGGAAAATGGAAGGTTGGAAAGGTAAACTTCTGAGCCAACGTGGTAAACACCAACTCCTTAAGGCCTCTCTACAAGGCATCCCCACTTATTATCTCTCCCTCTTTAAAATGCTTTGTTACATAGTGGACAGATTAGAAAAAATGCAGAAAACCTTTCAATGGACGGGGGTGGAGGAGAAAAAGAGAATGTCTCTCATCAGCTGGGACCAAATTTTCCTTCCAAAGTTTCAAGGGGGATTGGGGATAAGAAAGACTCAATTGATGAATAAAGCCCTACTGGACAAGATTGGGTGGAAGTTCCTCAAGGAAGATAAGGACTGGATTCAGATAATGAAAGCCAAGTACCTCCACAATGGAGAAAAGATTGAGTTGATCGAAAGGGAGAGCCTTCCTAAAGGCTCAGTCATCTGGAACAAAATGATCAAAACTAGAAGAACGTTGACACAAGGCATTAAGTGGAAGCTGGTAAAATGAGACAAAATCAAGTTCTGGAATGATAATTGGCTGCATGGGACTCCTCTATCCAACCAGAAAAACATCAACTTTAAAGACAAAGCAATCACTCATTTTGGGAGGTTTGTCAGCAACTACATCACAACTCAAAACTAGGGACAGAGGCATTGGAAGAACTTAAGCGACTGTTGGGAGGATAACCAGACTAGAAACTAGGGGTGTTTATCTCTGTAATTGGAATTAAGGAATCATAGAATTCCCTTATTTCCTAGGGAGGATGAGATGCTTTGGGCTCAGGATCAAAAAGGGGCCTTCTCGGTTAAATCGACTTACAACATGCTGGTGAACAACGTTCAGGATACTAGCTTATGGAAGAAAGTTTGGAATGAAAACCTGACTCCTAAGATCAACTTTTTTTGGTGGGCTGCCACACACCTCAAAATTCTCACCAATGATAATCTCAACAAGAGAGGTTTCCAACTTGTCAACAAATGTGTACTCTTCCAAAAAGAGGAAGAATCTATACAACACATTCTTCTCCACTGTGACTTCACCAAGCAGGTCTGGGGAAGGACCTTGACTAATCTCAGTATAGATTAGGTTTAGAATGAAAACCTAACAGACTTCATACATGTCTGGCTCTCCCCCTTTTCCCACCCAAGGATCAAAGAACTTTGGAAGCAAATCCCCCCACACCTAGACTGGGGTATTTGGAAAGAAAGGAATAACAGAATTTTTAGGGAAATGGTGAAGAGTGCCAAGGATGTTTTCTTCTCCTTATGTAGAATGGTCTCGAAAAACACCTCCATATGTACCCTGAAAGCTGCTAAGGAACCCCCTACTCAGTTGGAGATCCTAATTGCTAAAAACTGGGGTTTGACAGCTGACATAACCAACTTTGACAACTCCAAGTAGCTTGCTAGGAAAAGTACCACCTGGAGACCTCCCCCAAAGGACTGGGCCAAACTCAACTTCGACAGGGCTGAAAAAAAGACCACAGGAAGGGCAAGTGCAGGTGGGGTCATTAGAAGTGATCAAGGGAAGCTCATAGCTATGTATGTTGGGGGCATTGGCTCCCAGTCCAACAATGTGGCTGAGGGACTGGCTCTCTTATGGGGTTTGAAATTGGACCTTTCCCTAGGATTGGATAAGCTTCAAGTCGAGGGAGATTCTAAACTCATCGTTGATGCTGCCCTTGGCAGGACTAACAACGAATGGAAACTCAAAGACATCACCAAGGACATTAAGTGCTTACTGACTGGGTTCATCCAGAAGGAGATAGGACATACCTATCAAGAAGGCAACAAAGTGGCTGATAACATGGCCAACCTGGGTTAGAACTTGAGCAATTGGAGATGTTGGAGAAAGCTTGATAACCTCCCTTCTCAAATTCAAAAACTCCTATGTACGGAGCAGGACACTATACCTAAAACATCATGATTTTAATCTTTCCCAAGTCTGTTACTTGGCCTAAGGATTGCCTTAGGAGATATAGGTGGAAGGATTCTAATAATAATGACTTTAATATTGTTAAAACTACCAAAAGTTCCAGTGACGGGATGGAGTTCAGACAAATCATTGTTGAGAGAAATATTAATTGTACTTGGTTGACGTGTTACAAAAGCAACATGATGACATAGATGCCCCAAGCGGTTAATCACATGGTCACTCACGTGCCTTGCGATTGGTTCAATACTCCTAATCTCTGTAGCACCCAGCTCCGAGATTGCAGTAATCATAAGATTGAATGGCATGTTAATTCACATGAGATGAATTTATTAAATAAAGTCACCTCGAATTGGAGAGGTGTCAATTTGTTCATTATTCATCATGCCTTGAGCTACTCAAAAGTTCATATTTGTTGTGATAAAGTTTTTTGCCGCAAAGAGTTCACCTATCGTCTAATATTTCTGCTAAGGGTGGTAAAGAGGCTAGTCTGCAAAGAGCCTCATTTCTGTCTAAAATTTCTACTGAGAGAGGTAGCTATCTACAAATGAGGGGGATAGGACTCAGATTGAAACAGAGTCTTGTGAAGAATTCAAGAAGAATGAGACCCTATGGCATATTTTCCAGGAGGGAGGTGTGGCATTGTTCTTAGAATGCCTGCAAGGGCATGATGAAAACTTATCCACATAGTTTACACAATCTTGGATGAATAGACATGTCAAAGTTGGTGGCACAGGCTTTGAAATGACTAAAGAGGTAATTGGGATGGCTAGGAGCATGTCCACAGATGGTGTGAAACACAAGAAAACCAGCAAAGTCTCTGACCCAGATGGTATGGCTCTGTTCTTAAAAAAGGATGAGGTGTTGCACAACCTACAAGGAGGGTTCGATAGAGGGCAGCTCCCCAGACTCTGGGATGACGTGTGCTACATGATTATTAGGTATTTCACACTTGAAGGTAGGTTTCACAATTTCTTCCACTACCACTTTGTGTTACTCAATCACTTTAGACGCAGCAAGTTCATTAGCTTCCCTTTCTACCTGTTATCTTCTCTGGAAGTTTCTGTTGAAGTTGCCATGGAACAACACAAAATGACCCTGAGAAACCCCCCATTCCACTCCACTAGGGGCTTATTTATAGGCTTTATAAGTTTCACTTAGCCCTCTGCCCACCCAAGAATATCATCGCCACACGCATTGACAGCCCCTCTGCAATGCCTAAACCCAAATTGAAACCCACTTGTAGCAACCCCGTGATCATCACAGATGTGACCCCTGAGAAATTCACCCACTCCCTCAAAACCGACAAGTCCTCTTCAGCCAAAAAGAAAACCCCTGTGCTTGCTTGCCCTGGTAATGTGGAACAAATTGATCCTGTGAAGGCCAGCCCTAAACCCACCAAGAGGAAACTTGTTGTTAGTGAGGTGAAAGGCGACACTCCCCACAAGAAGGTCAGGGATGGAAAAGAAGGGGGTAGCCTCTCTTCTAAGAATAACCCCAGCAAGGAAGTCCAAAAACTAGAGGAAGGGGATGAGGATTTTGTCGATAGTGGGGATGGTGGCGATGATAAGATGGATGAGGAGTATGTTGCTCCTCAGAGTAATGGAAGGGTTCCGTCAACCAAAAGGTCGACTAGATTGGCCGCCAAACCCACCCCTGTGTGCAAGGAACAAAAGTACATTGTTGCATCGAAAGGTGCTAAGGATAACCTTGTCTATGAGACCAAGGCTGAGAACCAAGAGGACACTGTGGTTCTGGAGACTATGGATGAAGGACCTAGCAACTTCCCTAAATTCAATGCCCAAATTTTGAAGATGGATAGCTTAGAGGAAAATCAGGAAACTGCCAAAAATAATAAGGGCAAGAAGACTATCGGTAAAGGTAGAGAGAAGGAGGATATAAACACTAGAATGACTGTTGGAGAAGTTTATGATGCTAGCTAGGTTCACAGCTAAAGTCATGCATAGGTCTGCTACTACCTTGGCTGTGTTGCAGGATATCAAACTCATCAGGCACGAAATGAAGGATAAAGAACTGAAGGAATACAAGGACATGTACCAATTTCTCACTAAGGATTGGGAGCAACTCTTCAACTAGCCTGTGGGGCTTTTCTGTGTTTTCTTTGTTTTGTTTACTATCTATCAACTGTTAGTCTACTATTTCTATTTTTTGGCTCTGGTTCCTTTTTGTCGTGCTGGACTTTTTTGGTGACTCTCTGATGCACCCTTGAGGCAACTTTGTAATGGGTTTGACACCCTTGGTTTGCCGCTTATATTATCAAAAACATCACCTTGCGATATTTTTGTCCTAAGAGTCCCCTTTACCATATCCCCTTCTAAATTAATTAAATAATTATATTTATTTAATTATTTTCCTCCATTTCCCAATTTAATTAAATAAATCATATTTATTTAATTAAATTTATCTATTATCCCTCTTAGCCAAAATTAATTAAATAAATCTTATTTATTTAATTAATTTATCCTCCCATAATCCCCTCTCTAATAATTAATTAAATAATCTCACTATTTAAATTAATTATTGAGAGTCATGTGTCCAACTTAAGTTAGTTAGCCAGATTCATTGAACCTAGACACTTGCACAAAAGTCAAACTAACTTATAATCCTAGCCACACATTTCAAACTACACCTCTTAATCTCAATTGTTCATGTATGGATGCCCTATCCTTGCCCTAATTCTTCCACCTCTTAATCCTAGCCATCCATTAAACCTCTTAACCCTAGTCATCCATCTTATCAATCAACATCTATAATTTAAACATCACTCTAGCCATTATCATACACATTCAAAGTAACATAATGCTATCGAAATCATCATAGATCTCCCATTATCAACACATTCACAACTTGAAAGTATTGTTATGTTGTTGGTTTCTAGAGAATTCAACATACCATATCAAGGAGCACAGCCATTGGAAGAATTCCAATCCGCTCTATCCGAGGAGAAAGAAGGGTTTAAGGTGAAGGTTTTGTGTGTATATTGCATTATCTTCCTTATTATTTCCCTTTATCTTTTCTTGTTTTTAATAACATTTGAGGGTAAAAATAATAGTTTCCATTGATTAACAAATCTATCAAATATGTTTTGTAGATTTCAATTGAGTGGCAAGGAGCAAATTTGGTAGAGTGAGGGGAGAAGCATTTTGGTAACCCAACATCATTGCAACTATGGATAGTGTGTTGACATGGGTGTCTCATTAGCAGAGCATTACAAAAAGGTCGCAATACTGTGTTGATTACAAAAAAGATCCTTTAGATCATTCTTTTGGTTGTCTTAATTTTTGTGAAGATAATCTGCTAGACTTAACATTGAAGAATGGGTTTGGTTAAAAAAGGTGCACCATTTAAGAATAGTTTACATCCAACAATAATGCTTTAGAGGCAAAGAAGATTAAGACAAAAAGTGTTGAAAAGTTGTCGAGAGAATCTATAGAAAGAAAGTGTGAGAAGATTGCAAAAGAGGAGTTTAAGGCATAACATGCAAATCTAAAAAGAATTTAAGAGAGGAATCCATACAACAACAACAACAAATCAATGTGAAGAAGCTCATGAAGTAGGAGTTGCAGAAAGACTGAATGTGTTTCATTGAAAAAATAATGCTTATACATTTGATATAATTTTTTATAAAGTATCTAATTTTATATAAATTTGGAGTTGTCATAATTTCTAGTTTTCAAGTTGATTAAAAAAAGGAGTTTATTAAAACTATATAGTTTGGATCAAAAATTCCCTTGCTAGCCTAAAGAAAACATATTAATTTTTAATCTTTTGATCTACGAGTCAGTTTATACTAAAACTTTGTCCAAATGAGAAGAACAATATTGTAAACCATCCCCCATTATCATGTTTCTTAAGCTCTAGTAAATAGTCAAAAATATAATTATTTTTGTAAAAAGTTGCAAAAAACTAAATTAATTTGAATATCTCCTTCACTAGATTAAATATTTGCATGAAAATTTTCTATTTCATTTCAAACATTATTCCAAAACATCTCCTAAATTTGTTTTTCTACAACACTTAGTTTGGGAAATATTTAATTATTTTTCTATATAACAAGTTTTAATTGAATTAATTCAACATCTCGTTATCAAAATTAAATTTCTTAAAGAATTTTTGTCAGTATGGGAGGAATGACATTATAAAACAACTTGCAAAATGGTTTTGCTTCATCCCTCTTATTTTTTAAGATAAAATTATTTTCCTACTTTAGTTTCATTGAACATTGTCTTTGTAAACATGTTTTATAGAGGGTACAGTACTACTTAAACTTGACACATGTACATAGATATTATAAATTGAGAAGGTGAAGAATAATATCATTAAGGAAAAAAGTCATGGAAAACATCTTGCACATACCTTTGGAGACCTTGATAGGACTATTGGAAATTTTTATATCACATCTCGTGGTCCACATGACCATACAAATTGACCTAACTATGTGAAGCAAAAGTCTATGGGAGGTTGGAGGACCAAAAGAGAATGGAGGACCCCTTCCAATCTTGAGCATATTGTTATCTCAAAGATTAGAGCAATTGATTTAGTAGCAAAAATGGTTTAGAACAAGGTTTTTAGTAAGGCCTAGATTGATTGAAGACTAACAAATATATCAAGTGGAGGCCCATACCACACTTGTTATGAATAGTTGAGTTTGTTCCTATTCACAAAGTATAATAAAGATTAGTAATTTTCAATTTGACTTATCATTTATAGATGGTTGTGTGTGTCCCCAGTTATGAGGTGTCATGGACGATTGTTTGTGCCCCCATTCACATCTTTGAAGGAGGATAGTTGAGTGTGGTCTTATCCTTGGTTGAGAGTTTAGAAAGGTTGTATCCCATTGAGGTGTAGTGTGACCATTCCCACTACTAGTTGTAAGTATGTTGATCCAAGGGTTTGTCCTAATTTACATACAAAATTAATTCTCTCCAAGTCTCAAGACTATGATGTAATTGGGGGGATGTTAGGAATTTGTGTTATTAAATCATAGTGCATAACTTATAATACACTTGATGTATTTGTAATTAGATAATATATATCTTTAGATAATAATTTAAAGCTATGGTTAGTGATTAGTAAATAGTTACTAGTTAATATTCAAATAGTGAGTTAGTTTTTTGTTACAACAACCCTCATGGGAGGAACTAGAAGAAGTTAGAATAATAAGCTATTATGGAAGAATGAGTCCTAGAAAATAAGATCACTAGTCATATCTTTTTATATAAATTCTTTGAAGTTTAAAAAATATAGATTCAATTACTAGTGCACTTCATTGTAAAAACACTATTTGCAACATCATCCGTAGATGTATCAAATGAATATAGGTTGAAGTAAGAATTATGTCACTATCATAGGCCTTAAAATAATCTTCATCATCATAAATCATAGTGGCACAAGTAGTGAGCCTAGTTAGGAAAGAGGAAAAGACATCCATAATGAAGATCTAGCAATAAAAGTATTGAAGGATGGATCCTAACCCTAACCAATGTAAATTCTATATGAACTAGAAGATGAAAGAAATGAAAAATATCATATTTGAGACAACAAGGTAGGAGGACAAACACTAAGGCCAAAACTTTGAGGTGTGGGAAATGTCAAGTTCACCAAAATGATGAGGAGAATAAACAATTGCTACAAAATATCTAGGTTCATTAAGTAATTAAAGCAATCAATGATCAAATTAACCTAGAAAGTGTTGAATATAGACAAGCAATAAAATATATATTGAAATAAATCCTAAAATTGGTAAATAAGGATAGATTCTCTTAGCTTAGTATTTGACAAGAAATATTTTGTTCTAACATGCACTTTGTGATCCATCTTGGGAATAAACTATCAAATATGCATTAATTAAGCTCCAACATACAAGAAAATGAATTGTTCTTGGTCAAGGGTCAAATCCACATGGGAAACCATGATCCCCACATTTCTGGTATCAAACCATATACATGGGCCAAAACCTACAATAGTGGACTTGAACCATGTGCTTTGTAGATTATGTCTTGCTTACCATGATCTACCTATGACAGTTGCCTACCTCAAAAGTTGTGCTCTTATTTGAGCAATGTTAATGAAAACCTTTAGGAATCTATTGTGCTAGGATTGAATTTTTGAAATTTCTTTAGCCTTGGTTAGATACCTTTTGTTATTTTCCAAAAGATTTTGAAAGTATAAAATACATACAAGATGCAATGTGGCTAGTGTAGTATTTGTCAATGCAAATATGGAATGCTCTATATGGTTTAATCCTCTTAATGCTATAAAAATGCTCTCTATGGAGACTTTCTTTCTTGGATGGATGTTTTAATTCCTTGGAACATCATTAAATATGACATCCTATGTGACATATTCAAATATTTTTGTGCATAAGTTAATAGGAAGAGAACCACTTTTGGAAGGAAGTTAGCTCAAGGTAAGTGAATGTAAGTTTAGATAAATTCAACATGATTCTATCCAATAGACAATTCTATCTATGATTCAGTCCGATGTGGAAAAATTTATAAGAATTATTTTGGGTCCAAATCCCTAGGGCTTAATTGGTAACAAATAAAAGTATTGGCTAGGATCTATTAGCTTATGTAATTTAAAATACATTAAATTGAGCACACATCTAAGGACAAGATCAAAATGTGTGTAAAATGAGTGGGGAAAAGTGCAAAACATGCACTTTTCTCTTCTACAATTATGCTAGAAAATTATTTTTAAGTATTTATGGAGGAAAGTTAAAATATGAAGGAAAAAAGTTGGTATATACCTTATACATTAAATTGGTCTATAACTTAATAGATAGTTTGTTATTAATTGATATGTGAAAAGAAAAGAAAATAAATAGCCTTTTCAAGTTAATCAAAGATAGTCTAATAAATTACACAAGTGACATACAAGTATCCTAGTTTAAAGCTCGCTAGGATAAATTATGCGTACTTGAGTAGATTTGGAAATGTAGTAAAATGATAAACAATATGTGTAGGTCTTGAATAATAGAGGTGAGATGATTTTTTTGTAATAGACAATTAATACTTGAAGATTGATGTCATAGTCAAGATGAGAAAGATAAGATGACAAAGCTTTAAAATATTGAAATTGTCTATGAACTTGCGTTACTTCAGTGACTATGAAACTAATCTCCATGAGTGTGTATTTGAACCTAGCATGCAAAAGTGAGATATGACCCACATAAATGAACGTGTTAATTGTGATTCTTCTATACATACAAAATTTTTTTTTAGGTGTTTGTACCCACAATAAGAGACAGACGGTGTTGGCAAACACTTTTTGGGAACTTGGTTGGTGAGAATCATCTTCTTATGACAATCCCCTAGATTTAATTTAATAATAATTTATAAAATTGAGGAAGACAACATGCAATGAATGCATTAGGCAGTGTCCTAAATGAGAGTGATTTTGGAATTTGGAAACTTAAAACTTGGAACAACAATTCAAAAAGGTGATGCAAAGACCTAGTATGAGAACTAGGTTTTTAGAACTTATGGCAAAGAAGCAAATGCTATCGAAATATGTCAAGGAAATGTGATTCCACAATAGAGGCAAGAGTGAAATGCCCACCTGTGTTTACTCTTGCTTTGCCCTTATTCTCATTAAGTTGGGTTAAAAAAATTATATTGAGTTTGATTAGTATATGATGTAACTACAAGATGTATATATGCTTTGTTTGATTACATGTTCCTGTCTGTTAATTATATGTGTGCTTTGGCTATGATCTCCATTATTAGATTTGATGCTTCACCTTAAGTGTGCAGGAAATTACAGTTGTTTGACCAATTGAAGGAATGTGGAGAATAATGTCATAGATTCACTTAACCATCTCACCTTACCTAGTCCATGTGGTCAAGTTAGTGACCCTATGACTCTCATGGATTTTAACCCATCCTATTTGGTTTTGAATGAAGGATGTTCTATGTGTTTATCCAATTTGCCACTAATCTAAATCATTTGTGATTCTAGATCCCCGATGTGTGAATTCCATAAAGTGTGTGATTGATTCATGTGTGTTATTTAGCTCTTATTGTGTTGCATTTAATTGGTTTTTGAAATGCTTGGTAGAGTGTTGTGGAGTATCTATTATGCTGATAAAAAGAGTGTGATAAATGAGTTAATGATTAAAGGTGCTATGTAATTTAAATATCATATGTTGAAATAAATTGAAAAGGTTATTTAAATAGAATTATTTGATAGATTATGCAAATTTATTTAAAAAGAGAATGTTTTTCTTTTAAATAAAGGTGACAATGAATAGATATTAGTCTTTTAGAAAAATCTACTGTGAAAATATTGAAGTTAAATATCTAATTTTAGGTTTCTTTTGAAAAGCATGAAAAAGTGACTTGAATGAAAAAGAAACTTCCTTTTTACCTTATTCTTACCTTATGTAATTGAAAAAAAAAAGGCCTTTTTGGTGCTTACATTTCGGGAGCTTCAAACTCTTGTTTGGTGATTAGAAATTGTGTTGGATCTCATTTTGTTTGGAAAAGAATTTGCAAAGAAACGAAAACCTCCATTGGAAGCTTGAGATCAAGGTATTTTTCCCATTTAATAAATGTATTTTTTTGTGTGATTCTTGTTAGCCACGCTTCTACCTTAAGTCGTAAAGCACATGGCTTGGGGTTGGGAACATAAAAATTGAACATGAGAGTAGTTTTATTCGAAATGCTTAATCTTGTTATAGATTTCATTTTTTTGAAAAATGCAAAATAGCACCGTAACTCTAGCAATTTTTACTTTAAATCATATGTGATGTGAAAAGTGTGATGTTGTTCTTGTTATGCTCAAAAGGGTGTTCTTTATTTTCCAAAATTTTGTATTTTAAAAATTGAAGAATTTTGAAGCATTCATCAATGCTGCATTTGGGATTTTTACATGTTCTTGAACTTTTGAAAATAAAAAAATTAGAATTAAGATCACATATGATCTTTTTATTTTGCAAGACAAAAATTATCCTAATAGAAATGAGGTTAGCTACCTAATGGCAATGTGTGTGTCATGATTGTGCATCATTTTCCATGCAAAGGCTATTTTGGGCTTTTGGTCTTCTTTTGTGTGTTGGATCATGTATCCTCATGGTATGATATTATATTGCAGCTTTGTGTTGTTTGATCAGTAAATTATATTGTAGTGTTTGGATAGTTGTGTGATGATGGCATGCCTTTTTTTGTGATCATTTTGGGTAAAATGTTAGGTTAGCACATGATTGCAAGTTGTGTGTTCAAGTGTGATCATGCATTGAATCCAAATTGATTTGTACCTATAGTGTGATCATGCATTATATGTTGTTGAGTAAACTGTGTGTGAACCTTGTGTGGTTTTTGGTGTCTTGTTTGAGACCCTTGTATGTGTGACATTGACTTTGTTAGAGACGTGTCCATGATCTTCTCTCTATAGCTTGAGGGTTTCCTAGAGTAGCATAGGCATTTATTGCACTCAATGATGGTAATATGGTTGGGTGATGGATAACATCCTCCATTGGTCCCCTTTTTGAAGGTCTCTTGGGAGCTTGAAGAGTCCCTAGTTTAGTATCTTGTTTAGTTTGCATTATGCCTTGTAATTAAGTAAAGGTTGTAATTGTATATAATTATCTCATTATTGTATTTGTGCATGTTCCATCCATGTTTGGGATGTGATCACCACTTTGAAATCATGTAATAAGTGTCATTTGTTTAGAAATTACACATTGATTAATGGAATTATTATTATTTGTAAGCCCTAAATTATTGTCAACACAATTTATATATGTTGGTTATACTTGACTATGATTTTAGAGTAGATTGAATTCAATGATGAATTGTTGTTGTTCGGGATAGCTAGAGTTAACTTGGTTGAATGTTCCTTATCACATTATTGTCATGGTTTAAAGGCTTATGATTTAAGGAAATTTGAACCTAACTTAAAATGTTATTTTTTGTGAAGTTTAGAGCTTTGATTATGATGCTTATGTATATTGAAATCTTAAATCCATTCATTAACAACTCATAGATAAAGGGTGTTAAGGCATGCTTTGTGTTTGTCCTCTTTGGTGTTGCATTGGCTTTGCCATGCACCTAAGTGGGTCTTGTGCCTTTCTTTCTTGTCATGTGAGGTTGTAGTCTTGTCTTTGGGGTTAGTTTTGTTGGTAGGTTTGTTGGGGGTCTTTTGTTGTGCCTTGTCCAATTAGTTTTGGTGCTTATGTGAAACTCACTATCTCTCTAGGCCTTAATACCTACTTCAAATCATTTGCCTAGCAATGAGGGTGATTTGACTAGCAACATGGGTGATTCCTAATTAGAAACAAGGGCAATTTGGGGACAATGAGAACTACTAGACATGATTCATAAAAAGTTTCCTAAACAAAGATGTTCCCTAGTGTCTGCCCTAAATACTTATCTTCTTGGTTTGGCATTATCTTTTGTCCTTTGTTTGTTGTGATCAATTTTGTGTTGTGCTTGTGTCCCTATGTGTGTTTGGTTAGTCTCTAGTAAGATTTGGGTGAGTGATCACATCTCCCTCATGACTGTCCACTTATGGCTTGTTTGAATGAATGTTTTTACAGTTGTGAATCGATCCTTTAGATGTTGCTTGTAGGCTTGAATGTGTTAGGGAGGAATTTTAGTATGGTCTCTAGTCCTTTCCATTCATGTCTTATGTTGTGTTGATGATGAGAGTTGAGCACTCTATGGTCGATGTGAAGGGGGGTTCTACCTTTTCCATTTCTCACCATGTTGATGTTGTTCCATGATTTTTGCCTAAGTCTTTTGCTTGTGTTATCAAGTGTTGGTGTACATTAACCTTGTGTCATCATGCACTTTGTGGTGTCATCATGTGTTTGGGTCATAGTGTTGTGTTGTTTCAACATCATCATGCAGGTGAGAGTGAGTTGTGGCATGTGTATGTTGCAATTATAGAACTAAAAATTTGTTTTCTTATGTTTTGTCCACTAATGTCCTCATGTTAAAGTTGAGGCATTATAGATTCTAGATTAGTGAGTAATTTTGGAGTAATGAGTGGTGTATTAGTAGAGGAATTTGTATTTAGAAGATGGACAAATGGCTTAGGGGTGATGTCCTTTTATACTTGACTTAACACACAAATTTGAAAGTTTAGTGTAGGAGTTAACACATGATGACTACAATCATTCGAAGGGGTTCAATTTGGACTCAATTAAATTTAAATTTAAAACTTCTAGGATGAGATCTACAAGCGCGGAAGATAATTGAATCAAATTTGTGGGGCAAAAATGAATTAGAGAAAAGGAATATATATATATATATATATATATATATATATATATATATATATATATATATATATATATATAATTTAAGAGATGATAAATTAATTTTATTTTTATCATTAAGCTGAGAAAATTGAATAAAAAAGGGTTGTGAAATCAATCAAAATCATATAGTAAGATATATATTTGAAACATTTATACAAAAAAATGTAAAATAAATAATAAAAATATAAGATATACACTTTTCACCATTACAATATACTAGCAATCGCACTTTGGTGTGCAATGGGTATGCCGAAGAGTTGTGGAAGTTCAATTTCTATGTCTTTAAGTGAATGATGATTGTCTTGTATCCCTATGGTTCATGTCATTTTTTTGTTTTCTTGAGTGTCATGAATTGATTTGCTTAATCTTAATGGATTTCAAGATCTATGTGTTTTTCTTAATAGTTACTTCAAATGTGTGACCTTTTATGTTTGGTGTGCAGTCTCAATTTGCATGCATCCCCTTTCTAAACTCTTGTTCATGCATTGCACCTAGGTTCACTTGAATTCCATTAGTCAACGTCACCTATGTTTAATAGGCATTGTCTTGTAAATGTAAGAAAGGCCACCACCTACATCATGTTCATTTGTTATTTAGCCTACCTACATGCTTCCTCTAATGGGGACATCACATGATACAAAGATTGATCAAACTTAGTGATGCTATTTAAGTTTATAATTTAACACCTTTGAATAATTTGGAGGTCAAATGGATTAAAATTAAATTTAGACATGCTATAATCTTAGATTGAGAATTCCTAATTGTTTTAAAAATTTAAATTTCAAGGGAAAAGCTTTTTGATTTGTTTGAATTTGCAAATGATATGGGAAATGATCTTGAGACCTCAAAAATGGTGTGCATTCTATGTCATGTTCCTTTTACAAAAGCTTTTTCTTGAGTGAGATTGAACACAATGGGCTCGCATCAATTTAGGCAACTCTTTTAAAAAATATTTTTACTCAATATTGTTGTTCCCTTCATTCTTAGATACATTTGCAAGACATATCAGTTTATTTTGTAATACTACCATGCACCATGTATTGGTTATAAATGAGAACTGAATATATATATATATATCCCCTTATCTAGATTCCTCTCTCTCCCTTTCTCTCATTTCCCCCTCTCTCTTTCTTTTGAGCTTTAGGTTGTCGGTTGATAAACACAAGAAAGGAATGGATCTAGCAACACTTGTCATTTCTATTGTCTTGCATTCTTTAGATTGTTGCCGTGAAATGGTTTATCAAAAGTTAGTCTCTCTTTCCCTTTATATCTCTTATCTCTATCTCTCTCATCTCTATCAATCTCCCTCTCTCTATATAGTTATGTCTCTTATATTTCTCTCTCATGGATTAGAATAAACATGTATACATGGTGGTAAATAAACTTGGTTGTGAATAACATTGAAACCACATAAGGATATATGTTGTTCTATCTCTCTTCTCTATTCCTATGTCTACCATTTCATGAGGCTACATTGGAGCTAGATGATCTAGACCAACCCATACCACGATCCACTTTTTTACATTGTAAATGTATCATAGCCCAATCTTTAATGTAGGGTTATCCATTGGAATGCTTGACTATAACCCTAAGTCTATCACACAATGGAACACTTTTTTCCACAATACTTATGCAATTAAGTTTAGTTTTGTAATCCCATGATGGCCAATGATTTTGTGTTTTTGGAAATGTCTCTTCAATTGTCATGGGTGGAAAAGGTTAAATTTGAAAATAATTATTCATAGGAAGGTTATGCATATACCCATGTTTTTACTTGAAATTGAAAAGTACTTTGGATTGAAAAACTTTAGTTCAACATCATACATAAATAAGGATATGGTTTTCCATGCACCCTTTGGCATACTATACATATATTCAAAGTAAAAGTATGGTGGACCTTGGTCAAACTCTTTAAGCTTCCACTATTGACCTATAAGGTGATCTGGAACTCTAAATCCAACGAATCCTTTAACATGGTGTGGTAAACAAAAAATTAGATCTTTATTTTCTACAAACAAACCTTTGGAAGACATACTTTCTTTGAGCTTTATTTTCTAAAATGGTTTCTGATGGGTTAAATTATAGTAAACCTTTTCTAAATCTAAGTGCTTTCTTTTATAAAATTTGATTTTCTCCACATCCTCTAGGATTCATTCAATCATTGCCAAAGGAAACTATGGTTAGCATGAGAAATCAAACTAATAACCATAGGATTTCTCCATATAATCAAAGTAATATCCATAATTTTCAATACTTGTTTTCCTAACCTCTTCAATTTGGGGGAACATGACTATTAAAAAAATAAATTACTAATCAATTCTTAAGTGCAGACAAGTACAAAATAATGAATTTGTTACGAGAATTTACCATTCGATCCTACAATTGGCAATATTCACATGTGCAATTAGTCCCATGCTGATTATGCAGACAAATTTGCTACATAGAATCAAAATAATAGTAATGTCCATAATTTTCAATACTTGTTTTTGGTAGCCTTTTCAATTTGGGCGGGAATCTAGCTATGAAAATAGGGAATTTATAATTTATTGAAGTCCAGACTAGTGAAAAATGAAGGTTACATTATTCTATCAAGTTATACTTGAATGCAAATTACATGCCTTACATAATTAACAATTTGTGGAAATTCATAGAAAATAGAGGAATGCTTTCCCTCTATCCCATCCATTGTGTCCTTGTTGTTGCATGTTAGATTATTATAGGGGCTTCCACCTATTATCATATCAAAACCTCGAATTGAAATAATTATTTCATCAAGTCTTTCTTTTGTCAAATTATGCACATCTTCTACCTCAATCAATTTACCTTTTTGATGTGTTTTTTCCACCCAACTTTTGAGGGATAAGCTTGTTTTGTTGAGGATTTTTTGTAGATACAACATAATTGAGTTGTATACCCAAACAATGCAAAGCAACTTCTGCACCCCTAACTCTAGAGAACTAAGGAAGGATATTGATCCTCTTTCGATAAATAGGCTTCAAACCAGGAAGATGATATCCTATAATAAACAAATCAAAGTGATACATTTTCCCTCTTCTTCCAGTTTTACATCTATGGAAGCCAGTTGACTCACTACTACATGAAAATCATTTAAATGTTTGGTTACAAAGTCTCCTTCTTGCATCTTTAAAGAACACATTTCTTTTTCAAAAACAACTTATTTACAAGACACTTAATTTGATATAATGCAATAATTTTATCTCATAAACTCTTAGGAATGTTTTTAACTAAAATATTCATCAAGACTGAATTACAAAGACAACCTAATGGTAGATCTATCTCTTCTATCCAACTTGTCCCATTCATCTTGATCTATTGTTGAGAGTAGAATATTTAGTGCAATAATTAATATGATCCACTGATCTCTCTCCACTAAAAGATCTTCAACCTTCAATTTCCACAACTCAAAGTTTGACCTATTGAACTCTCTCTCATAACATCTTAAGGGTAAATTGATTAAGGTGGAATATGTGTAAAATTTGACAAAAGAAAGACTCGATGAAATGAATAATTCAATTGGAGGTTTTGATCTGGTAATAGGTGGAATCCCCTATAATAATTTAATAGGAATCTCTCTCTCTCTCTCTCTCCCAATGTTTTTCTCATGTTTCTCTCTTATGTCCATATTATTTTCTTCATCACTTGTAGGAAAATCAAAATATTGTTTTCAAACACAAGCAAGTAAATTAAACCATTAGTTATATAATTCTATTAATAAAATATAATTAATAACAAATGACAACACCTAGTAAAAAGAAATTTCATCCAATCAACCTATACAATGACCATATGCTACTCATGTTATTCTTCTAGGTGTGTTGACATGAGTGATGTGTTGGTTCTTTTTCCTTAGCCCATTTGTTGCTTTCTGGTGAATCATAAATCCTAGTTAATTCATTGGTAGTTGCACTTCTTTGTATCCCTAGATATTAAGAACTTCCTTCTTCTTGTGGGTTGGGACATTTCCTATTTTTCCCTAAAGACTGAATTGAGTGGTATACCCAAATGATGCAAAGTAATCTCTTTTTGTCTTTCTCTATTTTCACTCTCTATAAATATATTGTGTATTAAAAGTTTATATATATTTATTATTAAATTATAAACTTATTTTATATATAAAATCTATATTATAATGATATTTATTGTTATATATTATATATAAATTTAATAATTATTTTAATAATGTATATAATAATGGTTTCCAGAGTTCTTTTGGAAGATGATTAGAACTCTGTTAAAGGATGCCACTGCACAAGTGGATGTTAATGGGCAGCTAACCAAGGAATTCCAACTGTAAAGATCTATTAGACAAGGGTGCCCACTTGCCCCCTCTCTGTTTGTAATAGCAGCGCATGCTTTGCATTACATCCTAAGAGACTCCTCCCTGAGTCCAAGAGTATAGGGACTCTCACTGCCAAATAGAGAAGAACTTATAAATATCCAATTTGTTGATGACACAACCCTATTTGTAAAGTTGGATCAAGACAACTTTGAGTACCTAATGAGAAAAATGGAAATCTTTAATCAAGCAACATGGGCTAAAGTTTCTAAGGCAAAGTCAATAATGTTGGCTTGGAAAAAACAACAACCAGACTAGATGCAAGAGTATGAGTTCCAATGGGGAGGTCCCAATAAAATTATCAAATACTTGGGGATCCCTTTTGCTATAGACCCAAACTGAACGACATGTAGAAATGTCTAGAAAACAAAATTGACAGGAAACTTAATTGATGGAATAGACAATACCTCTCCATTGCAGGGAGAGCACATGTGTGTCAAAAAATCCTCTCGTCTTATAATATTTACTATGCTTTGGTTTGGAAATTCAACAACTATCAAATCTAGACTATACAAAAGAAGATAAGACAATTCCATTGGTCATATGGTAAAGAGAAAAAAAGAAACATTCTATGAAATGGGAGATTTGGTGTAATGAAAAGCAAAAGGGGGCTTAGGACTGAAGGATCTCAAGCTACAAGGCATAGCTCTAGCAATAAAATGGATCTGCAAAAGCCTCAAGGGCAATGAACCATGGAAGGTCCTGATTAGAAATAGTATTGAGAATATTGTTCCTAAAGTTACAAAAGCCTGGAGAAACCTACCTCTATGTGACCTAATCTTTGGCAGCTTCGTTGTATCCCCTACTGAATCTAATGTCTTTAAGAGTCTCTAAAAAGAAGATAAGACAATTCCTTTGGTCAGATGGTAAAGGGAAAAAAAAAGAAACATTCTATGAAATGGGAGATTTGGTGTAATGAAAAGCAAAAGGGGGCTTAGGACTGAAGGATCTTAGGCTACAAGGCATAACTCTAGTATTAAAGTGGATCTGCAAAGGCCTCAAGGGCAATGAACCATGGAAGGTCCTGATCAGAAATAATATTGAGAATGTTGTTCCTAAAGTTACAAAAGCCTGGAGAAACCTACCTCTATGTGACCTAATCTTTGGCAGCTTCATTGTATCCCCTACTGGATCTAATGTCTTTAAGAGTCTCTGGAAAGCCTGGGAGCTTAGCAAAAATGTTATCCTAAACAAATACCTAGTGGAAAAAGATCTGAACAATATTTTCCTAATTAAATCCATTTGGTGGAATACATTTCACAATGGGAAACCCCTTGCTCTTCTCCAAGGATGCTCTACAAGGGAGTGGAATAGGAAAGGTGTTTCAACCTTTCAATATTTAATAAGGAATGGTAATTTTGTTAGCAGCAATGACTTTGGCATCCCCACTACACAAAAAAGGACTCATGAAAGAACAAAAATATAAAAGGAAAATGTTGAAAAAGCTAAAAATGAGTAGGGATAATCCTGACCACCTTGTGTGGTTCAGTAATGAAAATCTAATCAATATTAAAGCTAAAGATGTATATCAATTGGTGGCTCTCACCATTAATATTAATGAATAGATTAATAAAAACTAGAACACTAATCATAACAAGAGAGATTGGAATAAGGTTCTCACTCACCTGTGGAATAATGTGATTGAACCAAAAAAAGTAGGTTTTAAATGGATGATGCTTCTACAGAAACTGCCTAATTTTGATTCAAAAGGCCATACCAATATGTGTGAAATCTGTAAGAAAAATGAATCTATCTCTCATCTCTTCTTTGATTGTTATTTTGCAAAAGAAATCTGGAATCTTTTTTCTAATTGATGTATCATTACCTAAAAGAAAGCATGAAATTCTTATTGGCAAAGTTGTAGACATTGGAAAAGGAAATAATTTATATTAACTTATCCTTACTACTAAAATTTTATGGTTTCTATGGAAAGCTAAGAATAGTGAAAAATACCAAGGCGTTAGGAGGGCACTTACTGAGTTCAATTGTAGACTTACTGCTTATAATGTTCTTGTGCAATTATCCATAATTATGGAAGTCACCAAAGAAAAATTTTAGAATCTCAAAAAAAAGGCAAAACAAAAATAACCAAAGAGGAGCTCCTATATGCTAATGAATGGATCTACTTCAAACCTGACCTGGAGAAGACGATGGAGAGAAGAACTGAAGCAAGCAAGGTTGCTACTAAATATAAAGGGAAAATAAAGGACTAGTAGAAATAACTATACCATAAAGATGTAATAGATATACTGTAGTATCAATACAAATATTCTATACTATGTAAAGGTGGCAGATGGTAAATAACTGCCCTATGAGGTAGAATTTGAAGGACAAAAGTTGTCAAGATTTCCATAAGCAATTTGGTAACCTAATTTAATCATGCACATTGGCTCGGTGGACCCATTTTTTTGTATATTATATGAATACAAAAAAAAATGTATATAATAATTAAAAATATAATACCGATACTTATCCAAAATGTGCCTCTTTTGAGATTAGTTATTATCAAGGCATAAAAGGTAGATTTTGCATGCTAACTATGTCTAGGGATCTATCTCCTACACCAACTTCTCTAGACTCCCTCATCTTTTTGTATAATAAATTAGTTTCTTCTACAATCAAATACATATATCCATTTCTGCTCAACCTAGTTTAACAAGATATAGACCTTAAGAAATGGATTTTGTCCTAATCTATTAAACATGTAAGAGTAATGACACCAAAAGAAACAAATTGAGTGCTAAGACCATACATTTACATCTATATGAAATACCATAAAAAATTAAAACGTATACACTTTTATCCTCTACAATTATATATTATTCCAAGTAAATTTTACTATAAAAATTCATATATTAATTTATTACATATTATTATTCATACTATAATAAACCATATATGTTTTTTTTCTCTTAAATTAATGTTATTACATTTTAAAATTTTATTCTATTATTATTTTTTGTAATGAAAACAACAATCCAAACAAACAAATAAATAAAAAAATTAAACAACTCACCCAAACTTTGTGGTAATAAATAAATTTATGATTTGGTGGAATTTTGCTATAGAATTATGTTTTGTGATTTAATTTGGTATTTTTTATTATATATGTGATTGTATTATGTTGATAGACTATTCTATGATTTGTTCTTTATCTTGGTTCACTTTTACGCTGTGGATCTTTGTATTGGTGGATTTAAGTGTCTAAAACCTATTTACCTCCATCTAAATATATAATTGGAAAACTTGTCATCTAGAGATATTGGGGTTATATTAGATACTATATGTTATATTTAAAATAAATAATAATTAAATTATAAATAAATATTTAATATAAAATATTATTTTAAAAATATATTAAATAAATTACAATTACAACATGGTGTTGATTATTCTTGTTGGAAATAAATTAAAAAAAATATCATACATAACATGTAGGCCATGGACCAATGGGGCAAGAAGAAATAGATGAAGATGTGAACTATACATTAAATATAAACCTAACCAATTTGTGGATGAAATGGATTTGTTAAGATTATTTTTACTTATCATTCCACCTAATCTAGTAAACTTTGGTGACCTTCACAATCTTAGTTGATGTTATTTTGGCTAGACCCACACATGGGACTAAGAGATTAGTGCTCAATGACATACATGAAATACCTATATGCTTTATACAAACAACATTTTCATTTGAATACGTGTAGAAAATTACCATATTGCATTGGAACAAACCAAAACTCTTTTCTAATAAATTTTGTATATTGAATTAATATATAATCAAATAACTAATATCTTTAAATATTTAATATTTAATAAAAATATACATTTTATTATGTTATATCATTTTAAAATTATAATATATAAAGGATTGAATCGTTATTATTACTTATTTAGCTTAATTAGAGTCCTAAATATTTGTGTATATAATTTAGTTCTTTTCAAAGTAAACAAGCACTACATTTTTTTATTAGTTCTATAAGAGGGTTTGTTGTATCCAATTAATTGTTTAATCTAATCCAAAGGGTTAAGTCCATGTCTTATAATTAAATTTTTAAATATTTATGATAAAATTAGTTTTTTTAATTATAGAATTATGTATAATTGTGAAATGTGAATTTAGATTCAATATTACATTTTTTTTATATAATATCTTATTAAATTATTTTAATTACACAAACACAAAGAGAGGAAAAGATTGAGGAACATTAAAATAATTTTGATAATAATTTCACTATACTATAACTTTGTTGCTATGTGAATTTTTTTTTTCAATTTAAAATTGTATTTTATAATTTAAAAGTTTATTAGACCAAATAATATGACTTAATATATATGAGAATATAATATTATTTTATAAGAAAATATAATTTTAAAACTAATTTTTTATAGAATAATATTTATTTATTTTATTTTTATTATATTTATATTTGTATATTATATAGAATAATATATATAATTAAAATATAAATTTACAATTAAATAAAGAATATATAATATATAATATATTTAATATAAATAGACTATTGTATAATAAAATATTATATTAGAATATATTTAATAATTTAATCATATTAAATATAGTATATAATAATAGATTTAATTATATTTCATTTGACAATATATTTTAATTAAAAATGTTATATATTTATTGTAAAGTTAAATAAAACTAAAAAATTATTATATAATTAAACTTTAAGTGCAATCCAAAATTTAGGTGAAAAAAATTGATAAAAAAACATGATAAACGTTAATAATTATTATCATATTTAATTAACGGATAATTTAACGGATAATTTTTCTTTGGCCCGGCTCTAGAGTTTCAGTATTTTTGCTATTATTTTATGTATAAATGGGAACATGATATTATTTGCCTTCAAATGAAAACCGGCAAAACATGTGAAACTAACGGCGCGCGGAAGGAAAAACCAGCGACCGGAAATGGATAGTGAAATCGAACGCCTAGAAGCCTACAAAGTCAGCCACTCTCTTCACAAAGGGAATGCCTTCGGCGTAAATATTTTTTATTTAAATTTTACTCATAAAAATCACATTTAATAAGAAATCAAAAATCCTAAAATCCACATTACTATTCAGCTATCTTCTTTAAATAAAATTTAAAAACATATTACCATTTTTAAATAATAGTAATGTTGAATTTATATATATTATTTATACTTTTATAGAGATATTTAGAGATTTTTGGCTAGTTTTGTTTTTTTACTCCAAAATTTTAAAAACTTGCGGTAGTCTATTCAGATTAAAGTATACTATTATTTATACTTTTATAGAGATATTTGTTTTTTAAAAATTTTGGATAGAGATATTTTGTTTGATCTTGCGGTAGTCTATTCAGATTAAAGTGTCCACACGCTTTATTTGTGGGGCACTTCAGGTACGTGCGGAGCATGCAATACGAAAAACTTTTAAAAGAGTCGTTGTTCCTCATTAAAAATCTTTTGGACATTTGTTGAGTCTAATATAAGGGAGGGAAATGAAGGGACCCTACAAAAATAATGTTAAAAATGAATAAAAGCAATTGAGTACAAGCAATGTTTTTTTATAGAAATTGCGTAGTTTTTAAGTTCAGTAATATTACATGATTAATTATATAACAATAAATCTATACATGTTTTGACTATAAATATGTATTTTGATAAGTAATAGTATTTATTTATTCACCCCTCCCAAGACTTGTGTGTCAAGTAAGGTGATCTATTTTCTCACATCCTTAACAATCTTAAAATATTTTTACAAGGCAATTCCGTTGTAGAGACTATTCATCCATGTTAACATGTGCTCAAGAGATTTACTGAAGATTTAATTTATAGAGTTGCAGAGTTCCAGTCATTGCAAATAACTGGGCTTGAACAATAGCTATGGTCTTATGTTATGGAGATGGCAACCAAAGAAATCCAAATGTACCATTTCACTTTACTTCCCATTGAGACTACAATTTGGATAGCTTAAGGGTCAACATCTAATTTAAATCAAAAGTGGCTTAGAATCATATCTGGGCATGCTTAATAATAAGCATAGGTTTAAGAGATATAAATTAAAATGTTTATGATTTCAATTAGATTGAACTACAATTAATAGATTGACCATCCAACATTCTTCCGCCTAATCATATAACAATGCCAACAACAGTGACCATGTCTAGATTCTTTATATGTTGAATGAAAGACATGTATTAGCTTAAACACTTAAATTCATCCCAAAACTCTATTCGGAACACTGACTGGTTTTACCAATCTCCTCCAAAACATGTTATTCTCATCATCCCCAGAATATTTTTGACATCCCAGCTATTCTCCTCCCCTTAACTATGACCAGATGGTAAGAATATTCTACTCCTTGCCCTAAAATCTAGTTTCTTAAAGTAACTTATGGTCTCTTCCAATACCTAGATACTTAAATAAACCCTGGCATGTTTTGCTTATTGATTGAAACCATATATAAGTTTTATAGCGCTTTGGCTCCAAGGTCACCACCTGAACATTTGTTTGATGAAAATGAGTTGCACAAATAGAGTAAGCTTCTCCTTCCATTTAGGCTTTACCATATTAGCTAACCCATAGACTAAAAAAGCAAGATCATCCCTCCCTCAAAAAATACCTAACTACCACAATGCTCTCCAACTCTAAACAAATCTTGAACTAAGATCCCCAAATTCCCCACTCAAACTCTTAAAAGATGGACTATTAACAATTGCATGCTACTCGTTTAAATTACAATATCAACTGAATATATTTTCCTTGTTTAAGTAGTAGTTAGATATTATTAATTTCACATAATATTGTCAAATACCCTCTACTTTTAAAGGGATTATTATTTTGACTAGGTTTATTATAGATTAATATTACTTGAGTTTTTACTCTCCTAGACGGTGTAGCACAAAAGTGTTAAAAAGTATTTTTCAAAAATTTCAAACAAATTTAATTTAAAATAATAATTAGAATAAAAAAGATCAAAGCTAGGCCACTCTCTTCCTAACTTTAATTAACTTATATTTTCCACTTTTATTAACTTAAGTAAAAATATTATATGATGCAAGTTACTTATAGACTAATCCTTGAAGATGTTTGCTCATAAATATTCTACTCTTATTCTTTCTTGTAAGGGTTTAAAATTAGCTAGAATGCCCCAAACAAGCTATTATTTGCATTTTCAATAGAAAACTCCTAAAGGTCTTTTGAATTTCATTATCATAGGAGGTGTCCCAAATGTGCATCTAGACTATTATAAATGCCCGACATACTTTCTTTCGTCTATAGGCATCGAAATCTCCATTTATATATTTTTAGGTCATGGTAGTTTGATTGTGTAGCAAATTTCCACTTCTCTCTTCTCTTCTACGTTGGAAACATACAATATTTTGTTTCAAGAAAGGCCAATATTCTTAGCTGTAATAAATTGTTATGGTAGTTAGTGGAAACTACCTGAAAAGTATTGAAAACCATTATTTTCTTTTCAACACTAACACTTAGAAGAAGAAGTAAAATGCTCAATTTTACTATCATGGTCTTTCATTATTTAATTCCATTACAAGGTTTTTAAGCTCAAGAATTTGCAATAGAAACTGGTAAGTTTTACTTGTCTATTATCAGTTAAACACTTGTTATAGAACCATGTGTGAGCATACACTATTTGCAAGTCTTTTATAATAGCTAATTCGTTATCAGTTAAACACTTTTTACAGGACTATGTGTGAACATACACTGTTTGTAAGTCTTTTATAGGGCAAAATTAGCTACAATTTGAAATTGGATTGTTATCTTGTGATGTGAATTAATGGAGCCATGTTGTTCTTGTTGCAACTGATGTTTATGAAAAAAATTACAAGACTTGTAATTTTGACTTTAAATATCTATGGCATCCAGGTCTTACGGGAATTTACGTAATTTTTTTTGAGTGTCTACAAATACATATATCATCCCATGTTTGTAATAAAACTAATATTACCATATTGATAAGAATTGTAAGCAAAGAAAAATTCATAAAGCAATTTATACCCCTAAAAAATTCCAATTGATAATATTTTCTCCTTTGTGACCTTCAGCTAAGACAAATTGCTTTTGTAGGTTGATTTCTCTCCCCCATTTGACAATTGAATTCATCGCAACAATTTTTAGGTTATTATTAAATGCCCATTGTTTAGTGCTAGTAGATGGATTCTCTAGTAAACACACATTGTTGAATGTTATTATGTAATTTGGAAATGCCCAATCTATTGTCTATTTCTGTTCTCTTTCTTGATGCAAATTTTCAATGCCACAAATCTAGAATTTGAGGCGAGCAATATAGGTAAGTCTTCTAAATGAATTGTCAACTTGAAAAAGTTCTATTATTTCCCAAAAATAAAAAGAATATCGAAAAAAAGACTTCCTTTTTTTAGCTTCCAACTCTATGATATAGCAGAACATTTAAAAAGGCAGTAATGGGGTTTCCATTTTTTGAGCTTAATGAAATTGTGGCAAACAGATTCTAGTTTTTGTGCTAGAAAAACAAAGAACTGATGCAAATACCTTTTTAAAAAGTTTCCTCCCCAACATTGGATTGATTCCTCCCAAGGCGATCATTTTGTTTTCTGTTAGTGCTCCTCTTCAGCTCACCTCAGATCTTGCAATTTGATATGCTCTCCTGAGTTATTTGCTTTCAACTATTTTACGTTTCCTTTTCCTTTGAAAAAAAAGAAATCACAAGATATCTGACGAGGGACATTTAAATGACTTGAGACTTTTTCTGACATGATTTTTAAGTTGGCATGAGATGATATTTTCGGCCAGACAACAATTTCTTATTTCCCGACGACTATTTCATGTTTCACGACGTGAGACAGGTTTGTTGATTATTTGTGGACTTGCAAGTCCACTTACAAAATCCTATTGGCTAATTAATTAACAACGTGATTAATATCTATTAAAATAGAAACAAGATGGATTTAAAGTTACATATTTTGAAATTCATTTAATGTAAATTTTGATTGATATGATGTTATGGTAGCAAAGATTGATAATTGAAATTTAAGATTAGATTTTATGTTAGAGTGTTAAGAGGATTATAATAAGAGAATTTGAGTATCTAGGGTGTAATTGTAGTAATGATTCTATTTAGAGGCATTGATCCCATCTTGAGTAAAATTTGATCTTTGGCACAGATAATATTTGTTTGCTTGTTGTTATATGAGTTAAGAAAAATACTGGTGGTGCTAACTGGCACCATGAAGCTTGTTATGTAAGAGTTAATATTCAGAACTTCCTTATGCCTTGGTAAAGCCCCAACACCTAATTAATGATAATAGTAGAAGAGATAAGGGTATGTGCAGGATCATGATGGGCCAAACTATACCTCTAAGTGGCAATGAACATACTAAAAATCAGACTTAATCAAATTCATGTGAAAATTTGAATGGATTATCTACACAATTTGAAAAATATGTAAGGACAAAATTTGTAGAGAATTGAATCTAGTTTATGGGCTGCTATTTAAAAAAAACTAAATTTATTTAGTGAAAAATGAATATTTCAATGAACAACTATTAAATTTTTCAGGAAAAAAAAAAAAGAAAAAAAGTGGGTGTCATTCCAGCCAACCTAACTATAAATAATTTTTTTTTGAATCTTTCAAAATAAGTAAAGGACTCATGCCCAGATGTGACACATATTTTTTTTGAAATTTTTTTCCAATAAAATAACTAGTTATGATTTTTTTACTATGACTTTTTTTAAAAACTAAAAAGTGTATACACCTAAAAATGGCACGACTCTGCCTAAATAAATATTCTTAATATTTATTTAAGTCTACATTCCTTTATCAATAAATAAATAAACAAATTTATTTATTCAATTCATATTCCTCTAAAGTTAATTAAATATCAAAATATTTAATTACCTCTTCTAAAGTCAAAATTAAATAAAATCCTTTATTTAATTTAATTCTTCCAAACAATTAAATAATTCTTAATTATTTAATTAAGTCATGTATTCCTCCAAATTTAAATAAATCAATCAAATTTAATTAAATCCTCTCAATCTATAAAAATAAAATATAAATAAAATATTTTATTTATTCTTCCAAATCTTGCACAAGCAATTAATTTGCTTTCTTATCTTCCAAATCTTCTAAAAATAAATCTTCCTTATCATGCAAAAGCAAAAGTTGAGTTAATTGATTTAAAACAACCTTGTTTTTATCAATATCTCTTAAATTAGAATAAAACATTCTAATTTTGTGAAAGCAAATCTTATCTTTGTCTTAAAAGCAATTAACTCAAACAAAACAACTTTTCTTTGACACATGTCTACTTTCTATTCGCGCACATTCTCTCAAGTCTTCTCCACCATTGATCTTCTTATTTCTTTTATACCATTGATCTTCTCTCTCACAACTCTATAAATACAGCCCTATTCTTCCATTTCTACGATCCAAGCTTAAGTAATATTACTCTGTTGAATTACCAATGTGCCTTTGGCACCCCCCATATCCATTTTGCTTGAGATCATCCTCATTGCATTTGAAGCTCATCTTCATTGCAATAAAGTATCGCAGCCATTTCTCCATCGCCATCTTGAAGAACAGAGCAAGGAAGTGCGCTTCCGGAGGGCAACTTTCATCATAAAAAGATCGATCGAGACTAGGCAAACAATGGAAGCAGCGAGATAACAAGGTTTGTGTGAGGTTTGTCCTTTTTATTTTCCATCTTGTTATTTGTAATTTCTATTGATGTTCATTGGTTTATTAATGGTTTTATGCTGCTAACAACAATTTCTGATAACATTTTTGGCGCCCACCATGGGGCCTTGCCCCAAATCTAATCCAAAACTGAGTTTTTGAGTGACAGGTTCCGTACAAGTTCATTTTGCGCATCTGAGGAATCCCGACGTGCATCTGAGATATCTTTTTATGCATACAATCTTTCGGTGCATCCATCATCAGAAGCTGCACATCTGCCACCTGTTTTGGCACATGCAATATCCCTGTGCATCTGACCACAGAAGCTGCGCATCTACCATTTATTCTAGCACATATGATAGTCCTACACATTTACTCTTCTATTCTGTGCTTATAATCTCTATTTCCGCGCTTCCATAATTCCTGCACTTTTGACCACTATTTCTACGCATTCAGGCTCTGAAGCTATGCATTTGTCCTAAACATGGATTTTAGAGTATTGCTTGTGGTTTCTGCTAACGCTAACGCTTGTTTTATAAGACTATTTTCTCATCTACTTGTAGGATAGGAGCTGGTTTAGTCATATAGCTGCACCTATTAGCTCATCATAGATTTAATTAGCAGAGAAAGTAAAATGATGTTCATACAAATCTCACGTAGTTCTAATTAGGAGGGTTGTAACTGAATCATTGCTATCTTGGATATCATTGGATCATTGCTATATTGCTATCTTTCAAGGTTAAACACATTGCTATCTTGCTAAAATTAAACTATTGCTATCCTGTTAATCACTTCAAAGTTAACAATCATGTGTGTGCCTGAGTAGTGTAGCGCATCTAGTTTTTTTTCATTTTAAAAAGGTTAAAAGAACCACTATTTTTTGTGTCTTTGGAATGATACTAGGCTTATGCTCTCCCCTATCTTGGGTGACCAAAATACCAGATGTATCATTTCGCATGTGTTGAACCTTTAGAGGGGCCTGCTCTTGGATACCCATCCGTCCAAGTAGGAACGACCCTAAGTGGTAACAGGCTAAAGCCAAGCCCTGCCAAGCCACTCTAAATAAATTGTGTTTGGAGTGAAAGCTTCAAACAATGAGTGAAGTTGTGTTATCCCGACAACCAACCTCCTCCAAAACCCTCCAAGGCATAACCCTTGCAGGCTCGGAGACTCCACAATGGAGAGTAGTGCTTCTGCATGTATAACCACTCGAACGGCTGCCCTCATTACATATCCTTTGTTTTAGTGGCTCAAAATCCTTCTATTTGTTGGCGCAAAAGGTGGGACCTTTGAAGCTGCCTCGATTCATGTAGTTCTTAGTAGAGATAGCAGGGACAATCCTAAGGTTCGGTGGGGGTATGAGAATTGGGAAACCTAAATCTTCGTATGTGTGAGAAGTGTGTGCCATGGAGAGGAACCGGTGCCCAAGATCCTAAAGCTATTCACTTTGAATATGCATAGCTAGGGGATCTGACAAATATTGTCTTTACTAGCCTAGGATTGTACTTGTTTTGTGTCAAAAAGAGTCCAAAATTTACCAAAAAATCCAAAATTTACCAAAAAATCCAAAAAATCATGAAATCATTCTATGCATTTGCTGTGTCTTCTTGCTATAATTGATAAAATCAGATTCAAAAGACCAACCTGCAAACCAAAAAACCAAAAAAACTGCAAAACGTGTCGAAAAACTTTACAAAAACATTCAGAAAACCAGATCTACACATGTACTCTGCAAAACTGCGCATTTGTTTAGACTTTTTGCTCATACACTGCGACCTACTACACATTTACCATCTGTTACTGCACTTTTGAATTTAACTAGACTTGCACATTTAACTCGACCTACTGCACATATACAATTTGTTTCAACGCATATATAGCTGCGCATATGTGACAGTGAGTCTTTCCCAGTCTTTGAAGAGAAATATTTCAACACTTATGAGTACCCATTTCAACTGTATTCCAATTTCTGAGATCAATTTTTACCATGCAAACACCTCTTCCACTTCCATAGAAGTTCACAAAAAAATCCCAAAATCAAAACCCAGTACCAAAACTAAGTTAGGATAGAGAAATTCTAAGATCAATTCAACCTCAAACAAACCTAGTAAGTCTCCACGATCAAGGAGCTATCATCCTTCGAAACTTCACTAGGGGCTTGTGCAAGACTAGTCAACATCAAGTAATCGAATTCCAAACATCCTTACTTCGGCTACCATTTTTGCATCTACCACCTTGTTTGATATCATTGGTCTAAGGAAACCCTTGTTCAAACCTCACCACTACAAGTTTTCCCTTCAACATCATCCCATCCAAAATCACATTGCATTGTCCTAACAAGATCCCAGTACCAAAAACAATTTGAAATGGTGGTCACCTCTGAAAAAGTTGTCTCATCCCCTCATGACAGTGATGAGGATATTTCCCCAAAAGAGCTTCTACAAACTCAACAAGACTGAAAGTTCCAACACCTAATGGATAAGGTACTCACCCAAGACCCTACTAGATTCTTTCTTTACCTAGCAAGCCAAGGAGCAAAACTCCCCAAGGACTTTGACATCAATGCATTAAAGGAAACCGAAGAAGAAAGAATCCTTGAAGATAGTGCACAAGAAGAAGAACTATAGACAAAGGGAAGGTAACCATTGACTCTACCGACTATAGGCTTATTAACGCAATAAATCCAAGACTTGCAGCAACAGTTCACATACATACAAACTGGAATATCAACGAAACACTACTCTCTAGAGGATATTTCACCATATCCTTTTGATAGAACTTTGGTCACGATACCTTTCCCCTCTAAATTTGAGATACCTAAAGTTGACAAATATCGAGGAAAAGGTGATCCAAGAGACCACATTAGAGAGTTTAGTGCAGCATGCATAGAAGTTGCCCACAATGACACATACCTCATGCGACTTTTTCTAAGGAGCTTGGGAGGACAAGCATTAGAGTGGTTTTCTATAATACCCTCTGGCATCTGAACATTCAACGAACTAGTGGACAAGTTTATCCTACACTTGTCCTACAACATTGAGCATGACATCTCAATTTTAGATCTTTGTAACACCAAGCAAAAGGGTGGAGAATCCTTCACCGCCTTCTTACAAAGATGAAGACAATTGGCAAGCAAGTGTCTGCATCAAATACCTACCAATAAGGGCATGGTTCGGTGGTTAAGTCACTCGGTTGTAGTGGAGGCCACCAGAGTTCAAACCCCCGCTGGGCCAACGAGCTCACATGCATTACGCCTTCACTGGGCCAATGAGATCATGGGTTTGAAGTGTTCTTTCTTGGGGATGAGGTCCCCCGTGTTGTGGCCTCACCGATTCATAGCTTTGGGCAAAAGCGTTGTGTGGATCTAGAAGGCGTGTCGCACTAGCATCGCCGGTCACATTAAAAAGTTTACCATGCACATTATCTTTAAAAAAAACTTGAAAAACAAATGCTGGAAATGTTTGTTCATAACCTCCATGCTAAGCTCAGCTATCAAATCCATATACAATGCCCTTCTTCCTTTAGCAAAGTGATTGAGATGGGTTTGATCATTGAAAAGGCATTGGTAGTGAAAGGACATTAAATATGGAGTAGTGGATGCCAAAAATGTGGTGCCAAAACAACCAATTTTTACTTTAACGAGCCCACAAAACAACCCCCAACAAAAGAAACCGCGAAACACTGAATCACGGTTCACAAACTATCAACCTAGGAGAAAATTCACACCTTTGGGAGAATCATTGGAAATCAACCTACGAAAGCTTCTAGCAAATCAACTCATAATGCTTCTGGTAGCATGGGATTATGAACCAAAGGTCAAACCTCCTTGGTGGAATGACAACGACTTCTGTGAATTTCACCGAAACAAGGGACACAAGACCAACGATTATATAGCACTCAAACATACCATTCAAGACTTGTTGGACCAGAAAAAGGTGTCACTTGATGGACACACCTCTAATGATGATCATTTGGCATTCAAAGATCCACTTCCCAATCATGACCAGAGAGGGGCTTCAAGACAAAATAACAGTGGCACTAATAACGCCAATTATACAAACGTGGCATTTGACTATGTGGTTAACCACATTTCAGGAAGTGATTCACATGTCAATACCCTAAGTAACACTCCTAATTGTAATGTGACCACTCGTAGTGGAAAGGTTACTCTTAAGGGGGTCCCATCCAAGTCGTCCTCTTTGTCCAATCAGTATAGTGTCCTGGATCAACTTCACAAAACACCTGCGTATATCTCTCCATCTTGGAACTCTTACGCTTGTCCCCATCTCATAGAGCCATACTGGACCAAGCTCTTTCTGAAGCCACTATTCCAACAAACCTCGCTGAAGAGAAGTTCCAGACCATGGTAGGTCACATTACCACACCTCACTCCCTATCATTCACTGAAAAGGATGATATGTTCCCCAATCAACCTCATAATGCCTCTCTCCACATTGAATCCTTCATCCACAAACACAAAATCAAAAGGGTTCTAATCGATGGAGGGGCCGGTTTAAATATTTGCACTTTAAAGCTAATCCTTGCATTGTGGTTTTCAGAGAATGCTATCGATCCAAAAAGGAAAATCACTATCAAAGCTTATGATGATGAGGAAAGAACTTCAAAAGGAGTGGTTGTTTTACCTATCAGAGTGGGACCTATAGTAAAGGATGTCATGTGTCAAGTCCTTGATATGGAGCTTGTGTATAACATTCTCCTTGGGAGATCTTGGATACATGCTATGAAGGTAGTACCTTCAACCTATCACCAGTGTATAAAATTCCCCTTTGAAGGTCAAGAAATCACCATCCAAGGTGATTCCAATCCATTTCAATATTGTAACACCATGAGATCTAAACCTGAAGTTGTGATTCCCCATAACCGTGCCTCTACTTCATCTTCATCCCATGTCAACCCAACTTCACTCCCTTCAACATCGAAGGTGCCCCAAGCTAACTTCAAAGTCAAAGACAAGGGCTTAGGGGATTACATGATTGCACAATCCTTCTGTTTATCGCAGCTCCCTATCTCTCCTAGATCCTATGGAAAGCCTTCTATGAGCAAACCTAAAGAAATAGCAACTACTAAAGGTCCATTCCTCAAATGGGGAAGCCTTCAAGATGAGAGTGATGAAAAGGACATCCTACAATGGTTATATAAATATGAAGACATCTTATCCATGTAACAAGACCATCACTCCACGATACAAACTGAATAGTATGGCCAAGGATTCTCAATGCTACAAAGAATGGGGTATGAAGGTCATGGTCCCATCGGATTAAGAAAGGAAGGTATCACTGAACCTATCCAACCTCGTACCTTAACAACCTGAGACACTACAGGGCTAGGTTGCACCAGGAAAGCAAAAACCAACAGAACAGATAAGCATAAATGCAAGCAACCAGAAACATTTGCTACTAATTTAGTGGATCAAATTCACTGACTACAAGAATTGAGTGAGACAGACTCCAATGAGTATGAATGGGATAGTCTCTTTGAACTATCTTGTGACGAAAAAGATATTGACGTGGTTCACGAGTATGTCCCTACTCATGCAACTAATGAGGGACAAAGTTCAAGGGCTAGACCTTTAGAGTTTGACCTACATAATAACGATAGTGAAATTCCTGAGGAAAGAATGATACTAAACTTGACAGATCAACTAGTGGAGAGTACCATCACATACATTGTCCATGCTTATAATGACCACCTTAACTCCTCCATCTTGACCATTAATGTCCTCGAACCAGAACAACCCAATGATCCTCTACCACTGGTATATACAGAACTCATATATTGGAACTTACAAGATACTACCCCTGAGCTCGATACCTTTCAAAACGATGAAGACATCATAGACTATCTAGAACTTAGAGATCATATACCCGCAAGGGATCACAGGGCTAGCTATGCCATAGAACTCAATGACAAGGCTTATTTCAGAGAGAGTGCCAAGCCTTTCAGTCTCAAAAATGTAAAAATGAAAGAAAGATCTAATGGTGAAAACCACTCTGTGGCAGTGTTAGATCATGAAAATAGTAAAAATATGAAAGATGTATCCAATGGTGAAAACCTCTCTGAGGCATCGAAGGATGCCAGGCCTAACCCTCTCCCCAATCTAACACATCAGGAGAGATCGTCGATCTTGATAGAACCAACAGAGCATATTAATATTAGCACGGGTGATAATCCAAGGATGATCCATATGGCACAATCGTTAACTACACAGGAAAAACCAAACTTCACTGAATTCTTCAAAAGGAAATAAATAAACTTTGCTTGGTCTTATGCGGACATGGTAGGGCTGGACTCGAATCTCATAATGCATCACTTGTCCTTAGCTCCAGGAGCTAAACCTATTAAGCAAAAACTCAAAAAGATGCACCTGCAGGTTGCCCTCATGGTAAAAGAAGAATTGAAGAAGCTAATAGATGTTGGATTCATCAGACCAATAGACTATCCTGAGTGGATTTCCAATATTGTACTTGTTGCCAAACCAGATGGGAGAGTTTGACTGTGTAACGACTTCAGAGAACTAAACAAAGCTTGCCCAAAAGATGATTTCCCTTTGCCGAACATAGACATCATTGTAGATCTCACGATAGGACACTCTATGTTGTCACTAATGGATGGTTTCTCGGGATACAACCAGATCAAAATTGCACCTGAGGACCAACACAAGACCACATTCACATGCCCATGGGGCACCTATTGTTGGTGTGTCATGCCATTTGGATTGAAAAATGCAGGTGCAATATATCAGAGCGCTATGACCACAATCTTTCATGACATGATGCATACCATAATGGAAGATTATGTGGATGACATATTGGTCAAATCACTCACAAGAGAAGGACACCTAGCAGTACTAGACAAAATCTTCACCAGATTGGAGCAATTCAATGTGCACCTCAACCTGAAGAAGTGCGTATTCGGAGTCACATCTGGCAAGCTTCTAGGATACATCGTATCTACAAATGAAATTGAAGTAGACCCATCTAAGGTGAAGGCTATCATGGAAATGCCACCACCCAAAAATATCAGTCAACTTAGGTCTTTACAGGGTAAGCTGCAATCTATCAGAAGGTTCATTTCTCAATTGGCAGACAAGTGCCACCCATCCATGCATCTCCTACATAAGAACATTCCTTTCAAATGGAATGCTTTGTGCGAATAGGCATTTCAACAGTTGAAAGAGTATCTCATGAAACCACTGGTATTGATGTCACCCATCCAGGGAAAACCTCTGTTACTTTATATCTCTGCCACACCAACAGCTCTGGGAGCTCTCCTTGCACAACAAAATCATGAAGGGAAAGAACAAGCAATTTATTACATCAGCAGAACATTGGTTGGTTATGAGTTACAATACACACCAATCGAAAGAGCATGCCTCGTGGTAGTCTTCGCTTCAGAAAAATGGAGACATTACATGCTATCGCATTCTATCAAGCTAGTAGCAAAAATTGATCCACTAAAGTATTTGCTCAACAAGGTTGCTCTTACAGGTAGATTGTCCAAATGGGTTATGCTTCTCAGCGAGTTTGATATCGAATATGTAAACAGGCGTGTAATAAAGGGTCAAGTACTTGTAGATCAGCTGGCAGAGGCACCTTTAACAGATGATACTCCTTTGAACTTTGAATTTCTAGATGACTCCATCTTTCACATAACAACCTGGAAACTATACTTTGATGGCTCCTATACTCAGCATGGATTAGGGGCTGGCATCTTGTTGATCACACCTCATGGAAACACCATTCCAAAATGATACAGAGTACTCTTTCCTTGTACTAACAATGTGGCAGAGTATGAATCCCTAGTCATTGGCATCAAGCTGGCAGTCGAATGGAACATAACAAAAGTTCAGGTATATGGTGACTTGCAGTTAGTTATCAACCAAGTGAACGACGACTACCAAACAAAGGATGAGAAGTTAATACCATACAAGCGAATGGTAGATGACTTCAAAGAATACTTTTTTGAGATCTCTTTTTAAGAAAATACCAAGGATAGAGAACAAAGTAGTAGACGCCATGGCAACGATCACCTCTCTCCTCGACATTCCTAAAAATCAATCACGCTATGAGTTCTTGGTAGAGCCAGTCTCCCATCCTACATACGACTCTTCTGAATCCTATATCATTTGCCACATTGTAGGATCTAATTATCCCCTATACGAAAAAGTATTTGCTTATCTCAAAGATAATACCCTACCGCCTGATCTCTCAAGTAAACAAAAATGAACCTTCATTTGTCAAGCATCCCGTTATGCTATTATCACCAATACCTTATATCGACATAGTCTCGATGGTACTCTCCTTAGGTGTCTTGATAGCAAGGAATATCAAACTACCCTGAGCGAAGTGCACGATGGTATATGCGGGACCCACTCTAGTGGTCCTACCCTAGCCAAGAAACTCATACGCATGGGATACTACTGGCCAATAATGGAAAAGGATTCCTATCATTTTGTCAAGAAGTGTAAGAAATGCCAAATCCATGGAAACCTAATACATGCACCAGCACATGAGTTACAACCTTTATCGACTCCTTAGCCTTTCTGTCAGTGGGGACTCGACTTAGTGGGCAAGATACACCCTCCATCCTCCAGTGGCCATAAATTCATAATCATCACCACCGAGTATTTTACGAAGTGGATTGAAGCTGTACCTCTTGCTAATGTCACAGGGAAACAAATTGCCTCTTTTATCCTGAACTACATCATTTGCCACTATGTTATCCCTTTATCTATTATCACTGATAATGGACAACCATTCAAAAATTAGGATGTCAAGGAACTATGTGACAAATTCCATATCCAACACCGCTTTTCCACCCTATATTACCCCCAAGGAAATGGCCAGGTGGAGGTATCAAATAAAACCATCTTAAAAATCTTGAAAAAGACTGTCAATGATGCCGATTGTGATTGGCACGTCCAATTGAATCCTGCGATGTGGGCCTACCGCACAAGTATCCGCACACCCACTGGTGTATAGATATGAAGCCATCTTGCCCATTGAAGTTGAGATCCCATCCTTGCGAGTATCATTAAAAGGCCTCATAACAGATGAAGAGTATCAAGTATCCAGACTACAAGAGCTAGAGTTGCTAGAAGAGAGAAGGCAACAGGCCTTTAACCATCTCAAAGCTTATCAACAAAGGATGTCCCAAAGTTATAACCATAGAGTTTGTCCTAGGGTCTTTAATGTGGGTGATCTAGTGCTTAAAGAAAATCCCAGAAATCAACAAGATCGGGAAAAGAAAGGTAAGTTTGAACCCAACTGGCTTGGTCCCTATGTCATCATTGTTGCATATGGGTCAGGTGCTTATCAATTGGCCACATCAGAAGGTGAACTATTTGCTGATCCCATCAACATCATGCATCTTGGCAAGTTCTACACTTAAACCCCAATGCAAGGGAGTCAAAAATAGCAAAAAAATCAAAAAATGGAAAAAAATAGCAAAAAAAATAAAAAAATGGAAAAAATAGCAAAAAAATAAAAAAATGGAAAAAATAGCAAAAAAAATAAAAATTTGGAAAAACAACAAAAAAATCATCCTCTGGTGAAAACTTGGCAGACAAGAACCTTGGATAGGTACTATGACGAAATCCTGGCAAACAAATGTCATGTGTACTTTTAGCTTTCGTGCAAATAAAAGCAAGTGGTGAAAACTTGGTAAATAGGCGCTCCTTGTGATGAACCACCTTCTCCATCTTTTTCAACCTTGTTCCTCATTTGTACCTCCTAACCAAGCATCCACCCGATCACATCAGTGTACCTACCATGGCTCGTTCGCTCATCCTTATCGCTTTCTATCATCAGACTACCAATCCAGACTTGCATCCATCAAGGTCATCTGTCTTGAGTCAATCCTTTAAACCTTTGTCGAACTACGTCACCTCTGAGCTATCACATAGGCAAGGCCATCTTGTATCAATGCACCCCTAAGGCTCCACTTCTTGTCCATTCCATTACGTGTCGTCTGTCCTTCTGTCTATCTAAGTCCATACCGTTTCCTATCACCTAGGTCTTAGGTACATCAAGTTCACCCTGAACTACGTTGCCTCTACGTCGTCACGTAGGCAAGGCCATTTGGTAATGCACCCCCGAGGCACTAGGTCAATCCCTTAGGACCCATTTCTTTGTCTCTATTTGTCAGTTCATCCATAATAAGTCAATCCTTTATCTGACTAGGGGCAAGTCCTTGACTTGGTTACAAAATTGGATTCTTGAATGCCACTTGTTCTAAGAGGACACCAATAAGGATTGTGATACCTTTCACTAGACACGCATGCACAACAAAAGCCCGTTTCCAAAAACAAAAATCTTGACACAAAAACATCAACCTCTCCAAGGTAAAGCAAACAAGGACAAAAACACATCAAAATGATTTTATCTATATTATGGTAGGAAAGCACATCTAATGCAAGAATGTTTTGTAAAAGGTTAATATAGAGAGTCTTGATTTTCATTATTATGTCTTTTTATGCTACTTGAGGATGCCAAAAGCTAGAGACGCTATGATGGGGGCATAATCATTTTTCTTTGTCTGTTGCTTGTGGATTAATCTTTAGTAGTGTGATGACTTTTGTCTAATGACATGATCAGCAAAAAGATCATCAAGGACTTCCAAAGTCTAAACATGAAAAGCGACAATCCTTGTTTGTTGAAACGCAAGCGATACTCAGGTCATCTAGATTCAATTTTGACTAGATGCTTGTATTAACTTGCTATATCAAAATCCATGTAAGTAATACTTAGGTCATTTCGGTTTAATTATACCTCGATGCTTGTATTTTATTACAACATAATAAAAGCCCAATGATGAAATAAGCACTTCAAAATACTTGCAATATCAAGATAGCAAAACCATTCACATCTATTCACATCCAAAAGCATCCATATCCCATGCAATAAGAAATTCATACAGAGAATCAATGTTTACAAATAAAAGCCTATGCCCCTTTCATTTGCTTTCTTCTATCTATCACTGTGTCATTTCTGTGTCGATTGAGTACATTTGGACATAACAAAAACATAGCATAAATTGCATATCATATCACATGAAATAGTAATTAACATGATTAAATTATTTGCATATATAATAGATACATCAGGTCATCCATGTACATTTGCATCAGCATATCATTGAATAGAAAAATCCAAAACAAATTCAAGTACATGTAGATCATCTCATGAACTGCATCATCATATAGCTAAGCATATCACATTTTGCATATCAAAACATCAAAGTAAAAATCTAAGTCTGCATTAGATCAAACATCACATAGCATCATATAAGACATCATAAAAGTATGCATCACATGTGAAACATCATAAGATAGAATGCATCCATAACATATAGCATACAACTGCATATAGAGAACATAAGCTGCATCATCATATAAAATAAGCACGTCCAAATGTATAATATATCAAAGTCTATCTCTGAGTCAAGCCATATAAAATGTGTACATCACAAAAATAATGATACATGTCTCGGTATAAAATGATACAAAGTATACACGTATCAAGCTATCTGAGCCATAAAAAATGTGTACATGAGCCAAAATTGATACAAGTATAATGGCTAGCCCTACTACCGTGGAGCACTACTCCCTATACTATCCTCTCCTCTGTCAACCCCTGACTGCTGGGGGGCCCCTCACTGATGCTCCTAACCGTGAACCCCCAGCTCTCTGGGAAGCCACAAACTAGCTCTTGAAGCTAGGTGCCCTCTGATCTGCTGGCATAGCCCTATGGTAAAGACACCTATAGTACTGAGTCTGGGCCTGCACCCTAGATAGCTCCACCTGAACCTATGCAAGCTGTGCCTGTGCCTGCTGCACCTGTGTAACCAAAAATGCAGTAGCACCATCTGTCCCCATGGCTGCTAAGGTTGAGTCCCTCTCCAGTCTAATAGCCCGCACTCTTGCCAAGGCTGTATCCCACTCTATAGTGAGCCCTGATATCACATGTGCGTTTGCCTCTCTCCGCGACTCAGCCATCCTAAGCTATGCTTGGAGCTGTCTAATCTGACCCTGTAGTGTTGCAATGGCCAGCTGCTGTAAGTTAGGCTGAGGAGCCTGAGGAACCTGTGCCTGTCCCTGCACCTACTGTTGAGCCACCTATTACAGTGGTGGCATCTGAACCTGCTGTGCAACCTGTGGCTGCACTACCTGCTGATGTTGGGAGGGTCCCTCCCTAGCTCTCCTCCTATGCCTCTGTTGGCCTCCATCTCTACCCCCTCCGTCACCTCCACCACCTCCATCACCTTCATCATCTCCCTCTCCCCATCCTCCTCTACCCCTCCTCTGTCTCCTCCTCTTGCCAGCCCCATCCTCATCATCTGAATCCTCCTCGTCTATGCGAGGAACTAACTCTCTAGCTCCTAAATATCTCAGGAAAGGATGCATTACAAACCACTCCTCATAGTCAGGAGTCATCCTTGTGTCCACTATCTCTCTCTGCATAGGCCAAGCCGCATAGGGAATCTACTAAAAATCTACCAAGGCCTCCTCGTATGACGCCACTGGGCCCCACCTCAACCTCTTTGCATGTGTCCTCACAAATCAGGCATGCCCCTGTGGCATACCTTGCACCCTCCCAAACTGTCTTTGTACCCTGCTCACAATCCACCTCTCTAAAATAAATTGCATCCTCCCAATGAGCCACTGAGTCTACAAATAGTAAGGCAGCTTGTCATCCTCATCATCCTACCGCTCACAATCTACGTAGGGGTGCCAGATAACTGCATCTACATTATCCAGTGTGTGTCTCCAGTACTTGAGCTTTACCAGCTTATGCTGGGAAATAACTCCTGCATAACCATAATTGTACGGTTCTCCTCGCTGCCTGGCAAACACATAGATCGACTGCATGATGGCTATGTGCTCCCACAACCAAAACTGCAGTAAAGAAACTCTAGCAGACAAGCTCGAAGCCCTATGGTACACCATCTGATGCATATCCCAATACAAATGTGCAAGCACACACACATCCCATGCAAACTAAGTGCTGTCCGTAATCATCCTCTCCATGGTCCTCCCCCAACCAATAGAGAACCCGTACGACCTCCTATCGGGGCATACAACACCCCTGATCAGCCCTGCCACTATCCCCAGGAAGTAGTCATAATAGTCATGTATGTCTTGCCCTGAAATCACCTGACCCTCGAGCTCTGGATCATCGAACACTCACCTGCACTCTACTAATCCTGCATCCCATTGCGGATCATACTCTACAAGCTCACCCTAAATAGGAAGATGCATAAACCTATATAAGTCCTCAAAGGTAATAGCCATCTCCCCAGTCGACAGATGGAAGGTCCCATCCTCACTGTGGAATTGCTCCACCATTGCAATCAACAAACTGAGGTTCGCGCGAACCTCGGGCATGAAACATACGTAGTCTAGACCCATAGCACTAAGAGCCTCTCTATTGCGAATATCCTCCTACAACCAAGCAAAGCATAGCATCAAGCAAAACCCATATCTAAGAAAACCTACTCAAAGCAATCAAACTATCCTATCACTGATTTAACATATCAAATTGATCAAAACATCATATCATCTCTTGATTAGATTCCTGAAATCTTGGAGATTGCTTATCAATTGGCGCATCGATCAGTATGCCAATTGAGTCAATTTCGTTAAGTTACCTGACTATCCTAGTGCAAATGCACCGAAACAAGTCGCAAATGTGCCGAATCATACCAAATGCGCTAATTCACCATGAATGTGCGGGTACTTATAGCATATAGGCAGTTCTGGCATATGCGCTGCTTCCCATGTCACATGCACAGTTTCATAGTATATGCACTGCTTCCTATCATGTATGCACAACTTTATCATATGCACAACTAGATGACTAATATGCGCGGCTTCTTAATGTATGTGCGGTTTTGGAGCACATATGCGTCGAACTACAAATTGACGCATCTATCCTAACTACTTTTCCCTAGCATTTATTACCCTAATAAATGACCCTAGGCAAGTTTCGTCGAACTACATACCGGTGGTTCTGCCTTAGGTGGCCACCCAAATTGTTGGACTTGCTTAAAGCGGTGCTCCACGCGTGGAATATCCATATCTCTGTTACCTGCTCTAGCTCCTCTGCTCTTCTAAGCTCTCAAAGACAAATCACTTAAGGACAAGTGTGCAAATGAATAGGACTTGTGGACCCAGCTCCTATATATAGCAAGTGAACCATAACTGCTTGTGTGGCAACTGTGACTACTTTCCAAGCCTGTTTCTTCCCGTTTCCCCGAGCCAAAACCTGTCTTCTTCATCCTATCTTATTTTTCACCTTCTTCATCGTGAGACTGTCTATCTCACATACCTCCTACCTTCTTCCCGTCTAATCTCCCAAGGGGGCATCCTGTCATTAAAACTTCTCCCAGGGGCAAACTGGGGCATGTATCATTGTCAGAAAAATTCTTATTCTTTGAAACAACATGATAAAACACATTTCATCAAAGAGGGGCAAAATCTATACACCTAAAAATGACACGACTCTGCCTAAATAAATATTCTTAATATTTATTTAAGTTTACATTCCTCTATTAATAAATAAATAAACAAATTTATTTATTCGATTCATATTCCTCTAAAGTTAATTAAATATCAAAATATTTAATTACCTCTTCTAAAGTCAAAATTAAATAAAATCTTTTATTTAATTTAATTCTTCCAAACAATTAAATAATTCTTAATTATTTAATTAAGTCATGTATTCCTCCAAATTTAAATAAATCAATAAAATTTATTTACATCCTCTCAATCTATAAAAATAAAATATAAATTAAATATTTTATTTATTCTTCTAAATCTTGCACAAGCAATTAAATAAATTTAGTTATTTAATTTTCTTTCTTATCTTCCAAATCTTCTAAAAATAAATCTTCCTTGTCATGCAAAAGCAAAAGTCGAGTTAATTGATTTAAAACAACCTTGTTTTTATCAATATTTCTTAAATTAGAATAAAACATTCTAATTTTGTGAAAGCAAATCTTATCTTTGTCATGAAAGTAGTTAACTCAAACAAAACAACTTTTCTTTGACACATGTCTTCTTTCTATTCACGCACATTCTCTCAAGTCTTCTCCACCATTGATCTTCTTATTTCTTCTACACCATTGATCTTCTCTCTCACAACTCTATAAATACAGCCCTATTCTTCCATTTCTGCGATCCAAGCTTTAAGTAATATTACTCTGTTGAATTACCAATGCACTTTTGGCACCTTCCATATCCATTTTGCTTGAGATCATCCTCATTGCATTTGAAGCTCATCTTCATTGCAATAAAGTATCGCAGCCATTTCTCCATCTCCATCTTGAAGAACATCTCCATCTTGAAGAACGGAGCAAGGAAGTGCGCTTCTTGAGGGCAACTTTCATCACAAAAAGATCGATTGAGACTAGGCGAACAATGGAAGTAGTGAGATAACAAGGTTTGTGTGAGGTTTGTCCTTTTTATTTTCTATCTTGTTATTTGCAATTTCTATTGATGTTCATTGGTTTATTAATGGTTTTATGCTGTTAACAACAATTTTTGATAACAAAAAATAATTTCTGATAACAAAAAATAATTTTCCAGCCAACCTAACTTGATAAAAAAATTGGAATTAATTTTTTTAACCTATAGCCAGAAAAGCATAGAGTGTGACACAGCTTTCGGATCTCAAAAAGGTGAAACAGTTTGAAAGTTATGGATGTTTTTCAATCAGTGTGTCAAGATTTCAGACACATCCTATATAGAAAATTATTAATAATTATTTAATATTATGATAACCAAGCAAATCTTATATTTTTAGAAAGCTGACAATTTCTTCAATAAATCCTTTTTGTTTTATCAATTTTGCATAAAAAAAAGTCGTCAGTGAAGTTCGAAGAAGAGAGTGAAACCTGCAAAAACATTAGAATTAAGGGAAAGTCAACTATGATAGTCCCAAGCCTAAATACAATGCAAAATAATGGATATCCATTTTGGGCAGCTAGAAACGAATATCTGTTCCTGGTAAACAAAAATGCATTTAATTCTTCTAGCCATAAGTTCCTTTCAATGAAAATCTATCTCTCCATCTCTAAATAGACTTTCACATGTTAAAATAAAGTGGCACAAGTTCCCAAGTGCCTTCATTCTCCTTTTGGATATGTTTCCATATATCAAGGTCATCCTCATGTAATGTTAGTTATAGAATAACTTCCAAGGAAGCAAGTCTTTATTTACAAGAATTAACTTATGTGGCATATCCTAGTAATCCCCCAAGAGCATAGGTCTCCAGCTCAAATGAAGATTTTTGTGTCAATCAGCTTGAATGATCCCCAAATAAATCCTTCTCAACCCTAGGTGGCATATAGACAGAAGAGTCTCTCCATTAGGAAACCAAAATGCATGGTTTAGAATAGATCCACAACCTTCCAAAGTGGCTATAAAGCCTTCTTTTCACATCATCAAAGCATAAGTTGTAGTTCTTTCGATCTTTTATCTACAAGAAAGAATTATAGCAACAACTCCTTATGTCAACCTATTGTCATATAGGTTATCTCCTTCATGGATGTGTATGTTAACCATCACCTTGTCAAAATCTCTCATGGCAACACCATCCTTATAGATTTCTTCAAGTTCAATCTTCACTTCAGAGGCAAAGTAGCTAGTCAAGAAGGGAATTTTATGACAAATAGGAGAAGATTTTTATATCAAATCAACAATCCATTTCATTCTTGGTGGTGACAATTCCACACCAAGCCTTCATGATCTCATGTAGCAACTTTAAGGAAGCAGTCATGTTTAATTACCTTGTAGTCCTATAACCACAACAAAAAACAATATCAAATTCTTCTAAATGAGGAAACCTATCGGTCCAAAAGCATTTATCTATAACAAGTTAATTCAACAACATTGTAGTCTCTAAAAGATACAAAGCATTATCATTGCCTTAAACCTACACCTATCCTTGTATATATCTAGAAGATATTCATCTATGATGCTTAGGACTACAGAGATTTTCAAACCATAAGACTAAATCACAATTCAATTTGTAATGCCCACGAGCAGGAAAATATCAATATATAAAAATAATAAATTAAATTAGTCATAAATAATGAAAATATAAATAGATGAAAGAAGAATATTCACTTGTACTAACTTGATAAAATACAATTTACGAATCATCATAAGTTTAATATCATGTTTCAACAAATAATAATTTTCATAGATATAATCATCCCTTATGCAATTACAATCAATTACTGTAAGAACCACATGATCATCCTTAAGCATAGTGGAAAATATGTTCTTTGCTCCAGTAATCTGCTCTGCTCATATCTTCACATCTAAATGTGAACATTAGTACCGCAAAGTCCATCAATAAACATATCAAATAGCAATATACTAGCCTAAGGCCCTAAGGGGCTGATCTAATGTTTCGGGGGCTCATGTTGGTCTTGTCTACGTACGTGCTTAGAGACGTCGCAGTTCAGAAACTTAATCTTGGTACAAAATAATGACATCTCCTTAATCTTAAATTCTAACCATGTCCATATAATGTAGTACCACTAATAACAAATCTATTCATAAAATTTAATCCATATTTCCCAAAATTTAATCCATATTTCCCATTTCAAACGTTACATGATATTCATTAAGAAAGCATCAAAATGCAAATTATTCCATAGATTACATATAATCTAGACAAGATTACATATAAACTTGAGTGCAATATAAATATATATATACTAAACTGATATTATATATGCCATGGCCGGCATAATACACTTCATGAAATACTTATTTACTTATGCTATGATTAGCATTATACAGATATAAAATCTTTCTTAATATCTACTCCAAAAGGAGTCATTTAAACTGAAAGACTATACAGAATTCTCTATATAATTTATTTGCTAGAATACAGTCTTTTAAGAATATGTCAAAACCTATGAATACATCTACAGTTGCACAGATATATTTGCAATTGCATATGTTTTAGGCTATACCACAGCCAAAAAGAAACAAAACTACAGAAGAAAATGCATTTAACAACTACACTGTCTTATAAACCATGATTGACGTGCCTATATAGGAATTTCTATATATATCTCAACGTCTTCTAAAATGCAAAATCATATATTTAGAAACATTTAATATTTTTCAATACCTTAAAATATGCAGAACAATTATTTAGAGCATCTATCATCGTGATCAAATAATGAACAATTATATTACCAAGACAAGAATCTATCAAATGTGCAGAGAAATATTGACAGAGAGAGTTAGAACTATTTCCATCATAAAATTACAGAGACATTATTCTTGTGGAGATTATTTATGGTGCTAACTTAAGCAATTTGAAGAAAAAGCTTGCACAAGATGGTACGCATTTTGACAAGGCGTGGAGTCGAGTATTAAGGAAGCATAGACTAGGTATGCCAATTGTCTGACAAAATGCCTCCACGAGATGTCATTCCCAAGAAAAAGAATATACACAAAATGATTTGTTGAAAAGGATTTAAAAAAATTTCGAGCACAAGACAAAGGCAAGCGTAAAGCTGATTCCCAAACAGCGACACCATCATACCAAAAATGGCGCAAAAGAAGAAATTGCAAAATAAGAAATCTGATAAATATGCTTGCGCTATTGTGATATGCACAGTCACATATTCCAAATAATAATGGACATCCATCAAGGCGTAAGGGGTAGGGAAAATTTTGCCAGACGCTATAGTTGCAAGGCTTGTAGAAGACATGCATAGAAAATATGGATTCACGACAAGATGCATAACTGATGACAAGGGCAATGACCTCAAAAGTGTATGTTAGCCCGCTTCAGGAGATGTCCACTTGAAATATGAAGCATAAAATGATTTGATGCGCACCTCTAGATTTTTCTACCCTTCACATCATGACCAAATACATATAAGAGATGCTAAAATTACAACAAATGAGTTATTTCATCCTTTGATAGAAATTAGAAAAGTTGTTGACAAAATCCTAAAATAAACCGATATGAACATTTCTTTCCAACTTTGAAAACAAAGACTTTACTTAGAAAACACGCTCTGATAAAGATCTGTCACATATAATAGAAACTATTCTGGGTGTAACGTTTCTCTAATCCAATAAACACTAGAACATCATAATAGTTGTCAATGTGAAATTAGAGATTTACTATCTTTAACTTCAAAATAATGAAGATTATATCAGCATGTTTTTCCTTCTTTTCTCAGCTTATCGACAATATGAGACAATAATTTAAGTTAAAACCTATCAAGCTTATGACTCACAGAGGATGGAAAGTCCAATGATCATGCAGAGGTCATGAGACCCCCAACATAACTTAACATTGCAAGGATTATGAAAAATGGTCAAAGATAGAGCAAATATATATAGGTTTCTTGACGTGTAAATTTATTTTTTTCATGGACAACATCATTGTAGTAATAAGAATGAAAAGGTTTTTGTGGGTTATGCACAAATGTAAGACTAAACCATTGCAACTTGCAAGCCTAGATTCTAGGCAGCTATGCATTTTGAAGTATCATGCTAATTGTGTAACACCAAAAAGTTTACCTTTGAAACATTAATTCTTGGTCGATCATGCAGATTTATATCATCAAAATGAAAGACAAAGAGATCATGTTTGACAACACATTTTCAGGTTACAAATCAGAAGCCAACCCATTAAACAAAAATCCTTATAGGAAAGATTGTAACATACTCCACAATGTCATGAGCATCATCAAACATATAACGCTCACATCCTATGTGAGAACCCTACCCAAGGCCAGGGAATGAAGGAATCTCTAAAGGAAATGATTCCTCATCTTAGCCATGCTCCAAATCACCATCAACCAAAATTTTATAGCATTCAATTATTACCAACAACAATGCATAATGCATGAGGTTTAATGCACATATTTGGAAGTATTTAGTCAATTCTAAGATATGAAGAAGATCACTTACCTACTGCAAGGTAATGGAAATCTGAATATCAACTTCTCTCAAGCCAGAGTGTTGTAAATAGAAACTAATAGTCCATGCTATCCCCCCCACTACTTCCATTTCTTCATCTTTTAAAACTACACAACAAGACTTTTCGTCTTCCACAAGAAACTAAAAATCAAATGACTCTTCCTCTTCAACTCCCTACACCCTCATAAACTAAAATTAGCTCTTGAAACTATAAAATATGCAATACATGAATTTATTTCATAATCAAAATTAAATTATTTATATAATTATTTGGAAGAAATATATAACTAACTAATTATTTTCAATTAATAAATAGATATGCCTTACACAATTCACCTAAGCATATAGAATGGATAAATTATTCATAAGAATACAAACAACCATTTACTACTTAGTGTATCTTCAAATTTCTCTCTTTCCTAAATAATATCAAATTTTGATGTTGCTATGGGCAACCTCATCAAATTTTACAAAATTTATCATATGAATACTTTCAGTCTCCCTCCAAGGAGGTGATTATCTTGGTAGACCTCTTATTTACATTTGTAGATCTACATGGCTCTTGAGGTGGTCCATATTCTCCAAGCAAAGCCCATTTTTTGTGGTATTCACTCCTACAACCTTAGGGTTTAGAGATGATAGTCTTATAGTTGCATTTAGGTTTTGTGAATCTCCTTTTCATTCATGTCAAGTGGACAAGCATTTTGTAATCTTCTAAATGACCATCCTACTTGCATTGCTCTACATACTTCTTCTTTGGCCTAGCTATAGCTCTGTTTGACTTGAGATAAATCACTCCTAGCACTAACCTACATACACATGGAAAGAAGAATATTTAAATTCCTTGAGCTAAAAGTGGATAAACATTCGTATGTTATGACTAAATTTAGCAAGAAATCTTATGGTATTAAATCAATTCTGAAAATCATTATCATACACAAATCAACTTTGGATACATTATTTACACATTGCAAAAAAATCTCTCTCAAACTTAATTCACTCTTGATTACAAAATATTTTGAATTTTGGTAAGAAAAATCACCAATAGTATTCCACCCCTTGACCAAGGATTGACCTATGTGTGTCTTTCATGTATATACCCTACAACTTTATGAACTCATGGAACACTTGTTTGAATTTATGGTTTGAGAGTACTCTGTGTCCTAATATGTAGATTTTTGTGTAGACACTAGCTTTGATACTAAAATTTGTGTATTTCTTTGATCTTGTAGTCAAATTAAAACTATTAATTCTAAACAATTGTATAAATCATGATTACCAAGTGCATGAATACAAGGGTATTATTGAGGAATCAAACCTTATGGTATGTGTGTTTACTAAGCATTGTAAACCTATGTAAAAACTCCAAATAGGTGTTTCCAAGCACGACAGGTAAAAGACAGGTGTTCCTAGATCCTCATTTAGAGAGTTGTCCACTTAGATCCAACTTGGGCCCTAGATTAGTGGCATCAGAGTAGATCAACTTCATCTTGCATGACCTATCATATACGATTAGAGTATTTGACCCTTAGCATTAAACCTTGAGATCCATTAGACTACGTATTGACTCATTTCAACATGACCAAACCAACACAATAGGAGATACACATGATGATCAAGAGTGAAATCAAAGAAGCACTTGTGGACCAATGAATTTTTTTGTTCAATTGATAAGATTGTGACATATAACCATCTAATCCACAATCCATATGATTCTAGAATATAAAAACACTTGCAAAGAAATATGGTTGAGTAGATACAAAGGGCCCACCATCACTTGGCAGTTGATCCCATGTAGCATTATTCAATTTGTTCTCACAGAGAAAGACCCTTGTAAAAATATCATATGTTCATACTTTAACAGACCCTTTGGTTTTGTTCACCACCTTCTTTCAACCACACATAAGTTTTGGTTTTGTTAACATAGGAAAACATAACGGATATCTATTTTACAAAATAAATATTCATTTTACAGAACAGATATCCATTTTACAGAATGGATATCCATTTTAGAGAATGGATATCCTTCTATAGAACAAATATCCATTTTGTAGAAGGGATATCTGTTTTTAGATACTCGTTGCCCAAAGAATGGGGCTTTTGGTAATGGATATTCATTTTCAAAATGGATATCCATTTTGAGAATGGATATCCATTAATGTAAAAGCCAAAAAAAGACAAAAGGAATGTTGTTGGGCCTGACAACCATGCCCATAGACCCTCTACTATTGAAAAACCCGTGATCTCTATCTGTTACAATAAAAAAAACACTTTTATGCACATTTGGACACATAATTTGCTTGTTACAATCATAAGGGTGATATTTTTGTTTCCCTAATGGGGAGCAACAATCATTGTAGAGAAAAAAAGAGGAAAGCTACATTGGAGGAAATTGAAGCAATCAGGGAAAAGGATAGAGCAAGGAAAAGGATTGGAAGACCGGGTTTGGTGGATGCTCATCAAGGTGAAGCTTCTTCTTTACCATCTAATGACATGCAAATTGAAGGTGTTAATGTTGAATATAATGAAATGTTAGATAAGAATGAAATTGACCATGATAATTCAAATGAAAATGTTACAAAATGTTATGAGATGCCTATTGATAATGTTAGCAAGACAACTGCCATTGCACCAAAATATCAACCTATTAATGCCTAATACAACCGCCAGAGTTAATGAATCCATGGGTGGTGGTTAAGCCTTGTGACCAACCCAAGCACTATGCTACACAACATAAGGAGACCAAGGGCGCACACCTTGCAACAATCCCCCTAGCGCAAGTGAGGGGTTCAAACCTGTGACCCAGGCTTTGATACCAATTGTTAGCAAGACGGTTTCTGTTGCACCAAAAGATTGACCTATTAATGCCCAATACAACTGCCAGAGTTAATGAATCCATGGGAGACAGTTACGCCTTGTCACGAACCCAAGCGTTGCACTGCACAACACAAGGAGACCAAGGGTGCACACCTTGCAACAATTGTTAGAATGCATAGGACAACTAAGAGGGGGGGTGAATCAGTTGTATGTTAAAACTTTAAACCCTCAAAGCAATTCCAAACATCAACCACTTATTATGCATTAGCAGAATGTAAACATATGAAGCATCAATGCAAACACATCCAAACACATAAGAACACCAAATTTACGTGGAAAACCCAATAAGGGAAAAACCATGGTGAGGATTAGCTCACATATATTTGAATAACAACACCGAAAATCAATACGCTCACTACTAGGGGCTCATTGCCAAAAGAAAGGCTCACTGCCAAAAGAAAGGCTCACTACTAAGGGCTCGCTGCCCAAAAGAGAGAAGAAAGAAGAGGACTATTACAGAGATAGTCACTATCTCAAAGCAATAGGAGAGATCCACCACTGCCACTCCTTGCCATCCACAACCTTTGGCTCACTATCTCCAGCAACTTTTGGCACAATGAAATGTAGACACCTTCTGTTCACTGCATTATGGAGTCATAAGCATTTAAGATCACACACAACTCACTACCCTTGATTCACATTCGCATTCTCTTCTCTACACTACTCCACTCAACTTCATCTTGCATTTATACCATCTATAACTAAGACCTATTTCAATTAGGTCGGTCCTAATGAATCGTATGCACCTCAAATGTGCAACACCAATTAGGTCGGCACTAAACACTTCCATGATGGAAAGAAGTGAAAGTGGACCATGTCAAGGGTTAACTAGGACTCAAATTTTTATCACCAAGCTACTCATCACATTCACAATCCACAAGGTACCTCCATAAATGGCACTAGTAAGCCAGGTCGGCCAAACCTGAGCTAATGACCACATCCATGCTTCTCCAAGTCCAAAAACATCATGAGGACTAGGGAGAGACACTTCACAACATTCACACATCTTCCCATAACATTCAATACCATCAGAATCTCTTGCAACACTTCCGCAACCTCTTGAAACAAAGAATGTCTTCAATCTGCACATCAAGATCCACTATCTTTGAACATCGACACAATAACTAAACTTGCGGAGCAACCCATCACTAGAAACTTCAAGGGAAGATCGATATGGACTGTATAAGCACATCCCTAGGTCCTCAAGACAAGAAACCTCAATGTGGAGAAGTGTGGAGCAATCTCATTTCTCCTAGACAGTCTTCTACACAGGCAAACACTCTATAAAACACATCTTTCACTTTCGCATGATCCAAAAATTGAAACTCTGGATATAGCACCGCTGAACTCCTCTGATCAACACTTCCAAACCACACAAGCATAGATTCAACTAAGAAGAAATTCAGAGCACAACACTGAGAGCACCTTTGTCACACTACACGCCTTTTTATCAAATTTTCTCAAAAGCACTTGGAAACCAACTGAACCATCTGTTGGAGGTTGACATCAATGACAACACCAACAAGTTTCCAACAATCTCCCCCTTTGTCATTGATGGCAACATCAACTCCTTGAAAAACCATCAAGACCTAAAGCACCTTAGTAGTACTCCCCCTGACTGGAGCAACTCTTACTCTTCACACACTTTCTTGTACTATGGTTTTTCAACCACTCTAACTCTCTCCCCTTTTGACATCAATGGTAAAGGGCAACAACTTCAACACCAACAAGCATCTTCTCTATCTCTACTGCTCTCACTTTTCTGCACTCTCCCCTGTAAGGTCATATGATATGCTCCATCTGACTATACCAACCAATAGTATCTCTACCTACTCCCCCTGAGAGGTAGCCTTCAACATCAGTCCAAGAACAAAAATGTATCTTGAAAAGATTCCTGGATAGATGTACACACTTATGGATCTAGTTAAGAGAAGGAAGGGAAATAACCCCTAACTTCTGCTAAAGATACTCAAAACTATCCTTAGGGAGAGCCTTTGTAAAGATGTCTGCAACTTGATCCTTGGTAGGCACATACTCCAACTTCACCTCATTCTCTGTAAACTTTTCTCTTAGGAAGTGATATTGGATTGAAATATTCTTTGTTCTTGAATGCATTACTGGATACTTTGAAATGTTGATAGCACTTGTATTGTCACATAGGATAGGAATAGGTTCATCATATGACACTTTGATATCCTTTAATGTCTACTTCATCCACAACACCTGTGTGCAACAAGATGCTGCTGTAATGTATTCTGCCTCTGTAATAGTTAATGACACTGAGTCCTACTTCTTACTTAACCATGAGACAAGTCTTCTTCCTAGAAAGAAAGCACCACCACTTGTACTTCTATCATATGTACGTCCTACCCAATTTGCATCTATATATGCACTCAAGGAGAAATCAGTATCCTTGGGATACGATAGGCCAAAATCTAGAGTGCCTTTCAAGTATCTGAATATCCTCTTTACCGCTGAAACATGTGACTCTCTAGGATTTGCTTGAAATCTAGCCACAAGGCAAACTGCATGCGTGATATTTGATCTAGTAGCAGTCAGGTATAACAGTCCACTAATCATTGATCTGTACTTGCTCTGATTAGACTTAGGAGATTCATCATCTTTGCTTAACTTACAACCAGTAGTCATGGGAGTACACACCGATTTGGAGTCTTCCATTCTAAACTTCTGCAACATTTCCTTAGCATACTTTGACTATGAAATGAAAATACCTTTTTCTGATTGACTGATTTGTAACCCAAGGAAGAAATTCATTTCCCCACACATTGACATTTCAAATTCTTTTTGCATCCGTTCTACAAATTTCTTGCACATACCTTCTTTACCTCCAAAGATTATATCATCAACATATACTTCCACAATTAGGATTTTATCTTCTTCAACTTTGAAGTATAGATTTCTATATGCAGTGCCCTTTTTGAATCCTTGCTACAGTAGGTACCCATCCAACCTTGCATACCAAGCTCTAGGAGCTTGTTTGAGTCCATATAATGCCTTCTTCAATCTACAAACCATATTTGGATCATCTAATAACTGAAAGGCTTCTAGTTGCTTAATGTATACTTCTTCCAACTCTCCATTTACGAATGCAGATTTCACATCTATCTGATAAACTTTGAAGTCCTTATGAGATGCAAAGGCCAAGAACAATCTAATGGCCTCCAATCTTGCCACTAGAGCAAATATTTCCTCATAATCTATTCCTTCCACTTGTTAGTAGCCTTTACACACAAGCCTAGCCTTATTTATGACTACTTCTCCATTCTCATTCAATTTGTTCTAGAAGACCCATTTAGTTCCTATCACTTTTTTGTCTGTTGGTCTTGAGACAACTTCCCAAGTTTGATTCTTCTTGATCTGCATCAATTCTTCTTCCATATCCTTGATCCAATGCTCATCTTTGCATGCTTTAGTCACTATTTTGGGTTCTATTTGAGATAATAAGTACAAATTCACCTGTTCATCTGCCATAACAATACTTCTCCTTATTAAAACACCTTTGTTCTTATCTCCAATGATCTGATCTTCAGAATGATTCTTCTACACATACTTGGGGGTCTTAGGAATCTTCTTCAGAGCATCTTCTTCATCAACTTGCTTTTTCTTTTCTTCCTCTCTTTCTTCTTCTCTGCAAGGGTTCTCATCTGATTCATATCCTTCTAATAGCATTGAACTTTGATATGGTTCTTAATCCTTTTTGACATTTGTACTTTCTACTAATTTCTTCAGCCTCTTGTTGTAGCACCTATAAGCTTTGCTTTTTGTAGAATATCCAAGGAAGATTCCTTCATTTGATCTTGTATCAAACTTCCCCAAGTTCTCTTCATCTCTCCTAATGTAGCATTTACTTCCAAACACTCTAAAGTATTTTACAGTAGAAGTTCTTCCATACCATAGTTCATATGGAGTCTTTGAACTGTTGACCCTTGCTTGCACTCTATTTTGTATGTAGACTACAGTGTGAATGGCTTCTCTCCAATAGATGTCTAGTAGATTTGCTTCTTTCATCATTGTCTTTGCTACTTCCTGAACTATCCTATTCTTCCTTTCCACAACTCCATTATGATAAGGAGTCCTAGGGGTTGACAGATGCATTTTTATTCCATGATCTTCACAAAAGTAATTAAACTCATTGGAGGTGAACTCACCACCACTGTCAAACCTCAAACAATTGATTTTTAGATCAATTTCATTTTCAACCATAACCTTGAATGCTTTAAACCTATCTAGAGCTTCTAATTTTTCTTTGAGATAAGTTACCCAAGTCATTCTAGAGTAATCATCAATCAACAACATGAAATACCTGTCACCTTGAAAGCTTCCTACTCTTGTAGGTGTAACGTCCCACCTAGGCACCCATGAAACAAGAGCCCAAAAAGGACAACAATTTTTTTTTTTAATTTCTAAACTTAACACAACATAAACATAATTACAATGCATAAAATACATGACAAAATTGTAGTACCATGGACTTAACCCCATGCAACATGCAAAGTATCACAAGATGCATATAATGCTAAATGAGATTTCTTATCCAATATGTTATGGTTCACATACAGTAATATACTAAGATTCACATACTAATCCATGATCTATCCAAATCAAAATAATCACATCACATGAGAAAATAGATCGTCATCTTAATGTCATGCCCAACTCCTATGAACATGCACACAACACAAATACACATAACTTACAACAAAGTTGATTCAGAAAACTCCCATACACAATGACAATAACTAAGTGTAAAGAATATAGAAGTAAGATTTCATAAGATAATACATTATAATTTGTAAAATAGATAGACTACATTTCTTTTCTAGAGTAAAATTACAATGAAGGAGTAAAGAAGACATGTCCTAAGGGCTCGACCTATGCCTCGGGGGCTCATCCCAGATGGCCTTGCCTACGTGAAAGCGCAGAGGCTTCGTGGTTTAGAAAACTTGACTTTTCAAAACAACTTGATTATCCAATAAAAGATGCAATAACCTCAACATTGACATCCTTTCACACATATTCTCAATTTCACAATTTTACACAATAATAGGAGAAATATATGATTTGAGGTAGAAAAATATCGCTATGCAATCACATAGGGTCAGAAATAGAAGAAGATATAACTCAATAGAAAATCATTAGATAACAAGACACCCAGTTCACAACTCTACTTCATCTAAGATACAATCATAGTGATAAATATTAAATATTCTTTCCAAAGGATGCAAGAAACTCTTAAAAAAATACCGGGCTAAGTTATTCTAAATTCTTTATCATGCGGAAGCACAAACTTTGTCAATTCTCTTTCACAAGAAAAAGTGAATAAAAGGTCAAATCAACCTATAATGATTTATACCATACTATCAGATAAAACATGAGTTAGTTGTTCCAATAATATCAGAATTACCCAAAATGCTTAAGGTCATGTGCCATGCAATCCAATTTACAAAATATAGCAGTAATAAAATAGTAGTGTTGTTATCATCCTTAAATATTTGACGAAATTAGACATTGTAGCGATATGAACTACGCATATGATCATGATTCATATAGAATATTACTTACTATCTCAAACTGATTATTTCGGTTAATATTCCAGCAATTTCTAACCATAAGTTCTCTATTAACTATATCACATCATTATAGTAATTATCACTTCTACATCTTTTACTCGTACTTAATGTCTGTACTTTTTATTCACTATCTTTTATTCATTTATTTATCTTATATTTGCACAATTTACACAGAAGATGATATTTCCCTTAGACAATACCTATTAGAGATTTATAGAAGTAAAAACACATAGAATTCACCAGTGACTGACTTCATTTAAATTCTACATCCCTTAATCTAGATACAAGACGAGAAGATACAAGACAAGATAAAGATTTGCATCCCACTTCATTATATATAAACTATGTCAATTAATCTAGATATATATATAAACAAATAGAAATAGGTTTGGAAGATGAGGGCATCCTTAATTGACAACTTACAGGACTAACCCATGAAGTTTGTTCAGACAATGTGATCAAGAACGATGTAGCTTGTCTACGAAATGTTAATAGCAATAGAACAAATATTTATACTCTTTAAGGCATTAAGAATCTTAAGCGTTTAGGTCAGCTCTGTAGAATGGGGGTATTAGTTGTTCAGACCACTATGACTACCAAGATAAGGCCTTGGCTGCATTTCTTTGCAGAATTGAAGGAGTACAAGATCTTTCAAGAGTGTATTCGGATGACAGAATAGGGTAACTGTGCCAGTTAAACTTTGCCAAAGGTGTCTTGTAGCTTATGGGGGTCCTCTCAAACAATCTAGTACAAAATCTGGAGCACATTGACACTTGAGTGGGGAGAAAGCATATGCCTAAAGTACCAAGTAGACAGAGTGTGTTCCTAGTGCACACAGCTGTTATCATTACTAGAATTGAATTTGTAACTACCTGTAACTGACCAGAACACAAAATGTTCACTTGTTGTGGCTGGGTCATATGGCAATGAATATCAACCCATACAAAGATGCAGATATAGACATGGGCCATGTATGAGACATATCGAAGGGTTATCATATTAACATTTGTATCAAATATAGGGATATGCATTTTTAGGTGCATGGAAGGCATATCTAGCAAGATGTTTTAATGCTATTTATTTTTGGGTTTCCAAAGGTATCGTAATGTATTGCCACTCTTGAATGTCATAGTTTCATGGCATCATCTTTCAGCTACAAACTTTTGAACTTGACTTTATTCAATTCAATATATAGTGTAAAGGCTTTGCTTAGACACAATCTATTGTAGCTGTACTGCTTTTATTTATTGCCATGTATTGTAATAGTTAACATACCCTTATTGTCTCTCTCTTTCTGATTTGATACTCTTATATAACTTTTTAGAAACACATGTAAGAGAAATATAAGGATCTTGACAATGTAACTGAATTATACAACAGTATTGGGATACATTTGAGAATGGATTGCCTCTGGCAGAGGGTCATCCCATTGAGGAGGAATTCTACTCTGATTGTATCTTGAACATGAGCATATGGAAATTTAAATGGAAAATGTGTTTGAATTACCAAATTAGTTTATGTGGTACTACGACAATGGTAGCGTATGGTGTTCATCTAACTGTTGAGGACATTATGCTAAAATCTTAGTTTTATTTACTGACTCTCTAGTCCAATTAGAAGGAAGAAACTGACATTTAGCTACCCAGCAGTCTTTTCTTTGTTTTTAGAATGATGATTTTCTATTTTTTTGGAAATGAAGAGAACAGTTCATTCATTGTATGGCCTAGAAACCAAGCAAGATTTAAATGAACCAAGGTTTAGAGTCATACCAGAATATATCATAAGGAACTAGCATTCTATTTTACAAATAAGTACCTTGTCCTTTATCTATCTTCTTAGTCAGACTTCTTCTGAAGCAATGTTGCATCAAAATTCATAAGAACAGTTTTGCAAGTAAGAGTATGAGGCTTTCCAAAAATGACACATGAATACTCAACTGAGAATTCAGGGTTTCAAGAGACTGGCCTTAGGCAAACTGGAGTTATAGTCCATAGCCCATTATGTATCTAGTCCAATAGACATATATCATGAATACTGGAGTTTCTTGAGCAAGAGTCTATCCCAAAAGTTGTGGTCCTAATGCTTGGGAGTGTGAGACAATTTAAATGTTTTCACAACTCTGTATAGAAATTATCTTTCAAGTTTTATCTTTTAGCCCCATAGGGAAAGAAAACTGAGTAGGGATCACACACGACACGCTAACAATTGCAAAAATAGTGATGAAATAATATGCAGAGGCAGAGGCCACATTCTCTGTAGGAGATGATGGAGAAAACAAAGGTGACAGTGTGGGCAAATCTATTGAAGGTGGGAGGGCATTGGATGGTGATGGCCCAAAAGATGATGGTGATGATAATGTTGGCGTAGGTGAAGACAATGGTGCCATAGAGGCCAGAGCAGCCCAAGAATTTGGGTGTGAAGGAAAACCCCATTGTTGCTTCTCCTCATCCACCTCTGCCAAATTACAGGGGATCATCATCATCGCATTGTTGTGGGAAGGTCTGTATGAGAAATATGATATCTTCTAAATTCTAATATTTCTTCTTACAATCCAAGGGCTCTATTAATTTTTAATTAAGATGGTCTATTTTTTATAAACCGTAAATGATCAAGGAGAATAAAGAAACGTTGTCCCAAGAACAGAGCCATGTGATTGCTGGTTAATGGAGAGTATGAAAATAGTGATCATACACTATGGAGGTATACAACCAATGTTTTCCTATTTATTTTCATGAGACATTACAATATATGATGCCTACAAAACTATTCAATAATCCATTTATCCTATACACATGAGAACTCCCATTATGATAAACAAAGACTACACTCTCTAGGACATTCAAACCTGGCTCTTAACTTGAACAAAAAAAATGCATCTGCCATGTAAGATTGTCATGCTTACCATTGCCATCACCATTGGTACAAGGTCCACTTCCCTTAGTTGAAGGAGTACTCTCAGCAGCCTAAAAATGAGAGGCGATTTCTCCTATTCTCCTATTTTTTTGTGGTTCTATTTCCCTTTTCTTCCTACCATCTCCGTCCAAAAAGAATCCCCCAAAATTCCTCAACATTCCCAATATAAGAAGCTCCTGGAATGTAAACGGTAGAGAGAGAGATTATGGGCGGTGGATGATACGTGGCTACCCACGAAATTATTTGGTGTCAAATTACCAAAATTCCTCAACATTCCCAATATAAGAAGCTCCTGGAATGTAAATGGTAGAGAGAGAGATTATGGGCGGTGGATGATACGTGGCTCCCCAAGAAATTATTTGGTGTCAAATTAACATGCAATATTTGGCAAGTGAACCTTCAGATACCAAGCACCTTCTGCCCTACTACTCCCTCAATCGATGGCACCTTATCAAGGCATTAAATTTTATCACATCCCAAATATACAATGGTTAGGAATTGAATAAATATATTTATTATTTGAATATTATTGTAAATTACCGAGTTGCACATATTTAGAAGGGGATAGTTTACAACAAGTTTTATATTGATATGATATTTTTATAATTTCTTAACTAGCTATTGGAATTTAGAAACAACATCAAACAATCTTATTCATATAGGGATATTGCATACTAATACACTTAGACGGGGTAAGAAAAGGAGTATAATTGTCTATCATTAACAAGGTAATTGAAATTTGGTGTTAAAAGAGGATTTTCTCAAAGAAATCATTTTAGACATGGTTTCACTTTATTGTCATGAAATAAAAATCTGAAGTAAATGAAATAGATCTTATATAGGATGTTGGAAGTGAAGTTTCTGATAATAAAATGGTTTTTTTTTTTTTCGCCCATGTTGATTTGGTTGTGAATGAACCTCTTTGGTATATCTATGTGCACAATAGTGGTTGAGTAATACTAGGGGTATCTTATGTATTTTGAGCACCAAGGAGTGATTCCATTACACAATATAATCTCCAATCATAGATTGATTGAACAATTGCCCAGGCCATTTAGTAAGCATTTGGACTAAGGTCTTATTATAGAAATATAACTAGGAAATGTTCAAGTGGTTCTATGCATGGCCTTACAGTAGGTCTGCACAGATCTGTATACACCAACTCTAGAGGTTCGGTGGTAGAATACTCTTTGATCTCGAAGTTCTTTCTTATTTGCTTCTCAATCTGACATTCCTTGCAGGTTGCATTGGTAGGCTTTGTAATTCTTGGTAGATCCCTCACAAATTGAGTAGAGTTGATCCTCACTAGGCTATCAAAATTGATGTGACACATTCTTCTATGCCATAGCCAACTTTCATTAATTTGAGTCATAAGGCACATACCATTAGTACCTTTGAGATGATATATATTTCATTTTGTCCTTGTTCTTGTAGCAACCAAAGTTCCAAAATTTTCTCTTCTGATTTCATAGCCACCATCTTGAAATACAAGGTTATATCCTCTACTACACTTTTGTCCTACACTTAGAAGATTATGCTGGAGACCCTTGACATAGAGAACATCATCTATATTGTGCTTGTCATCAAAACTAATTTAACCTTTTCCACATATCTTGGCAGATGCATCATCTCCTACAAAATTAACAAAACCTCCATCAAACTTCTCAAGCTTCACAAACTTATTCTTATCACTTGTCATATGATTTGAACACCCACTATCAATTAACTAGAGAATCTCCTCTTCTCTTGCATGAAAAATGGTTACCAAAGCCATGAACAAGCATTCATTAATTTCATCATCTGGATAGTCAGACTCATCATCAGATATGCTCTTATCTTCTTTAACATAATAACTTCTCTTGAATGATTTACCTTTGTTATCCTTGAATTTGTCATTTGAAATTATGATTGGACATTTTGAAGCATAATGACCTATCTTTCCACAATTACAGCATTTGAAAGGTAACATACCTCTGTATTTTTTAGATCCCTTTTTCAATCTACTTACAAAATTTGCTTCCACTTCATCAAAGTCATCTGAATTTGATTCAACATTCTTTTCTATCTTGTTAGCCTTAAAAGCAGTTTCTTTCCTTGAATCATCTTGACCAAATTCTCTTATCTCAAAAGTAGTTAGAGTACCAAACATTTGATCCCTTTAATACTTATCCAAATTTTGAGTTTCTTCAATAGCATAAACTTTAGCACTATAATATGTTGGAAGAGTTCTTAGTACCTTCTTTACCATTTCACTTTCCTCCAGCTATCCACCAAGACCATTGATGGAGTTGACAACTTCATCCACTCTCTGCATGTAGCTTGCAATATTTTCATCTCCTGACATCTTTAGGGTTTCAAACTTGGTCTTCAAAATCTGCATCTTTGCTTACTTGACCTTGTCATCTCCTTCATAGGTACTTGCCAACTTCTTCTAGATCTCATGAGTAGTTTTGTAACTCATCACCTTCACTAATTTAGAATCAAAGAGACTGTTCAGAAGAGCACTCTTTGCCTTGCCATTGTTCTCATATTCTTTAATCTCATCTTCATCCTTTGGACCATTAGGAGGTATAGTATATTCTTTGTCAACTATCTTCCATACACCATATCCTAGTGAGATAAGAAAACTTTCCATCCTGATTTTCCAAAAAGCAAAATTTGTTCCATCAAACACTAGAACCTCCATACCTTTCTTGTGTGCCATCTGAATCTACCCCAAGTGGTTAAGCTTCTTCAGGGAACTTGGCTCTGATACCAATTGTTAGAATACACAGGACAACTGAGAGGGGGGTGGATAAGTTGTATGTTAAAACTTTAAACCCTCAAAGCAATTCCAAACATCAACCACTTATTATGCATTAGCAAAATGTAAACATATGAAGCATCAATGCAAACACATCCAAACACATAAGAACAATAGATTTATGTGGAAAACCTAATAAGGGAAAAACCACGGTGAGGATTAGCTCACATATATATGAATAACAACATTGAAAATCAATAGGCTCACTACCAGGGGCTCACTGCCCAAAAAAAGGCTCACTGCCCAAAAGAGAGAAGAAAGAAGAAGACTGTTACAGAGAGATTCACTATCTCAAAGCAACATTAGAGATCCACCACTACCACTACTTGCCATCTGCAACCTTTGAATCACTACCTCCAACAACTTCTAGAACATTGAAATGTAGACACTTTTTGCTCACTGCATTCCAGAGTCATAAGCATTTAAGCTCACACACAACCCACTACCCTTGAGTCACATTTACATTCTCTTCTCTACACTGCTCCACTCAACTTCATCTTACATTTATACCATCTATAACCAAGACCTATTTCAATTAGGTCAGTCCTAATGAAGCGCATGCACCTCAAATGTGCAACACCAATTAGGTTGGCACTAAACACTTCTGCGGTGGAAAGAAGTGAAAGTGGACCATGTCAAGGGTTAACTAGGACTCAAATTTTCATCACCAAGCTGCTCATCACATTCATAATCCACAAGGTACCTCTGCAAATGGTGTTAGTAAGAATGGAGCTAATGACCACATCCATGCTTCTCCAATTCCAAAAACATCATGTGGACTAGGGAGAGACACTTCACAACATTCACACATCTTTCCATAATATTCAACACAACCAGAATCTCTTTCAACACTTCCACGACCTCCTGAAACAAAGAATGTATTCAATCTACACATCAGGATCCACTACCTCTGAACATCAACATAATAACTGAACTTACGGAGCAACCCATCACTAGAAACTTCAAGGGAAGGTAGATATGGACTAGATAAGCACATCCCCAAATCCGTAGGATAAGAAACCTCAATGCAGAGAAATGCAGAGCAATCTCATTTCTCCCAGATAGTCTTCTACATAGGTAAACACTCTATAAAACACATCTTTCACTTCTGCACGATCTAGAAATTAAAACTCTAGATATAACACCCTTGAACACCTCTGATCAACACTTCCAAACTACATAAGCATATCTTCAATTAAGCAGAAATGCGGAGCACAATAGTGAGAGCACCTCTGTCACACTGCACACCTTTTTATTAAATTTTCTCAAAAGCACTTGGAAACCAAGTGAACCATCAGCTGGAGGTTGACGTCAATGACAACACTAGAAAGTTTCCAATAGATAAGAGCAATATCATGGACAAAGAAGAAGAACAATGTAGACATTTTCTTGAAGAAAGTGGATATGAATCTCATGGTGTTGAATTTGTTGATAATTGAGAGGGGGGGTGAATTAGTTATCTTAATTATTTCATCTTTCTGAACTTTCTTAATAATTAATGCAGCATTAATTCAAATAAGCAAACATAATCATGAAATGGAAATATACATGACACATTATTTTTTAACATGGAAACCCTATTAAGGGAGAAAACCACGGGGTGATTAACCCAAGATTGTATTCTCTATTAGAAGAATAGAAATACAAAAATGGTACTTGCCAATTAGGGCTCACTGCCCAAGTACACTGCTCACAAGAGGCTCACTGCCTACAATAGTTTATACAAGAAAACTAGATACTTGAACTGATGAGAAGCATCCACATATGCTAAGGTTTAGTTCCGATTAAGCTCAATATACTGATCTGCTGCACTTCATTCTTACTCTCTTAGGTGCTGCTGTCCTGTTACATTCCGGACCTGTCTTATTGTCTTCACACTACTCTTCTGCTTTTCTTCACACTTTACTATCACACACAACACACCACTTCACTTCCAAATCCATCTGGTATATATATCCGCACAAAGGATTTCATCTTCTTTCTTGTCGGCATCCGGAATAGTCAATATTTTTCCAAACTCTTAGACTGTTGGTTGAATCCTTGCTTGCCAAGTGATGCGAATCAAGGAGATACTTATAGAAGTCATCTAACATGTTGGCCAATCATGGATGATACCTTAAGAACCTTGATTATCATCAATATCTCATCTAGAATAATTCTGATGCTCTGTTATTAAATTCTTCCTCTGTCTGTTCTGCCAAACTAGACCTCAATACTTAGATGCTTATATCTCTTCACTCTTTTATCGTCGGAGGCTCAATCCCTAGAGTCTATCAGTTAAGGTATTCCTCTTGACTTTCCCAAGTCCGCACTTTGCAAAGATACTTCCTCTAAGAGATCTGGACCTGACTGTCAGACCTTGCTGCATGCTCTGTTCTTGCTTACCGGACCCAAGTATCCTTCAATCTGACTTTCGGTAAAGATACACTATGTCCTGCAGATGTGTGGAATGGTCTTTGTTGCCATCAATGACAACACCAATGAAGCCACACAGTGTCTCTTGCCAACAATATCCCCCTTTGGCATTGATGGCAACACTTAGTGAAAAATGACTAAGTGTTATACGACACTCCCCCTTGGTTGATGCTCTATTCTATTGTACACTATACCAGAGCTCCCCCTTAGCTGGAGTCCACATTTTTCATTGCTCCTCACTCCCCCTTTGACATCAATGGCAAAGGGTGGGATCCGCACACCAAAATTTTCAAAACTCAATCTATACTTAGTCGCATAAGTATATTATCTAGTTATACTTTAGTATATCTGCAAAAGTGTTCTTTAATTGTACAACTTTTGTTGCCCAACTCTGCTTCATCCTGACCAAAATTGAGATGTGACCACTCAACAGGAATGCAAATGCTTCTGCCCTCTTCAGATCTGTCAGATCATTGGTCTGATCTATGGTTTGAGCATCATTTAGGGCCTCATGCATGGCCTCTAACTTAAGGATAATTATTCTTCTAAATTCATTCAACCTACTTATTCTATTTTTCTTCTCCTTCTCAAGCTTCTTCATTTCATTTATGATTCCAATAGTCTGACATTCTTGATTTACTATGGAGGAGGATAGAGGATCAAAACTTTGAGATAAACTTAATAGTTTATCCTTTTGCTCTTTTACCTTCTTCTCAATGTCCTTGGTCACTTTAGGCCAGGATAAAAAAAATTTGTAAATATCATCGCCATCTTTGAGAGCATTTTCTAAGCTCTTTAACCCAATATTCATAACTCTCCTATCATTGGTTATTAACCCTTGTACTTCTGATAATCTTTTTACAAAAAACTCTTTTTGGACCTTATCTTCTGCTGACTTCTCTAATGAATCAAAATGTGTGTTAACACTATTTAATAGAGATTTGAGATTACCGGATGAGGAGGTTGAGGGATCCTTCTGAAAAGATGGCATGATCTTTTCTAGTACACCGGATGCAATGTCTATGATCTTGCAATCCTCCATGTGAGACTTTAGGAGTTTTTCTTTTGCTTTTGTCGAAGTAAAGGATGCTAGCTTTATGGTTTGAACTGGCGAGAGGGAGTCAAAATTGAGCGATCCTTGAAGAAGTTCTGGTTCATCAAATTCCATCATCTCCTTGGTTAAGAATTCTTCTACTGCTTCTGCTGTGTCTCTTGCCGGTGACAGGGTTTTGTCCCCTTCTGCAGCCTTACCACTATCATCTGTGGCATTTTCTGTTGGAGTTTTCTCTTCTTCTGCAGCCTTACTACTGACATCTTCTTTTTGCTTCTCCTCTGCTTCTTGACTGATTACTCTTTCTTCTCCTTTAGATCCAGAATTTGCAGGGGAAACCGGATGAGAGATATTTGCTTCTTTTTCTTCACCTATCTCCTTTGCCTCTTCTGACATTTTCTCAGTGAATTCTTCTTTGTTATCTATTCCTGAGGGATCATCACCTAAATCCTCTACAACAAGAATATTGAACCTTTTATAGGCACTCTGGAGGATTTCCCTTGTTTCTTTTGCCACCTTATCAGTTTCTCCAAGCATGAGCTGATTCATTCTAGCCTTACTCTGGAACTCACTTTGCAATCTTTGAAGATCATATCCATTTGTTTTGGAGTAATTGAGGGATAGAGCTAGATAACTATTTGATCTCTAATCTCTAAGTCCTTAGCCTTGGCATTTTCTTTTCTCATATCAAGTTCCTTCTCTAAACTTTTAGGAATTAGAGAAATTATTTCAATAAATGCTTTATTGTATATGTTCAAGTATTTGACTGTGGCTTCCTCCAAGATATTTTTATCTGTATCATTATATGTGTCATAGAATTCTGTTATTGGTTGCGGGTTCCCATCCATAGTAACTACTTTAACCACATCATCTAATGAAAGAGTGGGCTTTTCAACAAACTCTTCTGTCTCTGCCTCCTTGGTTTCACTGGATACTTTCTTCTTTTTCTTCATCTTCTTGATCTCTTCATCAGATTCAATTTTTTCATCATCCTTCTGACTGATGTACGACCTTGTTGCCTTTGTCTTTGTTCTCTTTTCACTTTTACCGGATGATTTTGCTTCCGGTTTAGATGCCTTTGAGCTCTTTGTAGTGGCAGATGCAAAGCTTTTAGAGGATCTGGTCTGGGAGGAAGCTTCTACCAGAGCACTTTCTTTTTCTGCTTCTTTCTTTCCTTTTTCTACCCTTTCCATCTTTTCTCTATTGACATCAAGTGCCTCTTTTGAAATCCCATAACTTTTGGCAATGTTCTCAACTTCTTTTCTCACTTTTCTCTTCATTTCTGGTTGACATAACTCCACATGGATTTTCACACTCAACTCTCCAAAGGTTCCAAACCTTTTTGCCTTAGGATCCTTTGGCTAACTTAGCATGTGTTAAACATGCAACTCTACAATTTTCTCAGCCACTTCATACCCCATAGGCATGATCCACACTGTTCTCGGTTCCACTGCCTCCATTAGGCACCGATTAGTTTCTACCATAAAGCATATTGTATATTTATATTTTCCAACTAAAGATTGGGGGATTCTCTCTCTTGCTTGCATCATGCTCTAAAAATTCTTGAAATAGCCCCAGAGAGCTGTATTCTGTGCCTTGACATCAGCAAGCCCATGTATATAATCTCTGATTTGAATGGCTATTGGTCTATTATTCTGCCATACCCAGCCATTAGATCCGAGAAGCTCATTCATGTAATAAAAGAATAGGCAGAGTATCAAACCATCGTATTTGAAAGAGTTCTTCTTATCCTTCTTTATCTTCTGTAGATTCTCCAAGAGTTGGTTCAGAAGGAGCTCACAAAGATCATAGTCTACATTCTTCCTCAACATTTCATACGCTGTATATATAGTAGTTTCGGATACTGAATTCTCCCTGTTGGAGTGATATATCTTATACCCAATTATCATTGATGCAAACTTGATATCTAGATCTGTGATATCCTTAATAGTCATTGCTCTTTTATCAAACTTCGATCCGGTAGCCTCACTGACAATTTGGTTTTTGACAGATTTGAGTGTAGGCATTCCACTGGTTGAGTGTAATCTGGTTACTGCCCTAATGTCATCCTTAGTGATCTTAAACAACCTGCTCAACCACATGAAGTTGTCATGCATTCTGCTCAAGATATACCGGACCCATTCATCTTCCAGAAAATAGGGGAAATGAATGCATTGTGCAAAATGTTTGTCTCGGATAGCTTTATACTGGGTTTTGAGTTCGAATGAGTCATCTATCAAATGCTTGTGATAGATATCGACCAGCTTAGATTCCCCAAATTCTTCAATACTCGCATGAATATATGCCCTAACATCCTCTACATGAAGAACCCCATGTGGAATGCTTGAAAAGGCTCCTAGGGGATCAACTTCTAGGGATTTATATGGATGCTTCTTAAATTTAGGGCGTGGCCTATCAGAAATCGATTGCTGGATGAAATTGACTTCTACAGATGATCTTTGATGGGCTTGAGGAAATTTGTTGCAGAGATCCTTTTCGCTTCTTCTTGAATGCAAAATGAACAAATGTTTAATAAGAAAAACCCTTATATTGCTCCGTACACCCTAGTACTAAGCTGCAATAAATGCTCAACTTAAGTCATTCCGATTTACCTTGTTTTCCTTATTCGGATGACTTGATGAAACGATCTTGTTCTAAACATCTTGTGGATCTTCCATAACTTAACTACAATTTATTTAGATGTTTCTCTGAGAATCCTTTAATTCGCAACTCTCCTTGTGCCAATTCTGGCACCAATTAACTGGTTGGGGAAAATGTTTTTCCTTGTGTTTCCCCCTGAGCCAGAGCTCATTTTTTAATTTTCGGAAGGAATATCAGCACCAGATTCTGGTGTGGATCCATCCTCTACATTTTCTGTACTTCTCTTCACCCAAATTTTGTTCATCTCACTTTTAACTTCATCCGCATTTACTTTCCTTTTCTTTTGTCTTGATTTTGATTATGATGCATCGGACCCCTTTTATCCTGGTTCTTGCTTCTACAGAATTTGGCAATATGACCGGATCTGTTGCAATTGTGGCAAACAACATTTCTTTGCATATTTGAATGAAATCCTCTTGATTTGCATTGATTAGCCATATGTCCCATTCTATTGCATGCAAAGCATCTACCATTGAATGAATTGTTCATTTGCATATTTCTACATTCTTGAGATTTGTGACCATACCTTTTGTAGTTGAAACACTGTCCAGAAAAGGATGTATTAGTCTGATTCATTCTCTTTCTGTACTGATTAGCTTTATGACCAAAGTTATTGCAGTTGTGATAGTATCCATTGAAGGATGGATATCTTTGAGCATTAGGTTGCCTTACCGGAGGTCTTCTAGGCCTGTTCCTTGGATTTTTTGATCCAAAATTCTTCTGACCAGATCCAGAGCTTTCACCTTTCTCATATCCCAAGCCACGCTTGTCATCTACCCTCTTTTGGCTTTCAAGAAGAACTTCAAGTTGAGAAGAACTTATCTTGAATTTCTCTTTGTATTCATTTGTTGTTTGAAGATCCTTTTTAAGAGTGTCAATTTGATCTTCAAGTTTTTCTTCATTATCTCTAGCATCTTCAAGATCAGATTCTAGATGCCTAATTATTCTATCCATTTTGTGGCAGTCTTCTGACTTCTCCTTGAGGGATTGTCTTAGATCATCTTCAATTTTTCTTTTCTCTTCAATTTCTTGGGTGAATTTCATAACTCCTGATTCCATTTCATGTCTTACCATAATGACCTCTTTTGATAACTTTTCACATAACTTGGTTTTCTCCTTTAGATCTTCATTTGTACCATTGTCTTCACTTTGACTTGCCAATTGCTGAAGTAGATCTTTTCTCTTTTTCATAGAGATACTCAGTTTCCCTTTTAGTTCATTTATGAAATCATCAGCCTGTTTGAGTCTATTGGTTTTTTCCCAGACTGGATGCTTACTCCCAGATTTCCCTACAAGGTAGCCATCAATGATCAACAGGATTTTTGGGCCAGGGGCCAATAGTGTTGGAGATAGACTCTATATTTTATCTCCTCTTCTTCTTCAGGCTCTGCAAAACCTAGGGGGGTATTCCCTACTCAACATCCATGAGGATATGCATACAAAGGCTGGGATGCTAACAGAAAGCAAATAAGTCCTCCTGTAAGTAGACCAAAACTGTAAGATAAGAGCAAAGGGGCTAGCCTTGGGCCTATTTGCAGTTGTAGACAGAGGACTTGGAGCCTAAAACTAATTCTACTGTCCTAATGGTTGTTTTAGAGTTTGATTTTAATTTTATATTTGGATGCAAAGTTGGACATGGTATATAACACAAACACAAAGCTAGATCGGTGCCTATCTAGGGCTTGGAGTCAGTAGACATACACTTGTGAATGATCAGCATGAACAACTAAAACTGGATTTCAGGGGGATATATATGATACCTGCCTTACAGATATCTCCCAATACAAAGTGTTAAGCTATCTATACTTATGGCATCCCTACTGCAGTATATCCTTCCCAATATTCAATCTAAGAACAATTTAATCTACCCCTTGAGCAGAAGTTAAGAGATTAAACATTCAACACAGGAATTATATGTTCTAGAATCTTAGACATTCCTTAAATATCCAAACTCAGAAGAAAGATACATGCAATACTGGAGACAGAATTAACAAAACACATGCAAACATATCATTACTCATATAGGATTAACCATGAAATCAGTGGATTCATGCAAAAACATACAACAGGAGATACATAAACTCACAAGTTTTGCTGCACAGAGCAACCAAATCAGCTGTATTGCATTACAGAGCCAAAAATGTTCAACTTTCAACAACCTAAACAATGGTAACACAGTCTGCCTATATTGGCCAGAAAGTGTACCCACAGCAATTAATTACATGGTTTGACAAAAAATTGCCAGATACAGTCCTCAGAAGGAATGGCGCTCAGAAGTTATTGTTGCATCAGACAGAAAGTAGACAAGGGTGGCCTCGAGCCCTATGCTGCCATCTGGAAGTCTTCATCCAAAAATTGGGCAACCTGACCATGTGTACCATCGCCCATACCCCTGCTACAATTGCCATTTATGGCTCAACCACCCATGGCCTACTTGAGAACCGTCGCAGCATTCAAACAAGAATCTCCCACCAAAACGCATTTTATCACAGTTTCAAAAATGCAGGGAAATTAATCCCACATGCATAGTGAGAAGACCATCTTAGTAGTTTAAAAGCATAGTCACTTGCATAATAGGTGTCGAGCGCTTTTGCCACACTCGACACACGCTCCTTCTCTAAAGCCCATCGGCCAAACCCAAGCCATCGGCTCACTCCCAAATCCACCTGCCGACCTCCATAGTCTGGCCGATCGCACCATCACATTCCCCATCATCGGCCAGAGATGAACCATCGGGCCAACTCTCCAGACCTTCGCTGATAGTGTGAGTCTCTCCGATGACCAGCCCGTACCCCATTAGCGGTTACCACCCTACCACCATCAGCCAGATCAATACCGTCGGCCAAGCAAAAAACCCCTCAGCCGACACAGCCAATCACGCCGATGAACAACTCTTGAAAGCCTCCAACATCCCCATCGGTCAGAGAAAAACCATCAACCTAGCCAAAAGCTCCTTCACTGATATAACAACTCTCACTGATGAACAAGCTAGGCCTTGCCCCTTCGTCGGCCAGACCCTCCATATCGGTGAACCCTCCAACGGTTAGCCCGATAGCCCATGTCACACCGAAACCAACCCTGCAAACTGCTAACCTTCCATCGGCCAGAGGCAAACCGTCGGGCCAACACTTGTCCGCTCATCCGATAGCCAAAGTCTTGGTGATAGCACTCCAAAATCCTCATCGGCGAGACCCAGATTGTCGGCAAGCCACAAAACACCTACGCTGACCACACAAGTCACCCTGATGGTCCCTCGACAACCTCACCTTCCTCGGCAAGACATAGACCATCGGCATAACAAAAATGACGCTCGCTGATAGCACCACTCACTCCGATAAGGCCCAAAATCATAAAGCATTGAACCATTGAACCGGTTCAACCCGACGGTTCAATGCGGTGGTTCAACCATGCCGATTGGATCAAAAAGATGAGCACTTCAAAAAGAACTTTCGCCGAAATGCCAAGTACTCCGATGAACAAAAAGACTTAGGGCTTAAAAGGAAAAAACCCTCCAACACCCTCGTTCAAAAACTTGACCAAAATTAGTGCCAACAGAGTCTTTCCTTCAATTCTCTGACTTCAAAATTTGATTGCTCAATATCATCTAGGGCAGACTGAAGTTGCTCCCTCATACCATACACATCCATTTTAGTTCCCAGATCTTCCTCAAGCTGTTAGGCTCCTTTGGGAGGAACTTAGCTCTGATACCAATTGTTGATAACTGAGAGTGGGGGGGTGAATCAGTTATCTTAATTATTTCAGCTTTTTGAACTTTCTTAATAATCAATGCAACATTAATTCAAATAAGCAAACATAATCATGAAATGGAAATATACATGACACAGTATTTTTTGATGTGGAAACCCTGTTAAGGGAGAAAACCATTGGGTGATTAACCCAAGATTGTATTCTCTGTTAGAAGAATAGAAATACAAAAATGGCACTTGCCAATTAGGGCTCACTGCTCGAGCACACTACTCACAAGAGGCTCACTACCTACAATAGTCTATACAAGAAAACTAGATACTTGAACTGATGAGAAGCATCCACATATGCTAAGGTTTAGTTTTGATTAAGCTCGATATACTGATCTGCTGCACTTCATTCTTACTCTCTTAGGTGCTGCTGTCCTGTTACATTCCGGACCTGTCTTACTGTCTTCACACTGCTCTTCTGCTTTTCTTCGCACTTTACTATCACACACAACACACCACTTCACATCCAAATCCATCTGGTATATATATCCGCACAAAGGATTTCATCCTCTTTCTTGTCGGCATCTAGAATAGTCAATATTTTCCCAAACTCTTAGACTGTCGGCTAAATCCTTGCTTGCCAAGTGATGCGAATCAAGGAGATACTTATAGAAGTCATCTAACATGTCGGCCAATCATGGATGATACCTTAAGAACCTTGATTATCATCAATATCTCATCCGGAATAATTTTGATGCTCTGTTAGTCAGTTATTCCTCTATCTGTTCTACCAAACCGGACCTCAATACTTAGATGCTTATATCTCTTCACTCTTTTATCACCGGAGGCTCAATCCCTAGAGTCTATCAGTTAAGGTATTCCTCTTGACTTTCCCAAGTCTGCACTTTGCAAAGATACTTCCTCTAAGAGATCTAGACCTGACTGTCGGACCTTGCTGCATGCTCTGTTCTTGCTTACCGGACCCAAGTATCCTTCAATCTGACTTCCGGTAAAGATACACTATGTCCTACGGATGTGTGGAATGGTCTTTGTTGCCATCAATGACAACACCAATGAAGCCACACAGTGTCTCTTGCCAACAGAATTTGCACTCCATAATCCATTTGTTGATAAAATTGATGAGGTTTATAACATGGATGAAACAATGAAAATCAATGTATCTCCAAATTACATAAGAAGCGAGGATGTTTGTCAAGAAGAGAATGAGCATGATGAAATTGTAAAACATCTAAGAACCCCAAAATGGTTACTTGAAATTGATGAGAACATAATGGAAAAACTTGAAGGCAAGAGGTCATCATTAACGGTTCAGTTCTGGGCTTCAAAATGCTTCAATGAATACTTTGAGAATTTAAAACATTAACCAAACAATGTCAAATTTTTGTGCAATTACTAAAGATGTACAAAATGTGACCTTTACTAAAGAAATTAAAGATTTGGTTAAACAAAGTGTCTGATCGGAATAAAATTATTGTTAGAAGCCTTTTCAATGCACTCTTGATTCTATTGGAAAGACTAGCAAGGAGAAAGATAAAAGAGCTACTCATAGAGTAATAACAACCTCAATAGTGAGCAAACAATTAAGAAAGGATCGATTAATGAGACAAACTTGTGTTGACTTAAGATTGAATCATAAAAATATTGTCAAAATCACTAGCATTAAGATCAAGACTAGATAGTCCTCTTGGAAATGATACTTGGGATTTCAGTGGTAGGCTCCCACGAGTTGATAAGAAGCTAATAAATAGCATAAAGGAAGAAATTAAATGATTTTGGCACACTAACTCCAGGGTATCACCGAATGTAATAGATGTTTTAAAGTTAAGAATCAGTGATAAAGACCACACACCACATCCTAAACATTATTTGGAATGTAGCCAAACAATATTGTGAAACACACCTAGGTATGACAATCTCACAAACAACATTTGAATCTCTTAAGCCATTTTATTGTGTTCCTCTTAAAATTCGTATTACATGTTGCTAATACCATGTAGAGTTTTCTATGTATCATGAATTATTATGCAATATTCATTCTACTTTGGACACTAACGAAATGTTATAGGAGTGTGGTGCAATTCAACTACCAAAGTCATCTAGGGACTTATTGGATTTATTTCTATGTATTAGAGATGATGGTTGCATTTTCTACAAGAATGATTGTTTAAATGAAAAGTCTTTACAATGTGGTGGGTTATCAAAGTTTATATCATGTTTTCATGAGGTGAGCATGATTTTAGAAAGAGAATGGTTGAGAAAAGAGATATGAGATGGTGAAATACAATTTGAAAAGTGGAGGTGAAGGTTCTAGATGTGAGTTGATTGTAAGAGAGGTAAGTATTGCTGATTTTATTGATGATTTGAAGAAAAAACTTTTCTACAAGTATGCTAGACATAGCCACAGGTCTTGATGGTTAGATCAATAGTTCAGGATGTGTAAAGACTTTTTCCTAATTGGAACTATTGTCTCTGTAGTTGATTTTTCAGAAAACTACATGTTGCAACCCCAAAATGAAGTGCAATCCTAGTACTACAATTCTTTTAGGTTGCTATTTTTGTTGACATCACATACAAACTCACCCTTGAGAGTATATAAGAGAACAAGAAGATTGTTAAAGAATACCATTTTTACATGAGTGATGATCGATCTCATTCATTAGAGTATGTGCAATATTGTTTTCAACAATTTTATGGGTTCTTGCAATAAAAATATATTAGAATGGATCAACATCTCATTTGGTTAGATAATTGCACTGGTCAATTCAAGAATGCTCGTATGTTCTATTGGTTGAGCAGAATGCATGCAAAGAAGGGTATACCTCATATTTGGAATTTTTTGAAGCTGGGCATGGAAAAGGGTACATGATGGAGTGGGTGCATGCATGAAGAGAGATCTTTTTAAAGAACAACTAAAGATTAGAGGTGGTGCTATATTCAGTGATGCAGATTCTATTGTTAAGTGTTGTAACTATGCATTGTCACAAGGAGTGGCTCTTGATTCAGAAGTGCTCAGGTTCTTTTGGTTGGTTGATGAGGGGATAGCGAGAGAGAAATTGGATTGTCAGAGAATTAATGAATCATCAAAGATGCATTCATTTCAAATCTCAGATGCAAGTGCATGGACTATATAGACATGAGAATTAGCTTGTTTTTGTTACAGTTGTATTAAATGTGATTGGGATAATTGTGATTCAAGTGAGTGGGTAGATGCATGGATTCTACGATATTTAACCCCTTTATCTCAAGGTAAATCATCTTTAGCCAATGACATGGAGAGCTCATTTGACTATGAACATCTTTCAGACCTTGTACAACAAGGTCATGTTTATGTAGTTGTTGCACAGCATGGAAATGAAGAGAGATCAGACTATTGGTTGGCATGATGTGTACAGGGAAAACAAAAGATAACACGACCTACGATAGATGATGATGGGTTCACATATCCTACAAGATCAACTGTTATTGTTGGGACTTGGTTGCGAACATATATGATTAGAAAGAATGGCATCCCTACATTTGAAGACTTTGAGAAGCAAAAAACCATATTGATGTATTCGCACCTAGTTGTAGCAACAAATGTTAAGTTACTAAAGCATCATGCAAAACCAAAAACAAAACAACTATGGACAATTAGTAATGTTGATCATGAAGCAATATTGGATAACCTGAAGGTAAGAGATGACCCCTCAGGTACAGTTGACTAGCATTTAAACTTCCAGATGGACAGGTATGACAATTATTATCTTAACATGTTCTTGTTTTTTCTATTTTTTAGAATTGTTTTATTAAAAATCTTGTTTCTTTAACTATAATGCATGCTTTTGACTATATAGGACTATGAATGAGGTTATTTTGCATGGCATCATAGACGTGAGGTACAATTTTTAGTGTTCATTTGTATTTCTTAATATTTTGCTTTTTAGCTCTTTCTACATACTAATTTCTAAATTCATTTTGTGCATATCCTACAATCAAGGCATTCCATGACATGACATGTATTTGATGTGTTCTGCCGAATAGTTCATGTGCCTTGTCTATGCTTCGACATTTTGCATACATGTGTTACAGGGTAATTGCAAGTACAACATGTGACAAAATTCTCATATCCTTAAAGAAACAAATCTATTTTATGCATATCTTGCAAGTATTACATTCCATCAGACATCTCTTTTAGTTGTTTTGTCAAATAGTTCACGTGGCTTGTCTATGCTTCCACACTTTGTATACATGTCTACCAAGGTAGTTGCAACTAGAACATTTAACAAAATTCCTATATCCTTTATGCTTTGGTGGATGTTCATATCCTGATCCAAACATCCCATTCACTATCTACCAAGGTAGTTCCAAACATCCCATTGTGAAATTTTCCTTGCTTTCCTATTTTGGGATATTAAGAGGCTACCATGACTGTCCTGACCCTTCATGACTATGTTGTCATATTAAGAGGCTACCATAATCCATTTAAGAACATTGTTTTATGTTATAAATTTAGGTTGTGGTCTTAGAAGGGTATCAAATTAGCATCATTCATGATTAACATCTTCTAAGGGGACATTGTCATGTCATGTCATAGGACCATTATTCCAAGAAGAAGCACTCATCTATTTGTCAGAAAACTCATGGGTACTAGTTCTATTGTATCATTCATTTAAAATAATTTGAAGATACTGTCAACTAGAGATAGAGAGGACAGTTCATGTAAAGGAGAAGAAGACAATTTACATAAAGGGATTTAAGACTATTTGCCATTGTGATAGTCATTTACGATTTGAATCATGCCCATTATCTAAGAAATCTCCATGAAAAAGAGGTTTAGGGATTGTGTTAGGGTATATACAAGATGATACAAAGGGAGTTATAAGGAGATAAAACACTAAAAAGGAGGTTTTCATGAGTTTAGGATAGTCACAAGTCTATATAACAATCCACCATCATAGTCATGACCATCATGAAATTATTTTTAATGCATTACTTAAGATGTCTTTGATCTTTTGTCATGAGTATCCAGAAGGTATAGATAGATCAGTATTGCAACTTACATAGTAAACAATAACCCTAGACACTGTCCTGTGTTATTTTAGCTATAGCAGTCCCATTACTGGTTTTTGCAAGATAACAAGATCTTTATAATGTGAGCAATATATGACATGGGTAGACAAGTTTGTGTTGAGGTCATGGTTCATTCTAGGACTGTCATAACAATGTATTTTAGCCCTCTTCCATGGCTAGGACTGTTATAACAGGGCAGTAACAATGAAAGGTTAGTTTTAATTAAGTAACAATGAAGCACAAATGCCCCTTGAACATTTTCACACAGGTGAGGATCTAACCATGAGGTTTGAGTGTTCAATAAGGCTTTGCAATAGTTTTCTACAAGGACAGGGTTAGTCATGAAATGGGAAATATCATAAATCCAATAACTTACACATTGCATTACATCCCCATCCGTATAAAGTAGCAAGTGGGTCCAATATAAGTGAAGTTTGAGGTGATTTTTGTGATTTTTGTTCATATTTCCCCAAAACTGTCATGTTGCTTCAGACAAGACAACAAGATTGAAGTTGACAGTAGCTACTTGGGTAGTCATTTCACCCCTGTGAAGGTATATACACCTCAACAAGGTCAAAACAAGGCTAACAAATTTTATTTGAAGTCTTGATACTTAGTTTTGTGATTTTTAGGCCTAATTATGCATGTTTTTGGCCTCAAACTAAGGTAAGAGGTTTAATTATGATTCCATCAACCAAAATTCTCCAAATTTTGGATTCTTGATGCTTACAGGTGTATAGAAAAGTGTGCCAAGTTTTGTACATACTTCACATGTGCAGGTGTCTTTTTCATCAAACCCTTGGTCTATAGGCTTCTACAAGGTAGTATGTCTGCATTATTTTTAGTTTTCTTATGTTTTTTGAGTGATAATTGCAAGATGAGTGCTTAGACATTTTAGATATGACTATTTACACCTTCCATATAAATCTTATGACCTGATGAATCCATTTACTCTCTGCTGTTACAAAACAATCCTCAAAAAAGGCCTAATTTGACTATAACAGCCCAAATTTTACCCATTCCATACAAAACAACCCTACCTCATATTTCCTTAGATGTTACTTATTGCTTATGTATATTTCCTTAGGTGTCTTGACAGCTAAAATCGTATTGCTTATGTATTTGAGATTTTGTCATGTATTGCTTAGTTAATACTAGGTTAAAAAAAAATTTGCTTGACAAATTTTAATATATAAATGCAGGTGTTTTGGAGAATAGAGCTATTGTATATTCAAGGGACTAAGATTAGTGGTTAAAACATTTAGCTTTCATTTTGGAGACATTTGATATGTTTCGTAAGGTGGCGTATAAGATAGAATTCTAAACTTAGTGTTTCTTAATCTTCAATCAAACTTCTTATTACAAATTATTTTAAGTCAGTTGCAGTTGATAGTGTTTACTTTGCTTAACAATTTTTAATGCGTTATAAATGCATGTGTATTTCACACAGGGTTGGAGTACTTAGATCTACTTATGCTGTTGGAAACAACATTTTGTGTATTCTACCTAGACCATGACTGTGTTTTGAGTATGACTCATGGTTATGATGGAAATACATCCACCATTGTTGAGTTAATAGTAGGTTAAAGTTTTCTTTGCTTGATAGATTTTAATATATAAATGCAAGTGTTTTGGAGAATAGAGCTATTGTACATTCAAGGGACTGAGATTATTGGTTAAAGTATTTAGCTTTCATTTTAGAGACATTCGATATAATTCCGAAGGTGACATATAAGATATCTTTCATCCAACTTCTTATAAAAAAATCAAGTTAGTTGTAGTTGATGGTGTTTACTTTGCTTAACAATTTTTTTAACTTATAAATGCAGGTGTTTTCGACTATAAATCCATTGTATTCAAGGGATTGAGATCAATAGTTAAAGCATTTAGCTTCCATCGTGGAGACATTTTTTATATTTTATATTTGTATATGTATATATTTTGTATATCCTATGAGGAGATTATGACCATAATATAATAATGCTTCCATCTTACATATCCTCCTAGTGTTTCTTCACATCTGGTGCTAATAATTAATAACCATTTCATGTGATTTTAGTAGTACACTCTTTAAGGTGTGTTTTTTCATTATGTTTAATGCTAAATTTGATGGTTATATATGTAGTGATTTGATCTCATGAATATTTTAACAATAAACTAGTATATCTCTTCAAATCAGTCCCAATAACCTCTTAAAAATAGTCCCAAAACATCTTAAAATCACGTCTCCCCCTATGAAAACTAGGGTCTTTGCCAGTACATTGTAGCCCGATTCAATTGCCCAACACATGGGAATGAAACATGGCCTCCACTAACATAAACCTACCCACCCTAACTTGTTGGCACTATCGGTTAGGTCCCATAAGGTTAAGAATGCAAAATATGGCTCTCGGCACCTTTACACTACATGTCACTGAGTCATTTTGCAAGAATGCATCCGTCGTTGGCACGGTTAAACAATGTTGAGTTGGTCAAAACCAAGAGAGATTATTGTGGAGGGGCCTGACATCTAGCTGTAGGTCCAAACGGATCATTTGTAGGTGCCATGAAGTATGAGAACTACTCTGTCAAAGTCTGGCAATTTTTGGCTCTTAGGTCTCTTAAGAGATTTTACCGGTACATTGTAGCCCAATTCCATTGGGACATTTGGGGAATGAAACAAGGCCTCCACTAGCATAAAACCACCCACCCTAACCTTTTGGTGCCGTCGTTTAGGTCCCATGAGGTTAAGAACACAAAATATGGCTCTTGGCACCCTTACACTACATGTCACTGAGGCATTTTGCAAGAATGCATCTGTCGTTGGCACGGTCAAATGATGTTGAGTTGGTCAAAACCAAGAGATGTTATTGTGGAGGGGCTTGACATCCAACTATAGATCCAAACAAATCATCCTTGGGTGCCACGAAGTGTAGGAACTACTCCGTCAAAGTCAAGCAATTTTTGGCTCTTAGATCTCTTAAGAGACTTTGCTGGTACATTATAGCCCAATTCAATTGGGACACCTGGGGAATGAAATAGGGCCTCCAATAGCATAAACCCACCCACCCCAACCTATCGGCACTGTCGGTTAGGTCCCACAGGGTTAAGAATGCAAAATATGGCTCTTGGTACCTTTACACTACATGTCACTGAGTCATTTTGCAAGAATGCATCCATTGTTGGCACAGTCAAACAATGTTGAGTTGGTCAAAACAGAGAGAGGTTATTATGGAGGGGCCTGACATCTAGCTATAGGTCCAAACAGATCATTCATAGGTGCCACAGAGTATGATAACTACTCCGTAAAAGTCTGGCAATATTTGGCTCTTAAGTCTCTTAAGAGACTTTACCAGTACACTGTAGTCTGATTCTATTGGGACACATGGGGAACAAAACAGGGCCTCCACTAACATAAACCCACCCACCATGACCTGTCAGCACCATCGGTTAGGTCCCACAAGGTGAAGAATGCAAAATATGGCTCTTGGCACCTTTACACTACATGTCATTGAGGCATTTTGCAAGAATGCATCCGTTGTTGGCACAGTCAAATGATGTTGAGTTGGTCAAAACTAAGAGAGTTTATTGTGGAGGGGCTTGACATCCAACTATAGGTCCAAATAGATCATTCATAGGTGTCATGAAGTGTGAGAACTACTTCGTCAAAGTCTGGCAAATTTTGGCTCTTAGGTCTCTTAAGAGACTTTGCCGGTACACTGTAGCCCGATTCGATTAGGACACCTAGGGAACAAAACAGAGCCTCCACTAGCATAAAACCACCCATCTTGACCTATCGGTGTCATCGATTAGGTCCCACGAGGTGAAGATCACAAAATATGGCTCTTGGCACCTTTACACTACATGTCACTGAGGCATTTTGCAAGAATGCATCTGTCGTTGGCACAGTCAAATGATGTTGAGTTGGTCAAAATCAAGAGAGGTTATTGTGGAGAGGCTTGACATCCAGCTATAGGTCCAAACAGATCATTCTAAGGTGCCACGAAGTGCAAGAACTACTCTGTCAAAGTCTGGCAATTTTTGGCTCTTAGGTATCTTTAGAGACTTTGCCGGTACACTGTAGCCTGATTTGATTGGGACACTTGGGGAATGAAACAGGGCCTCCACTAGCATAAACCCACCCACCCCACCCTGTCGGCACCATCGGTTAGGTCCCACGAGGTGAAGAACACAAAAGATGGCTCTTGACACCTTTACACTACATGTCACTAAGGTATTTTGCAAGAATGCATCCGTCGTTGGCACAGTCAAATGATGTTGAGTTGGTCAAAATGGAGAGAGGTTATTGTGAAGGTGCCTAACATCTAGTTGTAGGTCCAAATGAATCATTCGTAGGTGCCATAAAGTATGATAACTACTCCATCAAATTCTAGCAATTTTTGGCTCTTAGGTCTCTTAAGAGACTTTGCCGATACATTATAGCCCGATTCAATTGGGACACTTGGGGAATGAAATAGGGCCTCCACTAGCATGAACCCACCCACCCTAACCTGTCAGTGCCATCAGTTAGGTCCAAATGTGAATCATGCCAATTGTATCTCTCTCCCTATGTAGTCATTTTTTGCATAAACTAGATAATAAAATGGGTAAACACACAAATATGTCTTTGTTCATTAATACAAAAATAATTATCTTGGATTGAATGAAAAATGTCACAAGTTTTGGCATTTTTAACATGTATCTTGCATCTTTAACATGTAAGATGAGAAATTATCAATGATTATCATATCAAATCTAGTAGTTTCTATATCAAATGTAGTGTTCTAAGAAAATCTAACATGTCAAAGCTAGTGTTCTTGAATGAAAAAAAACTCACATGTCAAATGTTATAATCATAATGAGTGTGTTGTTGATGTTGTATGGGTATTTAATTATGTTTCTAATCATGGTTGCCAAGGTTCTTCATTCTTGACCATCTATCAAGCTTGTCATTACATTAGGACACCATGATGGATCTTACCTAGCAAGTTATCCTATTATGTAGGAGATCACTATGACAACACCATGGAGTTGTCATCAACAATTAATGACCAAGTTGCATGTTTATAAACCCTTAATCATCACTATTAAAGCACAAAAATAGTCAAGGGACTATCATACCAAAAGAGCCCTAAAACTGCCACAAAACTATTAACTGCCATCATATAACTATGAGGAAATTTGGAAGTTGTCTTGGTTAGTTTTGAATAGTCATGCTTTGATCTATGACTATATCATCTTTCCCTAAACCCTATAATAGTCATGGGTCCCCTTGAATCAATATTTACATAATTAGACACTATTAAAGTTGAAAATATATCCATGTCATTATGTTGTCAATGATTATATAATTGCCATCTCAAATAGTGCAGCCATGGAGACATGAGCTTGTCATGACATTCATCTTTAGTTAAGATCATTGGGGGTATCATATACATCATAAGTTTCTGCATTGGGATGAATACACTAAATATGTAAGGAGATTTCCATTATGTGCTTTAGAAACCATGTAAACATTGTTTGAAAAAGATTGTTATAGTCAAAAGGGATTGTATAGTCATGATTAGGTGGGTTTAAAGCATTGGAACTTGTGTCATAAACCTTAGGTCTTGGTGGAGTGAGGAGAGTGGGTTTAGATTTAATGAAGGATAGTCAATAGGAGTTTATATTTGTCAAAGGAAACATAAAATTTGTAGAAGGGATGTTAGGACTATCATGTCTCTAGGAATTCAGTCATGCATGTTATTCTTGACTTTGTCATGCAGCTAGAGGAGATCATTCAACAACTGCAAAATGCATGTGGATGGGACAAGGGACTTTCATCTAGTCAATCAACACTCCACCTTAACTAGACTATCATGATCCTCATCACCTTTGGACTACCACATAATTCATGGAGGGGATTGTTTGGACAATATAGGACTACCATCATATCTTATCATCGAGGATCAACTAAAGAGTCTAATACACTACTATTCTATGCAAGAGCACTATCATAAATGAGATAAAGTGGAATATCACCATGTTGCTCTGCTATTATCACATGTAGTTATGAAATTTGGCAATCAACAGGGTCTTGGGATAGTTTTTAGAAGAATTAATCATTTTGTCAAGGTCTTGAGAGAGAAAGAATTCATAAATAAAAAATAAAACTCTTATAATCAATGATCTCTAAATGGTCTTTGACTGTCTTAATATCTCATCACAATACACTCACCAAACGTAGTTTTTTGTTGTCTCATATCATAGAACAATAAATCCTTAGACTGTATGCAACACTTTGAAAGGGTTTGAATCTTGTGAATGCTTTTGTGTCCTTATAGGATAGTCATAAAGAGTTTTATCCTACTACCACAATCCATAAAGCTACTTGCAATCCTTTTAGAAAGTCACCTACACCCTTGGATCCCCATCTTATGCCTCATAAAGTTGGTCATAATAACAATGCACTATCATAAGGTTTTAAGGTGAATGTATGAGGTCCTAACATAGTCAAAAGGTTGAAGGAATGATTGTCATATCGATGAAGAGTTGTCATAAATGATGGACATCCATGATTGTGGAGGTCTGTTGCATTATGGTAGGGGTTATTGAAGGGAGAGATGAAATGATTTTTTGTGAACATTAGTGGACTTTCACATAAAACATTGAATCTATTTGATTAATAGTTTTAAATTAGAATGGAGTGAGTTGAGCTATCAAAAGACTCCTAGGATGTCACAATGGTCCATAAGTATGAAAATAGATTGTCAAAACAACAAAGGCTACAATAATACCTCATAAATAGCTCAAGAGAAATCATTTATAGTCAAGGGTAGGCTATACAAGTTAAGATTGGTCATGCATAAATGGTGAAGATCTAGGTGGCCGAGGAAAAATGATAAATTTGTGAAGATTTCCACAACAACAAATTTGACAACATGGTTTGTGAGGCTAGAAACATTATGGAAACATCTAGAAACATGGTGGAAACTTCATGAAATGGAAAGATCTTATTTTGTACCTACAAAATGAAAGCTAGAATATGTCAATGAGTTTGAAGACAAACTCTAGGAGATGAAATGAAACAAGGTTTTTCCATTTACCTAATTTTGAAAACCTTTTTGCAAAGTGTTGTTGTGACAACATTTCAAACTCCTAATTTGCTATACCAGCCATGAAACAACTTGATTTTCAGACCTATATCACTATTGTACCTACACAATCATAGCTAGAAATGGTCAAAGATGAAGGAATCAAGGTCTTGGAGTTGAATGAAAATGAACTTTATAATCTTATACCTAAATTATAGCCTTAGATACGATTGTTGCAGCCTTCCACGAGGTACCAAATTATTGTTCTAGATTGCAGATGTCTTGATTAATACTAAATATGGAGAAAACATGAAGAAAGGAGGTTAGAAATGAAGTTTTGATGGTGAAATTAGTCATCTACAACTGCTTTTTGATGTTTGTACTTGAAAAATGAAGAGCTACAACTACATATGGAGGAGATGAAAGTTTTCTATAGCTCTACACATGTGTGAACCTTTCAAATTTGTCATTTCATGAAAATCCTATATCTAACTAAAACTACAATCACGTGGCAATTAAGATCAAGTTATGTATTGAGGTATGGAACTACATATATCATTTTTCTACCAAGAAAAACAATCATATATAACAAGAAATCAATCTATAACATGTTATTGATCATAACTCAACCATTGTAAACTGATTATACATTAAAATTTTAAGTTTCAAATTAGGAATACATGCACATAAGGAATTTCAATTATATTGTATATCAAGGTGTATATATATATATTAAAATCCAGTCCATAATGGTACACATATACAAAAATTTGGAAAATATGCCAACTCAAAACATTTTTTATAAAATGTGGCATATGCCATGTCTCAAAATCTATATACAATCTACATGCCAAATAGCTACATCAAATACTAAAGGTTCACTTGACCCTATGTCTCTGGTGAATCCTCAATCTACGATGGATCCTCAAAAAGTGTCCTCTTCATGCCATGATGTCTAGTGGTTGATGGAGGCAAAGTTGACTGCATTAACAAGTCAAACCACAAATTTGATTAATCTCTTCAATGGTAAATATAAGTAAGTTAGAGTTAGTAAATAGAATCTTATCTACTACAATTTAGAACTTTCATTTATTAACATACATCTAAATCACTACAATCAACTATAAGACATCTATAAACTAGATCAATTATTTAGAAAAAATCAATTCAATTACCTTGACTCTTTCTTGTCATTCAGACAATCATTCTGCAAATGATTTTCTCTTAAGACGATCAGGTGTCCTACTGAAGTGTGATGACAAAAGTGGCACATCACTCACTTTCTCAAGAGACTATAAAAGTAAAGTAACATTGAAATAAATTAATATATAATTATTAAACAAAAAAGGAAATGCATACATTAAAAAAGGTTAGATGTGTTACACATAAACAATCTAGACTGCACTACACAAAAACTTATCTACTAGAAAACAAGCACATACCACCATCGAGGCCTCCTGCATCGATTGAGAAGGACTCAACATGGATGAACCAACTAATATCTCCTGTATGAAAAATGACAAGAATGTAAGACTCTATGTATACAAATAATCATAATGATTTTTAAATTAATAGATCAATTTATCTATTCTCTGTTTTATTATTTATATAAATGACTATAATAAAAGATTTAAGTTTTCTAAATTATCAATTAAAGTACAGTTCAATCGAATTAGCTCCACCCTTTGTTAGCGTTTATAAAGTCATTCTACAAATGATGGTCCCTTGGGTCGATCAGGAGTTTGACTAAAGGCCACTGGCAAAGATGCCACATCATTCACATTTTGGATTGACTATAAAAGTAAATTAACATCCAGATATAAATTAATATATAATTACTCACAAAGAATTAAATGCATACAATAAAAAAAGTTGATGTGTAGAATAAATTATACTGACAAGTCGAAGCTAAATTGGATAGTAGATAGAGTTCCATGATGAACTTCTATCAACTCCTCCTGTCATCAATTGTTATCCCCCTTAGATACATTAGTACTAATATTTGTTTATATTATTCAAATGGAATACACCATGAAATTTAACGTTAAAATTTAACTGTATAAAAGATTGGCCATGCTCTTCTCCTTCTCTACGGTCCATTGATGCTTGTACTTTTGCTCTTGTCCCCAAACCCTTAGCTTGAGTTTTGGATCCCGCCGTCTCATCTTGTGAAGGGACATCATACTCTAAAGTGTTCAAGGGTGGCTCACTACTCTCTGTAAGAGGACCTAAGTACAACTGATTGCAAAAAATGCATTGATTTGGCACACAAACATGTGTGGATGAGGAGGGTCTAGTAATATCGGGTGATCCAATATCACCACCAATATCATGTGGTTGTGCAAACTGAGAAGTTTCTGCAATCAAGTGCTTGGTCAAAGAGTGTATGGAAATGAGGCCTTGTGTTGCATTTGCAACAACGTCTGGGTGTTGAATTGGGGGTGGAGAAGGGATAGCAGGAGGGGGAATAAAATGACCTTGCACTTGTCTCATTGTTCCAAGTCTATCTTGAGGCATTCCATTACCTACTCCCTGGAACTCTCTAAAATCAAAATAATTCACATGGTGACCCATTACAAAATCTACATATAGTTTATGAAGAAAATACAAAGGTACATTTGAATTGTTGTTGGGTGGTTTATCAAAAACCATCCACCAATGATCCCAAAAATTATGATTAAATACTCTCATGTGTACACCATTTGATTGAATACTTAGGCTTACAAACATCAACATGCAATCTGATTTTAGGATTGACAAAATATTGGGCTAACATAGCTTTGGTAATGTCTAACACTTTCACTTGATCATACGATAAACCGTCAGCATATTTCACCTTCTTGGTTTCTCGCCATTGCCTAAATGATTCATGTTGGCTTGTGAGGGTTCAAACATGAGTAATAATACCCTCTAAATTTGATGTCATTGAAGACAATCAAGGGTGACAGTGATACATTTCTACAATCCTACTTATTTGATCAATGTTTCTTTCAATTTTCTCCTCAATTGTTGGAGGGGGAGGGTTTGGTGGGGGAGGGTTTGGGTTTTCATGTTGTTCATGCATTTTACTTATTTAAAATATAAAACATACCCATTAAGGGTAAAAACAAAAAAAAAATTACTTGAATATATAAAACAAAAACAAAATGCAACAATCATACCTACTAGGATCGGATATCCGTTTTTGAAAAGGTTTGCCTTTTGCAAGCCACGGGTTTGCAAAACACAACCTCTTTTTTGACTTTTTATGGTCTCCAAAATGGATATTCCTTTTGGAAAATGGATATCTGTTCCAAATGGATATTCCTTACATGCTTAAGAAAGTTAAACTTGTCCAATTCACAATTTTGGCTAAGTAAAGATCCAATTTTTTTCTTATTGCCATTGTTTGGCCCATGATGATCCTGCACTCACCCATAAGGCATGGCAATGGATGTCAATATGAGGTATTAATTTGAATGTTGTCGAGTTGATTGTTATAATTTGTTCATAAAGTTTGATGTGAATTGAAGAGTGACCTAGTGTGAGGCCTAGCTAGCACTATTCCTAAGACATTGATGTGATGTTATTTATACTTGATTATTTTCATGGTTGTGATTGGACATGGTTGATATTGCTATTTCTGGTTCATGTATTAAAGTGTGTGGATATGTATATTTTTATATACCTATGTGTGTATGGACATCATTTTGGATTATAGATGGTACTATATGCTTTGATTTAATAAAATATCTTAATTATGAAGTATTTACAATTATGCATTTAATTTCTAAAAAAATGATTATTTTAGATTAAATTTGAAATTTAATAAATTATTTGATGTTAGATATTTTAGATGTTTAATATTTAATTATTCATTGCTTTGGCTATATTTTCCGTGATATTTTGATGTTCAAAATTGAGTTTTTTAGGTGGACAATCTGGATCCCTTTAGTTTGGAGACATTTTCAAATGCCCAATTTAAATTGATTTTTAGTTTTTGTTGCATGAAACCAGTGGTGGGGTGTTGAGGATATTTGGGTTTATTATCTTGGTTCTTTTTTTTTTGGGATTGGTAAAAGGCCGAGGCCATTAATATATAAAATCAGTTATAAAATATAGCTTTGTTTAGTGCGGGCACTGGTAGGAAAGAACAGAGCGAAGAAACCTCCGATCTAGCCCGGGGCTTTTGCAGTCCAGTGCATATTGTTTATTTAAAGAACTTACGGGGTCAAGCCCAACAAGGAAACATATTTTCTTATACAATTACTGAGATACAAATATAGACATCGCCCTTATCCATGGCCTTTCTTTTGAAATCCTCTTGCTAAATGTCTTTTGGTTCTTCAACTCCTGGGATGACCTCCAAGGCTTATAACCTTTGATCAACTGTCCATTATCCAATTAAAAGGGCTTCTTCTATCTTGCTCCTACCAGTATACCTGTCTAACCTGAAACCATAGGAAAACTACCACTTCTTTTCACATGTTAGCTATACAAAAAACATAAAATTCATTCTCTTGCAAACATCTGTTAGTTCTTTAAAAACTTTGCCTGAGATGAAAGAATAAAATACTTGCTATTGCCAGGCTTATCAAAATTAATCAAGCACACTTGCTACAATGTTAACTTAAATCCGGTTATGTGGGGCATCCCATTTTGGTTGACTGATCCACTGTATATGCCAACACCTATATATAAACTGTATAAATACTAATATATATATATATACACACACACACACACACACATGAGGGCATAAGTAAGTGATCAACCATTTCACTTAATAATCTTGATAAACCAAAATATCACGTTCCAACTAAATTCTAACCCACAATAAAAATGATGTTACCTGTCAAAACATATCAATTAGATCGGCATAGGAAAACACTATTGACAAGAACTTTACAAGCCCTCCCGACAGTGTAAGTCATGTCGATGGTGGAGATTGGTAGGACACTAACCGAAGCATCCATTGGAACAAAGGGAACTAGTAGTTCATTGACAGGAGATTATCATCGGAAAGAAAAAGCAAGGAGTTTCCGATACTCTAAAGTCTCACCGATTGAAGAAAAGTGCTTCGGCGAGGCTTACACTGATATGCATAAAGATTCAGACTTGATGACTTTTCATAGAACCGGACCTGATAGAGTTAAGAGTTTAAATAAATAATTCGTCAGGTCCAACAGATGTATTTTGAGTTTGGCAAAGGGAGACATACAAGATGATATACATAGCTATATGCAAGTCACGGAACTGAAAAGATTATGAAATGAGGTTTAATTGTTGTATGTTTCGAGCATTGTATGTGTGGTTATACATTTCATACATACAATGCGGAACTCTAGAAAGGTTGAAATTTGGTTAAAATGATGCATCAAGACTAGATGCATTGCACTTTATATCCATTGCAGAGCCGAAAATAAGAAAACTGTGGTTTATAAAATAAGTCCAAAGAGGTGATACAAAGGAGTTCGTATGTATTCGGCTTTGTATCTAAAAATCAGATACAAGTATGTTCGGGGTGCTTGTATGTTTATAATATACATACCTGATATACAAAGGAATAAAGCATCGCTGGGGATGACATGCTTTGTATGTGCGCTTGTACAAGATCACATACAAACGGCAATATACAAAGAAAATATACAAGAGAGGGTTTCTATAAGATACTTTGTATGTGCGCTTATACAAGAAAACATACAAACGACAATATACAAAGAAAATATACAAGAGAGGGTTTGTATAAGATGCTTTGTATGTGCGCTTATACAAGATAACATACAAACGACAATATACAAAGAAAATATACAAGAGAATATTATACAGAACCTAACATCATTGGAGATATAAATAACAGGTGGGGGCCACGTATGAATGATGGAGATGATTGAATATGATATGCAAAAATGTAATACAACAAGACACATACAATGGAGGATCCTGAGATAAGTCAATTCGTTTCACAAATCCAATGAAGTCTGCAATGTATAAAAAGTGTATGCATGTGATATAAAAAGGTGATACAAATGAATACATACAAGTTCGGGCCCAGATAGAAAGTTTGGGGTGCTTGTATGTTCGGGGTGCTTGTATGTTTATAATATACATACCTAATATACAAAGGAATAAAGCATCGCTGGGGATGACATACTTTGTATGTGCGCTTGTACAAGATCACATACAAACGGCAATATACAAAGAAAATATAGGGTTTGTATAAGATGCTTTGTATGTGCGCTTGTACAAGATCACATACAAACGACAATATACAAAGAAAATATACAAAAGTGTATGATTGATAGAGAACTGATCTAGTTTACCAAGAAATTAGGAATAATGTAAAGGATGCAGTGATAACTTTGATTGATAGAAAATATGAAGAAAAGCAGGATAAACATAAAGAAACCTTACAAAACGGGAAAGAGAATGTGATAGAAATACCATCAAAATTAAATTTCAGAGAAACAAAAGAGAGGCAAATGAACAGGCTTTGTTGAAAATGCTAAGATCAGAAGGATGAGAAATTAATATTAAATTTTAGAAAACGTGAAGGAGAACAGATGATCGTGCTTTGTTGAAAAATGATCAATCAACTTAATCAATTATTGTACCAAAGTAATTAGTGAGATTAACCTAAATCAGGAAACCATGTGACCAAGATTAGTGTTAGTATAATAAATCCCACTCACGCTCGTGAGGTGTTATGCTGTCAGATTTTTCTAGAATTTAGGGTTTAGGAGCTTAGTAAGTTCAACCCTTGTAGCGACATCAACTGCGTGAAGACCCCCTTGTTGGCCTTCTTGCGTTTGGGTGTGCGCACATGTGCGTATTACCCCACTGACCACTGTATTGTTTACGCCTTAAGTGTATGCCACCGAGCACACTTAAGCATGCGAGGGGGTTTCTAGGGAAGCATGAGAATTTTTTTTGATATTTTGTGTCATGACCACATGACACATGTGGACATGACAAGTGTGATGCGTGTTGTGACCGCATGGGAAATGTGGGCATGACATTTGGTATCAGAGCCCAAGTTTAAACACTGGGCATATTTGGGCACGTTATTATTCCACAACTTTGATTAATTAGTGTCTACCTTATTTTGTAGGATGCCTCCCTGACGTGTTCGACGAGCACGATCGCACAACACAGCATCCGCTGAGGTGCATAGTGATTCCTTAGCTGAGGGACAGGGACCCGCAGTCATAGCAGATCCACCAGTGCCACAGGCACCACCAGTACCATAGGCACCACCAGTACCACAGGCACCACCAGTATTTGACATAGGTCCACAGATTCTTCAGACACTGCAAGCTATGTTAGAGAGGTTACCGCCAGCGATTCTAGAGCCACATGATGAGCCTCACGTTGATCCGCGAGAGGAGCCACGTAAGGAGCTGCGTACTGAGTCACGTGTTGAGCCATATGTGGAGCCTCGCTTCGATCCGCGAGAGGTGCCACACACGGAGCCTTTTGTAGAGATCTCGGATACTACAGTAGAGGAGGTAGGGTCAGCCTATCATGCACAGAGTAGGAGTCCTCCAAGACTTTCGAGACGAGATAAGACCATGAGAGTAGAGCAGATATATCATGGACCATACGAGTATGGGTTGGATGAGCAAGTGGTAGGACTTAGAGATATAGGAGACCCCATCAGAGACATGCTTAGGCTCAACCCACCTACCTTCGCAGGAGCTACAAAGGGAGTTGTGGCTGAGGCTTGGCTTATTAGTTTAGACAGGTGTTTCACGTTGCGACCTTACTGGAGCAACATAAAAGCATGAGTGGCAGTACATCTTCTGAGAGATGCATAGCTACTTGGTGGTGCACTAAGGAGTGCAAGCGCTGACTATCCTTAGATACACTCACTTGGAACATTTTCATAGAGTGCTTTAATGTGCAATATTTGTCAGAGCATTACAGACAGCGTCAGATAGATGAGTTCCATGAATTACAGCAGAGAGGACTCACAGTTGCTCAGTATGAGAGCCAGTTCATTGAGCTTTCTCGTTACATGGAGTATCTCCACGACGAGAAACTCCTAGTGCACAAATTTATCAGAGGCCTGAATCACGGGATAGCAGGACCAGTACGTATGGCAGATCCCCAAACTATGAGTGAGTCTGTTGAAAAGACCATTATTATAGAGGAAATTCAGGGACGAGGGCAGAATTCATGCCCGCAGTATCAAGACCGTAATTCCTAACAACAGCAGAACTTTCGTAGGCCACAATCCACACCACATAGAGGAGGATATAATTCTTCATCATTACCTCCTAGGCCTCCACAGCAGCAACAACAGCAACAGCATCAGCAGAGATCTAGACCCCAACAGAGGGTTCAGGGAGGACAGAACCGTGGTTGGTAGCAGTAGGGCCCGCGTAGAGATCAGAGACAACAGGGATCATCTGCGGGACCCGCGAGGTCTCAACAGTCTTACAGAGGTTCACATGGGTCCATTGGATGGACTGGACATTAGCAATTGGGCAGGACACAGTCATGACAATTGCAGGCTAGGGGCCCGTGTTATGTATGTGGTGGGGCATGGCATATGGCTAGAGAGTGTCCACAGGGATTTACAGCAGGGGGACAGCCCCGTGCAGGAGGATCTGAGTAGACTATAGGTGATGTGGGCAGGTCCCACCGCATGTTTGCAGTGGTTGACAACCGCTAGGCCAATTTCTAGGCTTCAGTCATTGAGATAGCAGGTATGATTAGGGATTTCCCCATCTCTATTCTTTTTGACTTTGGAGCTACCGACTCTTTTCTGTCTACATCATTAATGGAACGTTGCAGGCTGGTGGCTTCTAGGCAGGACATTAGGTGGGAGGTTGAGTTGGCCTCTGGGGCCAGGATGTCAGTAGATACAGTGGTTAGAGATTGCGAGATATCCTTAGGTTTCTTCACTACATCATGTGACCTTAGGGTTATGCCATTAGGATCATATGGTGTAGTTCTGGGTATGGACTGGCTTGCAGCTCATAGAGCCAAGCTAAATTGTCACTAGAGGACGATTAGCTACTTAAACAATCATGGCTCACAGGTTGAGATAGTGGGCATTCAGAAGCCCACGGCTATTCGTATGATATCCGCTTAGCAGCTTAAGCGCTACATGTGGAAGGGTTGTCAGATGTTTGCTATCACGGTCAGTGACAGATCAGAGGATGAGCTTGAGGCTACCTTAGATGATCACCCTATCCTGAGAGACTTTGCCGATGTATTTCTGCTGGAATTACCAGGTATGCCTCCATGCAGAGAGGTTGATTTCCACATCGACTTAGTGCTGGGTGTAGAGCCAGTGTCTTGTGCACCCTACAGGATGACTACACATGAGCTTACAGAACTTAAGCTACAATTAGAGGAGTTACAAGAGAAGGGGCACATCTGACCTAGCGTTTCACCGTGGGGCGCACCGATTATCTTCATGAAGAAGAAGGATGAGTCTCTTCGACTATGCATGGATTACAGGCAGTTAAACAAGGTGATGGTGAAGAACCGTTATCCTCTGCCTAGGATTGACAACCTCTTTGATCAGATGCAGGGAGCTAGAGTGTTCTCAAAAATTGATCTAAAATCTAGATATCACCAATTGCGCATCACAGAGGTAGACATTCATAAGACTGCTTTTCATACCAGATATGGCCATTATGAGTTTACAGGAGTACCCTTCGGTTTGACGAACGCCCCTACAGTGTTCATGAGTCTCATGAATGGGGTGTTCCGCACTTACCTAGATTGGTTCATGATTATATTTCTTGATGATATTTTGATCTATTTGTGGACCGAGGAGGAACATGTGGATCAATTACGTCAGGTGTTGCAGTGCTTACGAGAGCAGCAACTTTATGGCAACCTGGCGAAGTGTGCCTTCTTCAGGACAGAGGTGCAGTATTTGGGACACATCTTATCAGGTGATGGCATCTCCGTAGATCCATCGAAGATCAGAGTGATTCAGGACTGGCCAGTACCCACTAGTGTGACAGAAGTCAAGAGCTTTATGGGATTAGCCGACTATTACTGTAGGGTTTTCGAAGGCTTTTCCAGGATAGCGCGTCCCATCACTTCCCTTCAGCGAAAAGGGAAAGGTTTCATTTGGACCAAGCAGTGTGAGAGGGCCTTTGGGGTCCTCAAGGAGCGTCTTACCAGTGCTCCCATTTTAGCAATTCCAGATCCGGCAAAAGATTTTGTTGTTTGCACTGATGCATCATTAGAGGGTTTGGGAGCCATGCTTATGCAGGGTGGTAGAGCGATTGCATATGAATCGCGTAAGCTCAAAACACATGAGCTAAACTATCCTACTCACAATTTAGAGCTCACAGCAGTTATTCATGCTCTTGTTCGTTGGAGACACTTCCTCTTGGGTCGACACTTTGAGCTCCATTCAGATCATCATAGCTTACAATACATTTTCACACAGCCGAATTTGAACGCTCGCCAGCGGTGTTGGATGGAGTTCTTATGTGAGTATGACTTTGATGTCCACTACATCAAAGGGAAGGAGAATGTGGTCGCTGACGCCTTGAGCCGAAGGTGCCATGAGATCCTGACCTTAACATTGAGGGTGGACTTGAGAGAGTGTATCTTACAGCATCTGCCTGAGGACAAGTGGTTTCTTGAGGTGCAGCAGGAAATTCAAAATTAGAGGGCCCTTAAGGGCAAATTCGCAGGATATTCCCTTGAGTATGATGGTTTGCTTAGACATCGGCAGCGCATCTATGTACCCCATGCGGGTGATCTACATACAGTGATTCTTTCAGAGGTTCATAGAGCACCCTATGCAGCACATCCAGGAGTGAAGAAGATGCATGCTGATTTGCAATAGTTATATCATTGGCTGGGATGAGATGCAGCATTGTAGAATATGTTGCTTGTTGCCTTGAGTGTCAAAAGGTCAAGGCTGAGCATCAACATCCAGCAAGACTGTTGTACCCTCACGAGATACCTGAGTGGAAATGGGACACCATTTCTATGGACTTTATCATTGGTCTACCTATGTCATCACGTTGCCATGATGCCATCATGGTGACAATTGATAAGTTGACCAAGGTGGCGCATTTCTCACCTGTACACATGACGTATAATGCACCATCAGTGGCGAGAGTGTTTTTAGATCAGATTGTTAGACTTCATGGAGTACCTCGCCACATCATTTCTGACAGAGACTCCGTATTCACTTCATCGTTTTGGAGAGCCTTACATCAGGCGTTGGGCACATAGCTCAACTTCAGTTCAGCTTACCATCATGAGACTAACGGACAGATAGAGAGAGTTAATCAGGTGTTAGAAGACATGCTTCGTATGTATGTTATGGACCATCAGTCTAGATGGGAGGAGTATCTGTATCTGGTTGAGTTCACTTACAATAATGGGCATTACAACTCGTTGGGTATGCCTCCTTTCCAGGCTTTATACGGCAGACCATGCAGGACACCATTGAGTTGGGATCGGATAAAGGATAGGATTGCCATTAGTCCAGAGATAGTTCAGAAAATGGAGTAGCAGGTTACACTGATTAAACAGAGACTTTAGGAGGCACAGGATAGACGGAAGAAGTATGTCGATGCTAAGAGAACTGATCGGAGCTTTTCACTTGGTGACAGGGTATTTTTGAGAGTGCGACCGCACAAGAGTCCAATCCATTACGGAAAGGGCTCTAAGCTCGCACCTCAGTTTGTAGGACCCTTTGAGATTTTGGAGCGGATAGGACTTGTAGCCTATCGTCTAGTCTTGCCACCTAGCCTGTCGCGTATCCACAATGTCTTTCATGTTTCAGTTTTACGTCGTTACATCTCTGACTTATCTCATGTATTAGATTGGAGTGCTCTTCAGGTAGAGGTAGACAGACAACTGGCTTTGGAGCCAATTCGCATATTGGCTCGTCGGACACTGGGCCTTCGAGGTCGAGAGCTAGACCAGGTTAGGGTCCAGTGGGACATGTATGACGAGGTCATTGTGACATGGGAGGATGCAGCGAAACTAAGGACTCTGTATCCCCACCTCTTTGACGACTTCCAGGAGAAGTACAGTCTTAGGGGGGAGGATGTGAGGCCTACATTTTTCATTCTGTTCATGTGACTATTTACCTTACTGTTGCTGATACTTTCATATTTGTGGGATTGATCCCAGATTTTCAAACTATTAAACCTTATTATGCTAAAGGAAAACTAATTGGGTGATGTTAGATAGATGTTTGCATTAAGACAAAACAAATTAGGTGATGTTAGATAGATGTTATTTTATAGGAAAACTAATTGGGTGATGTCTGATTAATGTTTACATTACAAGAAAACTAATTGAGTGATGTTAGAAAGAAAATTGTAATGTGATTTCATTATGTTTATGAGAACTGTGGTATGTTTTAGGAATGCACGTTTTAAATTTTGCTTCAACTATGATATTTATATGTGAAATTAACTTTGAAATTGAGTGTGTAGGTATTTCTAACAAAACCACAGATACTGGAGATTATTCCACATTTTATGTTGTAATCCCTTGTAAAGCCGATCTGATTCCACGAGGAACCGAGATCAACTCTGTGTTTGATTTAATGTTGTAATGTTGTCTTGCATGAGGTTGAATGGGTTAGGTCTACCCTCTTGTAAATTTAAATTATGATTTGTGTTGTAAGAATTATATTTGAATTTCATTTTTTTTTAAATTTAAAATTTTGAGACCTTTTTCTTGTGTCTTAACTTGACCCTGGGTGTCCTAACTAGGTTAAAATTGACCCTGGGTTACACCCCATGGGTCTAGGGTCCCTTTTGACTTGAGTAGCCCTTGGTTAACCTCCGTATGGTCACCTTAACTTCACAGTGAAGTTAAGTGACGAATTTGGAGGTATGGGAGGGATAGGATGAGTGGTACCAACACTCAAGCCCATCCCTTTTCCATTCCCAAGGTTAGGGATGACTCCAAGATGCACCAATTGTGGAGGACTTGACTTCAAGTCTCCCTCACAATTGGTGAGAGTCCCCATGGAGTTGTGTGGTCCTTCATGAGAGGGAAGGAGGGGAAGACGTGTCATCCTTTCCCTCTTCAACTCCCCTTTTCTCTCCCATGTGTTGGAGAGAGGACATGTGGTATGGGTGAGGAAGACTTTGGGGATGGGTGAGTGACATGTGTCAACACCCATCCCTTGGGACACAATAGTAGTTTGGAGGAAGAGTGAGGAGGTGACAAGTGTCACCTCCCCATTCCTCTAAACTCATGGAATTGGGTTATTTTAATCCCACTTGGGATAGGGAGAAAGGTTGTTGAATTTTGGAGATTTTTATTATTGGAAATTGTTTTTGGGGAGAAAAGGATACATGGAGTTTGGTGGCTTAGGTTGGAGGAGACTTTAGAGGAGCTCTACATCAACTTCATCCATTAAAGGGCTTTTTAAGGTTGGATTTCAAGGCCTTTCTTTTGTATTTTCTATTTGTTGCATGATGGATGTGTGAAATGCATTTTTTGCTTGTGTTATCTTGTTATTGTGGGAATTTTTATTGGGGTGTTGACAGAGCTTCTTCCACTTGGGAGAAATGCTCATCAAGTGTGGGGTAGGGGAGGAGTGATCCTCCTTGAGTTCACTTCCTTGTTTTGGGATGTTGGAAGCCTTGAGGGCATTTGTGTGATTTTGAATAATTTCTTATATGGCCTGAGAGCCAAAATATGATCCCCTTAGTAAGTTTGTTAATATTTTGGCTTGAGGCCATGAAGAAATTTGTGTTGAAATATTGTGAAGGGTGGCACTCTAGAGTTGAGTGTGTCCACTCTCCTAGCCCTCTTTTGACTCACTTTAAGTTGAGTTGGTGTTGTGTAAATATCCTTGGGTGTATTTGTGTTTTGGGGTGTTGTTTTGCATCATTGTGAAGTAGATTTTGGAATACCCTAGGTGTGTGGATGATCTCTCTAGCTCAGGGGTGACCCTCTTGCGAGTCTACGATAGGGAGGAGAGCAAGTTGAGTGGTGTTTTCTCCCCTTGTGTGTTATGCAGGTTCTCATGGAGCTTAATGTGAAGATTGGAGAAGTTTTCTTGTTTTGGGAAAATATTTTATTTTCCTTTACTCTTAAGGAGAGCTTGGTACTTTAAAAGCTTCATCCTTGTTGATTTCCAAGAGGAGAGAAATCTCTCTCTATTGTTGTGAAAATTGGTATTTTGGAGTTCTGAGAAAATCCTCCCTTATTGTGTTGATAGTTGTAATTTTATTGTTTATTAAGTTTTACCATTTTGAAATGAGAAAAGGAAAAGAAAATTTGTTTTTAAAAGGATATTAGAATTGTCTATTTCCTTATAATCCTATTAGTAAAGTTGAAAGTTAGTTGTTGTGGAAAATACCAAGTTTGTTTAAAATTTATTTCATTGGAAGGCTTAGTGAAAATATTAATTTTAATGAGTCATATTAAGTTGTAAACTTGTTACTATAAAATAAATGAATTTAGCTTATAGTCATGCTTTTGAAATTGATTATAATTAATTAAATGCTTAATATGTTTAAATTGAATCATTTGACTTATAATTGAAATCTAATTAAGAGAAAATAAGAATTAATGATCCTTGAATAATACTCTATATTTATAATTTCTAATTTGGGGTTGCATTGAAAATAAATTTGTATGAAAACTCATTATAGATTAATTTCAATATTCTGTCCTACAAATTAATTGACAGAAATTATTTAATAATTATATATATATATTCTGTATTTTTACAATTAAGTGATTTATTATTGAAACTGTGATTTAAGTTAACTGAGAAATTTTCTGTGTATATAATACTATATATATATATTTGTATTTTATTTTATTTTTTTGTAAATAAATATACAATGGGGAATAAAATTTATGTTCGCTATTTTTTTTATATATTGCAAAACATAGTAAAAAATAAAATAATTTTTAAAATTACAATAATGGTGGGGGTTTGAACCCCCACCGTAGACTTTGCAAAAGGGTGTGGGGAGGGGGCGGAGCCCCCATTCACACCCCACTAAGTGGGATTTGGTGTGGGCTCTGCCCCCTCTCCACACTCCCCGCTACCTCCTTTAACCCCCGCGGGCCGTAAAACCCCCCTGCGCCGAGCTACCACCGCCGCCTGGCACTCTTCTACGGCCTCCTTCACTGCGGACCTCCCCGCGCCCTCCGCCACGAACTCTCCCTCACACACTGCCTTCCTCAGCCCTTCCACCTGCGGCTCCCCTTCCATGCGATCTCCCCTGCGGCCATCTCCATTTCAGCTGCCGCTGCCCTATAAAGCCCCTACACATTCAACACAAAACAAAGCAATGAAAAATATGTTAGGGCATTTTCCAATGCTTTCAAAATAAGAATATGAAATGCTTCAATAAGCAAAGGTCTTATAAAAGAAAACCCAAAATTTTTGTAATTTAATAAAATATTAATATATATATATATATGTTAATATTTTATTTATATATATTAATCAATTGATATAAATATGGGTTCATTATTGATAAAAGAAAGATATAACGAAAATTTAATAAGAGTATATATATATATATTAATTATAGGAAAATGAGTTTAGAATTTAAACAATTATCACAAATTAAATACCAAGAAAATGAAAAGAAAAATATACCTATCTTTCTAAATGCAAATAAGCATACATATACATTGTATATATGCTTATTTGCATTTATATAGATATGTGTATCATTATAAATGCAATTAAGCCATCATATGCATTTCATATGTGGTCATTGCAAACTCAAACTGAAGATCGAGAAAACGTCCAATTGAGAAAAATGAGAGACAAAGAGAAAGAAAATATAATAGTGAAAACAAAGAGGAGAAATGCGTGGCAATTTTGAAATAGGCTAAGAGAACTAAGTAAGATTGACTCTCCATTAATCCTGATTAGAGGCTAATTAATTATCAAAATTAATTCAAACGTTGAAATTTAACCTGAGCGGAAACCTAGGGAACTTCATCAAATGAAGTTAGTAGGTCCTGTTTAAGTGATCTGGTTTACCAAGAAATTAGGAATAATGTAAAGAATGCAGAGATAACTCTGATTGATAGAGAACTGATCTGGTTTACCAAGAAATTAGGAATAATGTAAAGGATGCAGTGATAACTCTGATTGATAGAAAATGTGAAGAAAAGCAGGATAAACATAAAGAAACCTTACAAAACAGGAAAGAGAATGTGATAGAAATACCATCAAAGTTAAATTTCAGAGAAACGGAAGAGAGGGCAAATGAACAGGCTTTGTTGAAAATGCTAAGATCAGAAGGAGGAGAAATTAATATTAAATTTCAGAAAACGTGAAGGAGAACAGATGATCGTGCTTTGTTAAAAAATGATCAATCAACTTAATCAATTATTGTACCAAAGTAATTAGTGAGATTAACCTAAATCAGGAAACCATGTGACCAAGATTAGTGTTAGTATAATAAATCCCACTCACGCCCGTGAGGCGTTATGCTGTCAGATTTTTCTAGAATTTAGGGTTTAGGAGCTTAGTAAGTTCAACCCTTGTAGCGACATCAATCGCGTCGTGAAGACCCCCTTGTTGGCCTTCTTGCGTTTGGGTGTGCGCATGTGTGCGTATTACCCTGTTGACCACTGTATTGTTTACGCCTTAAGCGGACGCCACCGAGCACGCTTAAGCGTGCGAGGGGGTTTCTAGGGAAGCATGGGAAATTTTTTTGATATTTTGTGTCATGACCACATGACACATGTGGACATGACACGTGTGATGCGTGTTGTGACCGCATGGGAAATGTGGGCATGACAAGATCTGAAATCTAATTTATTTTATAGACGATTGTATATGATAAGCAAAAAGGTAATACAACAAGATGCATACAATGGAGGAACCAAAGATAATTCCAATTTGTTTCACAAATCTACTGTAGTCTGCAATTGTATAAAAAAGTGTATGTATGTGATATAACAAGGTGATACATACGGATACATACAAGTTCAGACCCAGTTAGAAAGTTTAAATTCTGAGAACTTTATTTGGAGTCCGAGATTGTATATTGCAGTGTATGTATACAATATGCACAGACAAATGCATATGAGAAGCAAAAGAAATGTATATACAAATGCACTAAACACCAAAGATAATTATGTGGGCCCCATCTCCAATGGATATACAAGTTTATACAAACCTGAATTTGAATGACAGATTAACTATTGTGAATTTTAGCTGGGGTCTACTATTGTATATAAAACACATGCATTCGATATACAAGAAGGTGACACAAATGCGGATTCGAAGGTGATTTCAATTCATTTCATAAAACTAGTCTGGCCCAGTCTTGTATACAGAAGAAAATGTGTCATATACAAAAGATTTTTATGCGATATACAAAAGGAGGATGCAGGAAAATCTTAATTTCTCTATTATACTCCCTTGTTGTCTAAAGGGTAGAAAATTTGAAGATGCTCAGAGTTTGTTCACCCTTCGTGGTGTGTTATTAGATCAAGTGGTGAACTAATTGGCCTCAGAATAAATTTCCTCCAAAGTTTTAGTTTGATTCTGATAATACTTCTATGGTGTTAGCTCTAGCAGATAGGTAGAGACCATCCGCCCCTTTGTTGGCAAGACAGTCTGCTTTGCTATTACCCTCTCTGTAAGTGTGGTTGAATGTGCTCCTCCTTAAAGAAGCAATAATGGCGAGGGCATTAGCTAGTAGGGAATTCAATCTCCAATTAGGCATGTTCCCTTTCCGTAAGCCATTAATGACGATCGCAGAGTCTCCTTCGACCTCTAATTTTTCAATTTTCATGTCTTTGCAAATTCGCAGACCTTCAATTAGTGCATTTAATTCTGCTGTATTATTTGTTGTTTCTCCTAGGGGTTTGGCTAAGGTTGCCATTTTTCTAGATTTAGAATCGTGGATTACACAACCTATTCCTGCGACTCTTGGGTTGCCCCTAGATGCCTCGTAAAAATTTAGCTTGAACCACCCTTCTTTAGGAGGTTGCCACTTACATTCCTTTCTCTTCTTGGTGGTGTTGTGGTTGCCTGGTTCCACAAAGGAGGGAAGATTTAGTCCTGCCCATCTCCCCAGCATCTTTTCATCTCAGTGCGTCATTGTGGATTCTTTTTTGGAGTTATTTAGAATCCTACTATTGACTATTTCTATTATAACGGCCTCAATTTTAATAGTTAGCTGACCAAAAGTCATTTTTCTATCTTTAAAGATTCTTCTATTTCTTTCTTTCCACAACTCCCAAACCATGATCGAAGGGGAAATTGTCCATAGCATATGGTAAATGCTTTCTTTGTGAGTCTCAGGCCAACATTGGAAAAGCTTCAAAATGTTATTAGGCATGGCAGTAATCCATCCCATCTTATTACTTAGCTAATTCCAACATTTATTAGAAAATTGACAATTGAGGAGAATATGGTCTGTTGTTTCTTGATCCTCTTCACAAAGGGGACATCTGTTAGGCCCCTCATATCCCATTTTGGAGAACCTATCCGCCATTAGGATTTTTTTTTGCAAGGCCATCCAGGCAAACAACCCAGCCTTTGGGAGATAGTTCTTATCCCAACACAGTCTCAGTGGTAGCTCCGATTTTGGTCTTAGTTGCTGTCTGATTAAACTTTTGTAACCATCCTTGGTTTTATAATTTCCTGATTTAGCCCCATCCCAAACTAATCTATCTAAGTCTCCTTTGAGAGATACCCTCCTTTTGTTAAGGATATCAAGTAGTTTCTTTTTCTCATTATCTAGAATGTTCATATTATCCAGGGGTTTCCATTTCCACCTCCTATTCTCCTCATGGTTGGGAAAATCTATATAATCTTTTACATATTTCCCCTAGTGGGATTCTAGTATCCTTTTGGCATTCTCTAAATTATCCAAGCTGCTTATCGCCTCATACCCACCCCATGAGTCATCCCAAAAAAGTGCTTGGTTCCCATCACCTAAACTCCAAGTTAGTTTGTCCATTATGAGCTTTCTACAATCCATCATAAAATTCTAGAGGCGAGATCCTTTAGGTGGGTTAGCCATTCTAAAAAGGAATGCTGGTTCCTCCCCTCTAAGATATTTGTTTCTCAGAATTTTAACCCATTTGAATCTGGTTGCTGATACATTTTCCATACAAGTTTAGCGCCTAAAGCCTTACTCTATTCTCTGAAGTTTTTTAAGCCCAGGCCTCCTTCCTCTTTTGGTCTACAAATCTTGTCCCAAGCCACAAGTGCCATTTTCTTTTTATCCTCCGAACCTTGCCATAGGAAAGTTCTTAGAGTTTTGTTGATTTCATCCCATATACCTGCTGGAAGATTCATACAAGATAATTGGTATAGTGGGATAGCTGAGAGAACTGATTGTAACATTGTTACTTTGCCTGCTAAGGAGAGCCATTTGCCTTTCCAAGATTCTGCTCTATTCCTAATCTTGGAAGTAATATGATCCCATAGATCATTAGTCTTATTGCTTTTACCCAGAGGTATGCCTAGATATTTGCAAGGCATTTCCCCTTTTTTATAAGACATTATTCTGCATATTTCTCTTTCAGTTTCAGGATCCGTGTTGAAAAAATAAATTGCTAATTTATCAGCATTTACCTCCTGTCTAGAGGCCCTACAGTAGGAGTTCAAGATATCTTTGAAAGCCCTAGCTTCTTCTATGCTCCCCACACCAAAGAGCATAGTGTCATCTACAAACTGTTGATGGGTTGTGGGATTGACACCAGAAGTAATTTTGATACCTTGGATCTTCCCTTCTTCCCTGGCCTTGGAGATCATTCTCCCTAATACATTTGCCATTATAATAAAGAGAAAAGGGGAAATGGGATCCCCTTGTCTCAATCCTCTCGAGATGCTAAAAAAACCTTCAAGAGTTCCATTGATTAAAACTAATATCTTAGGATTAGAGATACATGAGTAAATGAGGTTTATCCACTGTTTGGTGAAATCGAAAGCCTCTAGGGTTTTACAAAGGAAACGCTAGTCTACCTTATCATAGGCCTTACTGATATCCAGTTTAATGAGCATACTAGGTTTTTTGTTTTGTTGTATGGTGTGGATGGCTTCTTGGGCTGTTATAACTCCATCAAATATAGATCTACCCAGAACAAACCGTGTTTGCTCGTCACTAATTAACTCTGAAAGAACAGTTTGAATCCTATTAGCCAAGGTTTTAGTGCGGATTTTATAAATAGTATTACACAAAGATATAGGCCGCAAATCCCCTAGACTTTCTGGTTTCTCTTTTTTTGGAATGAGTGTAAGAAAAGTGTTATTTACCTCTTTGAGAATACTTCCCGAATTTCTTACCCCTTCTAGTGCTTCGGCTGCTTCATCTCCTATGAAGTGCCAACATTTCTGGAAGAAGAAAGCTGGGAAGCCATCAGGACCAGGTGCTTTATCTGGTTGCATTTGAGAGATTGCCAACTCTACCTCCGTTTTGGTAAATTTACCATTGAGAGCTTTGTTTTGATCCTTTGAAATAATCCTTGGATTATCTTTTAGAATGGTTTGTTGGTGTAGGCAATTCGATCCTTCCTAATTATTAAGAATATTTTCAAAGTACCTAACCGTTTCACGTGCAATTTGATGAGGATCTTCGATCCATATATTATTCGCATCTTTTATTTGAGGATTCTATTTACATTTCTACATGCTTTGGTGTTGTTATGGAAGAACTTAGTGTTCTTGTCTCCCTCTTCCAGCCAGGTTTCTCTTGACTTTTGATGCCAAAAGATTTCCTCTTTGGCTAGGATATCTTCATATTCAATTTTTAGCTATTTTTCTTTTGAATATGATTCAGCATCCATACCTCTGGTGATCATGTTTCTGTTTAGGTTTTCCAGTTCTTTTTCTAGGTTGGTTTTGGACTCAAAGATATTACCAAAGTTAGTTTTGTTCTAGATTAGAAGCTTACATTTAATAATTTTCAATTTGGATACTAAACAAAAAAGCTTAGATCCAGATATTCTAGTTTCTTTCCACCATTTCTCAATTGGGGTGATAAGGTTGTTATCTTTGACCCACATTTTTTCAAATTTAAAGGGGCAGCGTTTAGGTTGGCAATCTTCTGAGATACTCAACTAAATTGGGTAGTGATCAGATCCTGAGTATGGCAAGATCTCTGCCGTCAGAAAGTAAGGGAAGTGGGCCAAATTACCTCTTAACAAGAATCTATCAAGTTTTTCTGCAATGTTGCTAAAACCTTCTCTTTTGTTGTTCCATGTAAAACCTTCCTGAGCAGTTTTAACTTCCAATAAATTGTTCTTTTGAACCCATTCTTTAAAGTCTTTCACTGCTGCAGATAACCTTACATGACCTCCCATTTTTTCTTTAGGATCCAAAATCGCATTGAAGTCTCCACCCAGAATGCATACTTGATCTTGTAAAGTTCCCAAGAATTGTTCTATTTCTGTCTAGATACTCTCTTATCCTGGTTCTGAGATGGGCCATAAATGTTAAGGAGATAAAAGTGTAGATTGCTTCTGATGCTTCTGACATTCCCAACCATCCAATTCTTCCTGTAACTTATTACTGAGAATGAGACCGCTCTTGGATCCTAGATTACCCCAAGGCCTCCCAAAGCACCCTCAGCTGGAACTCCTACTAGCTCCCATATTCCTAGCTTCTTATTTAGAGCATCTATCTCTTCTTTATTAAGTTTAGTTTCTTGTAGTATTAGAATATCTGGTTTTGTGTTGGTTATACAATGTTTTATGATTCACTGTTTGTTAGGGGCCTTGAGACCCCTAACATTCCAAGTGTATACTCTCATGGTGCCGTGGGAAGGCCCTTCCCCTTCCCTGCATTAAATAGTGTGGTAATCTTAGTTTGATCTATTTCCTCGCTTGCTTTCTCTCTTAGCACCAATAGTGATTTCCTACCCCTTTTTTTTATTACTTTTGGCACAATCTGGGGTTTCTTTACTAAAATCGGTTATGGCGATTCCTAGCCGTGGGTCTGCTTCCTCCAACTCTCTATCTCCCTGCTCTTTCGGGTCCTCTTTACCATTCTCCTGCCTTATCTCTAGTTCTTCTAGTTCCATGATCTTGGTGATAATTTTTTCCTTCTCTTTGTTTGCTTCTTCAATTACTACTTCCTCTATTGCCTTGTCGAGGATCTCATTACAGATCTCCTCTAGGTCCCTATGGATGACCTTATCTATGGGTTTCTTATGATTCCCATTCTCTTTATGTTTTTCATCTGTTTCATAAGTGTTTGAGACTAATTCTGGTGTTTCTGAAACCTCTAGATCTATGTTTCCTCCCCCTGCTTGTGGGTTAATATTACTAGTCTTTTCTACAGGAACTTCCCCCTCCTCAAGCTCCATCCCGACCTTGCCTATCTGAGGTTCATAACTCTTCCTTGTAGTCTCAGCCGCTACCGGAGTTCCTTTATCTAATATTTCCTATGTGATGTTCATGTTCTGTGAAGTAAGTTCATGACTTTGCCTCTGTGTATTCCTTTTGGAATTTTGTGAGGGTTTAGGGCATTTTCTAGGCTGAGCTATTACCATACTCGAGTTCTGATTTTGTCCAGTTAACTCTCTTCTCCCACTGTGGTGCTGTTTAAGGGAAGGAAGACTAGTCCTTTGGTATTCTGCAATAAATCCGCCTTTGTTATCATTGAATTTGATGTTTATCTCCACTGACTGGGGTTTGGGATTCTTATTAGTATGTGTTTTTGGTGTACTGTTGATAAAATTATTGCGGGGAGGACCCTTATGAAATACTGGCTTAATACAGTAATTGGCCCAGTTAGTTTTAATTTCAAGAGGTTCAAGGGTTTCCATACTTATATCCAATTTTACTAACAAGAGAACATCAAAATTGGATAAGAAATTCTTTTCTATTCCTATGAATTCTCCCAGGTGATTACCTATCTCCCTTAAGATTTCACTATGGATGAGCTCAACTGGGAGGTTTGGTAATTTGACCCATCTAGATGATTTGATTTTTATTTTACTAGGGTCAAAATTCAGTTGCCAGTCTATATATTCAAAATTATGCCCTTTGTAGACCAAACTTCTACTATTTAAAATTTCTTTTTTGAGATCTAAACTTTTGCAATCGACAAATATGAAATCTTCAGAGGTGATAGTGATACTGACCTAATTTTTGAGGAGAACTTGAACCCAATCCACTATTACCTTCGTAGGTTGCCCTATCCCACACCATCGGATAAAAGAACCGTTGGTTCTGCAATGATTCCCCAGACCATATGAGTAAATGTTGATAATATTTATTGGTGCTTTCTTCCCCACAGCCTCTAGTTTTTGATAATGTCTTGAACTCATTTATGGCTTCGACCATGGGGGTCTGGGGTTTGCCTGCCCTTGAATTACTAACTGATTGTTGCCCCTCCCACAAGTGTTAGACGCTGTGTATCCAGGTTTAGGGTTTTGAGAGACTGGCCGATGGTGGGGTGCTCTGGACTTCAACATATTGCTTATCAAGGGCTTTTCCTGTGAATGAATGATCCTGGGGGCTGGTTTTGATAAACCCTCTGCAACTCTTTGCCTAGGAAGGGAAGGGTGGGAGACCACAGGGGGTAGTTGAGCATTGTGGCTTCTTTCCTTGCCTAACGAAGTGTGGTTAGCTCCAGTTGCGAATGCTAGGGTTGCTGAGGTAATTAGGATAGCCCAGATTTTGGAAGCCCTGGCTTGGGCAATTTCTCCACCAGCATTTGCCCTAACTCCCCTCTGCGATTTCCTGTTCTTAACAATTTGTCAGCCTTGTTCCTCATATTGTTGCAGAGGGGGAGCCCAGCCCCCTTGAGAAGCCTTCTCTTTCCAGTGCGAGTCGCAGCGAGGGTATTCTGCCCTAGTTTCATTCCGAGCTAAATTGTTAATGCAGCTTTGTCGTTGGCACTCTATTTTTCTTTGCATTTTCACTTTTTAATCTTAATATATTTATTTTTTTATTATCTTGGTTCTTTTATTTTAATTATTTGTTTGGTTAAATTTTAATGAGTGGGGAAATATAAATTATTGGTTGTTATTAATGTTATTTTATTTTATTGAAATTGGTTATTTAAAAATTATATTAGTCTATTTACCTTTTGGGATTTCCATTTGGAAGTTGAAGGGTTTGTATGAAATTTATTTTTATGAGAGGAATTTGATTCATTCCTCATGTTGTGCGTGTGTGCTTGGTCTTGGATTTCTCCTCTTCGCTTAAATTTTGTGTTGGAAGAAGATTGGATTGTGGGATTTGCTGAAAATAATGGTAATGGAAGGAAGAATGGGCTAGTGGCTGGAAATTTCTGGTTTCAAAAAGAATTTGCTTGGTAAAAACCCCAATTTCTTTGGCTACTCCTAACTTGGACAACCAAGGTAGGGTTTGGTATTATTTTTAATATCTTGTGTATTTTATGTGAATGATGGTTATGGCTGTGATTTCTGGTTTATGTGAAACAATGGTGATTTGTATGGATTTTCTTTTGAATGAATTGTTGCAATGTTGGCATGCATGTGAGTTGTGGGTTTGGGTGTGTAAAGGGAGCTAATCTCACTTGAGGGCTGAGAGCCTCCCTCATGTGGGGTTGAGGAAGGCGTGGAGCCTCTCTTGGGGAAGTTGTGGCTATTGTGTAATATGGAGGATGTGGGGGATTTGGTGTTTTGAAGGGTTGTAATATGGAGATGTGTATTATGTTTTGATGGAAGGGTTGTATTAGTAATGGCTATGATATGGTGGAGGAGTTGTGTTGAAGGGTTGTGATGGTGTGAGGGTTTGAAGGGTTGAGGAGATTTTTGTTGTGATGGCATTATTTGAAAAAGAAAATTAATTGTATTTTGTGGTGATTTATCCCCAAGAGGGAAGGGAATCCCCTTTCTCCCCCTTTGCAAGAATTTGAAATAGGTTCTTTGTGTGTGAGTCATCCTGTGTTAAAATTGGTTTTAATTTGTATTTCTTTTGAAAAGATTTCATTTGGGCATTTGGAAATTGTCTCCTGCTCGGGGTGGGCTTGGAATCCAAGTCTTATGGATGGGAGGAGAGTGGGACTGGGCTGCTCATTATGTGTGTGCAGGTTTACAGATGGTTTCATTATGAACAAAAGAATTCTGTTGAAAATTGATACAATGTGTGGTTAACATTCTATGGAAAGAAGAATTTTATTGGATATGTATCAATTGTATTTACTATTTTATTGGTTTAATAAAATAGAGAATTTTTCATATTTAAAAAGCTTTGGATTATTGTGTGGAAATATTTAGTTTTAGAGATCCTGTTTGGCTGGAAAAAGAAATTTGTAAGCAACTACAATAGCTGTGATTTTATACTCAGTCTTCTATTTAAAAATGATGTTTTGATTTGCAATCTACCCTGCATAATATATGGGATTTAAACATTGTTATAGTATTGATGTGTTCATTGTATTTGATTAGAAAATTAATAAACATCTGGTAATTATATTTCATGTTATACCCTGTTTAAACAAGGATTACATTTTTTATAATTCATAGAAGTATCAATCGAATGATAGAATAAAATAAATGTTGTTTGATTTATATTGGTGGCCATGGTGGATGTTGTGGCATCCACACCTCCCCATCCCCATGTTTGGGGCCAGCTATGGCCAAGCTTTGGTGCAACCAAGCCGCCACAGGCCACGACCATTATACATTAGACTATATTTTTAATTGCTATTGTCACCCTCTTCACAATGAACAAAAGGTTTATCAATTCTCTTTTATAATATATATTTATATGTATATCATATATATGTTATGTGTTATACATAGGTATATATATATATATATATATATATATTACATACTTAGTTTTTATAATTTTGTTGTACAGTGTATACTTTGATATATATATATATATATATATGTATATATGTCTTTATGTGTGTGTGTGTGGTAAGATTTACATGGAAAACAAATTGGTTAAGTGATATGATGTTCACATATGCATATATGAATTTGTTGATAACAAACAAATGGATTATTTTTGTAGTTGGTGTTATTTAATGCATGTGTGTGTGTGTATATATATCTTCTTTCTTTGTTAAAATTTAAAATTTAAATTAATATTCTGTTATGATAAAACTACATGCTATATATATATATATTTAATTATCTTCTTTTTTTGTTAAAATTTAAAATTTAAATTAATATTCCATTATGACAAAACTACATGCTTATATACTCAAATGTTATTTGAGATTTTTTTTAATATTCTCATATTAGATTAGGAATATGATTGTGTTATGCTTTTTAGCTGTGATCTTGTAAAGAAGATTATTATCATAGTTGCTTGTAAATCTAATAGAATAGTCTTTTATGTTTTAAATCTCAATGTCACTCAATTTATATGTTTAGATTTACTTGTTTCATGTTTATTATCTCCACTAGTTTAGTATAACTGATTAGCACAATCTTCTCCTTGTTCAGTTGAAACAAATAATCTCTCTCTGATTCTCATATCAACATCAATAAGAGATTTTTGTGCATTAGGTAAAATTTTTCCTCGATCTATTTAAACTTAGTGCTTAGATAAAAAATGAAAAAGTATCCATTTTTTTGTTCATGTCCATACTTTTATGTTAAGTAAAGGGTGGGCATGACATTAGGTATCAGAGCCCAGGTTGCCACACTTTGGGAACTCTGGGGAAATGTTGTAATTATGTAACCTTGTTTTCTTGATTTGTAGAATGCCTCCTCGACGAAGGTGCAATCATTTTGCGCCGTCGGGATCAGATCATTCCGAGGAACATGCTGATCATGGGCCCTAAATACTTTAGACCCTACAGTATCTGGTAGATGTAATTCAGGATAGACTCCCTCCACCTGCTACTAACCCCAATCTTAATCAGGAGCAACGTCATTCAGATGAGCACCACTCTATTCCTTGAGAGCATAGAAAAAGCCCTGATAGAGGAAGAACAAAGCATCCAGAAGAAGGGATGGGTGAATCATGACATTATGTAGCCCCTCCTTGTTTTACATGAGTAGATCAAGATGTTCCCATTGATGTAGATAAATAGATCAAGGAATTTCTTCACCTTCAACCTTAATACTTTTTTGGTTCTACTAATGGTATAGAGGTAGAATCATGGTTGTTAAGTCTTGAGAAGTGTTTTGCACTCAAAACCTATTAAATCAACCTTAAGGCTAGACTAGCGATTCATTTGCTCAAGGATAATGCTGCTACTTGGTGACGTCAGGAGGAGAGAAAAGGGCACTTGACTCTAGATATTTTTACTTGGGAGACCTTCTTGGATATATTCAATAAAAGATACATCTCCAAACACTTTCGACAACAAAAAATTGATGAGTTTCATGATCTCCAATAGAGAGGACTCTCAGTAGCTCAATATGAGAGCAAATTTTTGGAGTTGTTGCAGTATGTCGACTATATTCAGGATGAAAAGTTAATGGTCAACTGCTTCATTAGAGGTCTTAACCATGGTATTGCAGGACCTCTGCATTTGTTTGAGCCCTCATCCTTGAGACAGGCAGTAGAGAAAGCCCTAATTACTAAGGAGATCTAGCCTAAGCATCATGATAACAAAAATCACTATCGGAACCAACCACAACAAAACTGTAATTTCTCTCATTCTTTCGTAGCTTCTAGGAGTGGATTTAGAGCTAATTCCTTTCCTGCTAGGTCAGCAATGCAGCAACAACAGGGTCAGAAGGCCAAGTCCTTTCAGGGAGGACCATCTAGTTCTTGATAGGCTCCATTGCAGAGGAGAGAACAGAAGCCACAAACACCGTTTGTGGGGCCATCCCATACTCAATAGAGCTTTCAAGGCAGTCAGGCTAGCTCTAGTAGACCTACTTTTCAGACTCCGGCACCATCTAAGGGTCCTTGTTATACATGCAGAGGTATGGGGTATATTGCTCAAGAATGTTTACAGAATAGTTCAGTTGTAGGAGAGCAGCAGGTGGTAGCTTCTGAGCCTACATTTGGTGACGTGGGTAAAACCCACCGAGTCTTTGCAGCTGTAGATATTTGGCAGGCAAATCATCAAGCTTCAGTCATTGAGACTCCAAGTAAGATTGGTAATGTTGTTGTTTCCATACTCTTTGATTATGGGGCTACAGATTCATTTGTATCCTCGTCAGTAGTGGACAAGTGCAGGCTGGTGGCTGTTAAGCAAAATGCTAATTGGGAGGTAGAGTTAGCTTCAAGAGCTAGGATGTCTATTAGTTCTTTGGTCAAGGATTGTCAAATAGGACTTGGAGCCTTTTCTACTTTAGTAGATCTTAAGGTGATTCCTTTAGGGTCCTATGATGTGATTTTTGGTATGGATTGGTTGAATGCTCACAAGGCTAAGCTCAATTGCCGCGGTGAATCCATTGAGTGTTTGGATGATGTTGGTAATAGGGTAAAGATTTCAAGTATTCAGAGACCAGTTTCGCTCTGGATTATTTCATCTATGCAGCTTAAGCGTTGTATGCGGAAAGGATGCCAATTCTTTGTCATTTCTATTAGTGACATATCAGAAGATAAACCAGAGACTTCATTGAATAATCATCCCATTCTTCATGATTTCATTGATGTAATTCCTTATTAGCTTTCTGGGATGCCACTACGGCGAGAGATTGACTTTCACATCGACTTGGTGTCAGGAGTGCAACCTATTTCCAAGGCTCCCTACAGAACAACGACACATGAGCTTAAGTTGCAATTGGAGAAGCTTTTGGAGAAAGGTCATATTCATCCTAGTGCATCTCCTTGGGGAGCACCTATTATCTTTGTTAAGAAGAAGGATGGGTCTCTTCACCTTTGCATCGACTATAGGCAGTTGAACAAACTCACAGTGAAGAATCGCTACCTGTTGCCAAGGGTTGATGATTTGTTCAACTAGATTTAGGGGGCAAATTTTTTCTCTAAGATTGACTTGAAATTAGGATATCATCTGTTGAGGATAGCAAAATCTGACATCCACAAGACAATATTCCACACATGATATGGTCACCATGAGTTCACTGTATTCCCTTTTGGCTTAACCAATGCCCCAAAAGTCTTTATGAGCTTGATGAATGGTGTCTTCCACACTTTCTTGGAACGATTTGTGGTCATCTTTTTAGACGACATCTTGATTTGTTCTTGCATAGTAGAGGAACATAAGGAGCATTTGTGGCAAGTTTTGCAGTGCCTTAGAGAGAACCAATTGTACGTCGATCTTTCCAAATGTGAATTCTTCTAGACAGAGACCCAGTATTTAGGGCATATCATATCAAGAGATGCAATTTATGTGGATCCTTCTAATATTCAAGCTATTTTTGAATGGCTCACTCCGACTAATGTTGCAGAGGTTAGGAGTTTTATGCGTCTAGCCGGCTACTACAAGAGATTTGTGGAAGGTTTTTCCAAGATTTTACATACGATTACTTCTCTCCAGAAGTAGGGCAAGAAATTTGTATGGACTGAGTAGTATGAAAGAACTTTTCAGATTTTGAAGGAGAAACTCACCAGTGCTCCTATCTTAGCAATTCTGGATCCTATAGGTGATTTTGTTGTTTGCACCGATGCTTCGATCGAGGGAATTGGCACTGTTCTCATGTAGAAGGGATGTGTAATTGCCTTCAAGTCTCACAAACTAAGGATTCACAAGCTTAATTTCCTGGCTCATGACTTGGAGCTGGCAATTGTGGTACATGCTTTGACGAAGTGGTGCCATTTTCTTCTTGGGCATAGATTTGAGTTGCATTCAGATCACCAGAGCTTACAATATATCTTTTCTCAGCCTAACCTGAATGCACGACAGCGCTGATGGATGGAGTTTCTTTCCAAGTACAACTTTGAGATCCAATATATTAAGGGAAAAAAGAATATTATGGCTGATGCTTTTAGTAGGAAAATACATGACTTGTTCTCTTTGATAGTGAAGACGAACCTCAAGGGGTGTATATTGGAGCTTTTACTATAGGATGCCTTGTATAGTGAGATAGTCCAGTTTCAGGGTCCCTTGAAGGATAAGTTTGAGGGATATTCTTTTGATGATGATGGTTTGCTTCGTCATTGTGGACGTATTTATGTTTCACCTTTGGAAAATCTTAGAGAGGTGGTTCTTACAAAGGCTCACAAAGCACCATATGCAGCACACCCAAGAGTTAAGAAGATGCATGCAGACCTTTAGAAATTGTACTTCTGGGTATGGATTCAAAAGGATATAGTAGATTTCGTTGCCCGTTGCCTTGAGTGTTAGAGGGTGAAAGTGAAACATCAACATCTGGTCAGTTTATTGTATCCTCATGAGATTTTGGAGTCGAAGTGGGACGTGATATCAATGGACTTCATTATAGGTCTTCCTATGACTACACATTGGCACAATGCGATCATGGTGACCATGGACAAGATAACTAAGATGGCACATTTCTCTTCGATGAGTTCTTCCTACAATGTTGCTTCAGTAGCCAGGGTTTTCTTATATGATATCATCAGACTTCACTGTGTTCTAAGAAGGATCATTTCAAACAAAGATCCTATTTTCACTTCTTCCTTTTAGATTGCTCTACATCAGGCTTTGGGCACTCAACTTAATTTCAACACTAGTTATCATCCAGAGACAGATGGGTAGATGGAGAGAGTGAACCAAGTTTTTGAGGATATGCTCAGGATGTATGTTATGGATCAATAGTCTCGATGGGAGGAGTACTTGTACCTGGTAGAGTTTGCCTATAATAATGGGCACCACAGTTCGCTTGGCATGGCACCGTATGAGGCTTTATATGGTAGACCTTGAAGGACACCACTGAGTTGGGATCAATTGGAGGATCATGTTAAAGTAGGTCCTGAGTTGGTTCGCAAGATGGAGAGGTAGGTGACTCAGATTCATGAGCAGCTGCAGATAGCATAGGATCGATAGAAGCAGTATGCGGACACCAGGAGGGTGGATCAAGAGTTCTAGGTTGGGGATAGAGTCTTCTTACGTGTTCAACCTCATAAGAGTTCTATCCATTATGGAAAGGGCTCTAAGTTGGCACCGAAATATGTTGGTCCTTTTGAGATCTTGGAGAGAATTAGTCCTATTGCATATCACTTAGCATTGCCACCTAGCCTGTCTTGTATCCACGATGTGTTCCATCTGTCTATTCTTAAGAAATATGTGCTTGATTTATCTCATGTTCTAGAGTGGGATGCTCTACAGGTGGCGTAGGATGAATAACTAACATCGGAGCTCATTCACATATTGGATTGTTGAACGTTGGCCCTGCGAAGATGATAATTGGACTAGGTCAGGGTCTAGTGGAATCTCTACGATGAGTCTTCTGCGACAAGGGAGGATACATCTCAGATGAGGTCTCTGTTCCCTTACCTCTTTGATGGCTTCTAGGAGGAAGCCTAATTTTAGAGGGGGAGGATGTGAGGCCTAGCTAGCACTATTCCGAATATATTGATGTGATGCTATTTATAGTTGATTATTTTGATGGTTGTGATTGGACACACTTGATATTGCTATTTCTGGTTCATGTATTTAAGTGTTTGGATATGTATATTTTTATATACCTATGTGTGTATAGACATCGTTTTGGATTATAGATGGTACTATATGCTTTAATTTAATAAAATATTTTAATTATGAAGTATTTAATGTGAGGACTACCCTTTTTACTTCTGTTCTTGTGACTACTTACATTACTGTTACTGATACTTTCATATTTGTGGGATAGTAGTTCCCAGATTTTTCAAACTATTAAACTTTATTATAATAACGGAAAAACTAATTGGGTGATGTTTGGATAACGGTTACATTTTAGAAAAGTTAATTAGGTGATGATGGAAAGAAAATTGTAATATGATTTTTATTTATGCTATTTAGAACTATGTCATGGTAATGCATGTTTTAAGTTGCTTCGGTTATGATGATTATATGTGAAACTGATCTTGTAATTGAGTGTGCAGGATTTACTAATCAAACCACAGATTCTGGAGATCATCCCGCACCTTTTTTTTGTTGTTATCCCTTGTTAAACTGATCTGGTTCCATGAGGAACCAAGATCAACTTTGTGTTTGATGTGGTGTTGTAATGTGGTAGTTCATAAGGTCGAATGGGTTAGGTCTACCCTCTTGTAACACTGAATTATGATTTGTGTTGTAAAAACAAATTGAATTTGAATTTCTTTCTTTTATTTAAATTCTTGAGGCCTTTTCTTGTGTTTGACTTGACCCTGGGTGTCCTGAATAGGTTAAAGTTGACCTTGGGTTATACCCCATGGGTCCAGGGTCCCATTTGGCATGGGTAACCCTCGGGTAACCTCCATATGGTCATCTTAACTCCCCACTGAAGTTAAGTGACGAAAATTGGAGGTATGGGAGAGATAGGATGGGTTGTACCAACACCCAAACCCATCCCTCTTCAATCCCCAAGGTAAGAGATGACTACAAACCCATCAATTATAGAGGAATTGACTTGAAGTCACCCTCACCATTAGTGAGATTCCCCATGAGTTGTGTGGTCATCCATAATGAAGGAAGGAAGAAGAGGCATGGGTCACCTGTCTTTTCCTCCTTTAACTCCTTTTATTTCTCCCATGCGTAAGAGAAATGACATGAGGTAAGGGATAAGGAGGACTTTAGGGATGGGTGAGTGACATAAGCCAACACTCATCCCTTGGGACACAATAGTAGTTTTGGGAAGAGTGAGGAGGTGACAAGTGTCACCTCCCCATTCCTCTAAACTGAGAGACTTTTGGGTTACTTGAATCCCATTTTGGGATGGGGAGGGAGTTAGTGGAATTTTGGAGAGTTTTATTATATTTTTAAAACAAGAAAACTTGCTTTTGAGAAAGAAAAGGGAGAGGGAGTGTGGTGGCTTAGGTGGGGAGAAGATCTCAGTGGAGCTCTGCATCAGCTTCATCCTTGAAGGGCTTTGTAAGGTTGGTCTTTATTACCCTTCTTTCGTATCTCTATTTGTTACGTGAAAAGTGTGTGAAAGTTGTTTATTTGCTTGTGTTTTAGATTTTTTTTTTGTCGGAAATGATGTTGGGTTGTTGACAAAGCTTCTCCCACTTGGGAGAAATGCTCATCATGTGTGGGGTAGGGGAGGAGTGATCCTCCTCAGGTGCATATCGGGTTCTTTTGGGATGTTGAAAGCCTTGAGGGTATGTGTTTGTGACTAGTTCTTTGGCTTGAGAGTCAAATACGGATTCCTTGGAAAATTTTGTGACCAAACTTGGCTTGAGGCCAAGAGAAAATTGTGTTGATTATATTATCTGAAAGGGTGACACTCTGGAGTTGAGTGTGTCCACTCTCCTACCCCTTGTGAAGCTCACTGTAGTTGAGTTTTTGTGTTGTGTAATTTATCCACGGGTGTATGTGAGTTTTGGGTTTGTTGTTGTTCCTTGTTGTGAAGTGGTTTGTGAAATTTCCCTAGATGTGGATGATCTCCCTAGCTCGGGGGTGACCCTCTTGCGGGTCTACGGTAGGGAGGAGAGCAACTTGTGTGGTTTGTTTTCTTCTCTTGTGTGATATGCAGGCTTCTGGGAGATTGTTGAGAAGTTTGGAGAATATTACTGGATCTGAGAAATTATGTTATTTTGTCTTTACTCTGAAGGAGAGCTGGGTCTTTAATAGCTCCTTCCTTGTAGATTGCCACGAGGAGAGATTTAACTCTCTGTTGTTGTGAAACTTGTTATTGGAAGTTGAAAGAAAAATTTCCCCCCTTAATGTACTCTTGGTTGTAACTCTCCATGTTATTACGATGTTACCATTTGGGTAGGAAAATAGGAAAAGAAATTTTGGTTTTAAGAAGAATTTAGAATTGTTTATTTCTTACAATCCTGCCAGTAGAATTGAAAGTTAATTGTAAAAAAAAATCAAGTTGTAAAATCAAATTTATGTTATTGTAAATTTAGTGAAAATATTAGTTCTTTGTAAATTATATGAAGTTGTAACTTTGCTATTATAATGAAATAGAACTTGGGATAAAAATTATGCATTAAAAGTTTAACTGAAGTTTATCTCATACTTATTGCTTTAGAAGAAAATTATTGGCTTGAAGTTAAATTAGATCAGGATGGAAAACAAATTTTAATTATCCTTGTATGTAGATGACTAAAGATTGTTAATTTTTGTGATGCATTGAATATTCAATTGTATATAAAATTCATTATACAGTTAATTCGTTAAATGTAGATTACTAAAGATTGTTTCATTTTGGTGATGCATTGAAATTGCAATTGTATATACATTCATTATAAAGTTAAATCGTTATTTAACTTACAAATTACTTGTCCGTTACCATCAAATAATACTGTATTTCATTTAATCTTAGACAGGAGGTTAATTGGTGAATTAGTGAATTAAACTTTGAATTGAGTAAAGAGGAATATATATATATATATATTGATTTAATAAATTGTGTATACAAAATTAAATTAAATTACATCGTTTATATAGAATTAAATTATGTATACAAAATAAAATTTAATGGAAATAAATATACAAAAAAAAAACAAATTTTGTAATCGCTGTGTTTTTTTATTTTAAACACAGAGAGGATTAAAAACACAAATAATATTAAATGACATTTAATAGTGGTGGGGGTTTGAACCCCCACCACAATAGTTAAGAATGGGTGTGGGAGGGGCAGAGCCCCCACCCACACCCCCGCCAGTTCTTAAACCGCGGGCCACCACCTCCCTCGACACTCCCTCCGCGAGCTCTACACTCCACGCTTCCTCCCGCCTGCGAACCTCCGTCCGCCATGCCTTGCACGGCTAGCACACCTCCGCCGCGGCCCAAACACCGCCCCACTCCCATCCTCTGCGAACTCCACACTTCCCACCATCGCCTGCCCTCTTTCCCGCGCCCCCATCTCTACACTCTGTCCACTCCACCATCCACTATGACCCTCTGCCATGGACGCCGCCACCTCTCCTACCCTCTGCCCTAACAGCACCAAAACAAAATATAAAGACAGTTAGGGTTTTTGTTTTAAAAAAACAAAATAACCAAATAAAATATGATTTGGTTTCATGGTTTGGGTTTTTATAAAGAGGAGAGCCTATTTTATAATATAACAAAGGAATATAATTATATATATATATATTTATTTATTTATATTTATATTTTTATATATATCTATGAGAATTAATTGCTAATAATCTAAGGGAGAAGCCATAATCCCCTTAATACAAATACAAAAAAAAAGAAATTTTATATTAAGAGGATTAATAATGACAAAGGGAGAATATATTATAATGTAAAAAAAAAATATATATTATCAACACATATATATATGTTTAATTGATTTTAAGAAGATTTTCTCGGAAGTTTCACAATTATCATAAATTAATAATCAGGAAAATGAAGAGGAAAATTATGCATCTCTCTTTAAAAAAGAACACTGGAAATAAACGTAAAGAAGCCATCATAGACATTCCATGTGTGGCCAGTTGACACTCAACTGTAGTTAGTAAACGTCCGATTGAGAAAATACAAGAGAGAGAAAGAAGAAAAACTAACATTGGAAAACAAAGAGGAGAAAATGCGCGGCATTTCCAAACTGGGATAAGAGAACTAAGTAGATTTACCCTTCTGATAATCCTGCTTAGGAACAAGATTAATTTTCAATTACTACAAACGTAGAGGTGAATCCTAGATCGGAGAAAACTAGGAGACTGAGTCCAGCGAAGTAGTAAACTAGTTTATGCGATCTGGTCCATCCGGAAGTTAGGAATAATGTTAAAAAAATACAGTGATAACTCTGATTGATGAAGAACATGAAGAAAGGGTAGGATAAACATAAAGAAAACTTAGAAACCACAAGAGAGAGACCAAAATATAAACAAACTAAATTTCAGAGAAAAGTTAAGGTGAACGCGATAGAAATACAATCAAAATTAGGATCCAGAGAAACAGAAGAGAGGGCAAACGAACGGCCTTGTTGAGAATGCTAAGTTCGAAGGAGGAGTATATTTTAGGAAATGAGAAAGGAGACAGACAATCGTGCTTTGTTGAAAAATGACCCAATAGGGAGATCAAGTGTAAGTTCATTATGAATAAGGCATCGTGGGAAGTTGTTAATCTATCAGGGTACCCTGTAAGAAGTATAGTGTTGAATAATTCCCACTTACGCTGTGAGGTGTTATGCTGCCGAAATCTTTCAAGATTTAGGGTTGGGAACCTTGAAATTACAAACCTTGTAGCGACGTTAACTGTGTCGTGGAGACCCCCTTGTTGGACTGCTTGCGTCTGGGTGAACACAATTGTACTTAGTACCCCGCCGACAACTGTAATGTTTTCGCTTTGAGCGTACACCACTAAGCATGCTTACACATGCGAGGGGGTTTTTAGGGAAGCGTGGGAAATTTTTTGATATTTCGTGTCATGACCACATGATAGATGTGGACATGACACGTGTGATGCGTGTTGTGACCGCCTGGAAATGTGGGCATGACATTTATAATTATGCATCTAATTTCCGCAAAAATGAGTATTTTAGATTAATTGTGAAATTTAATAAATTATTTGATGTTAGATATTTTAGATGTTTAGTATTTAATTATTCGTTGCTTCAGCTATATTTTCTATGATATACTGATGCTTGAAATTGAGTTTTGTAGGTGGGCAGTCCGGATCCCTTTAGTTTGGAGACATTTTCAAATGCTCAATTTAAATTGATTTTTAGTTTTTGTTGCGTGAAACCCAGTGGTGGGGTGTCGAGATATTTAGGTTTATTATCTTGGTTCTTTTATTTTAATTATTTGTTTGGTTAAATTTTAATGAGTGGGGAAATATAAATTATTGGTTGTTATTAATGTTATTTTATTTATTAAAATTGGCTATTTAAAAATTATATTATTCTATTTACCTTTTGGGATTTCCATTTGGAAGTTGAAGGGTTTGTATGAAATTTATTTTTATGAGAGGAATTTGATTCATTCCTCATGCTATGCATGCGTGCTTGGTCTTGGATTTCTCTTCTTTGCTCAAATTTTGTGCTGAAAGAAGATTGGATTGTGGGATTGACTGAAAATAATGGTAATTGAAGGAAGAATGGGATAGTGGCTAGAAATTTCTGGTTTCAAAAGGAATTTGCTGGATAAAAACCCCAATTTCTTGGGCTGCTCCTAACTTGGACAACCAAGGTAGGGTTTGGTATTCTTTTTAATATCTTGTTTATTTTATGTGAATGATGGCTATGGTTGTGATTTCTAGTTTATGTGAAACAATGGTGATTTGTATGGATTTTCTTTTGAATGAATTGTTACAATGTTGGCATGCATGTGAGTTGTGGGTTTAGGTGTGTAAAAGGAGTTGATCTCGCTTGAGGGCTGAGAACCTCCCTCATGTGGGGTTGAGGAAGGCATGGAGCCTCTCTTGGGGAAGTTGTGGCTATTGTGTAATATGGAGGATGTGGGGGATTTGGTGTTTTGAAGGGTTGTAATATGGAGATGTGTATTATGTTTTGATGGAAGGGTTGTATTAGTAATGGCTATGATATGGTGGAGGAGTTGTGTTGAAGGGTTGTGATGGTGTGAGGGTTTGAAGGGTTGAGGAGATTTTTGTTGTGATGGCATTATTGGAAAAAGAAAAGAAATTGTATTTTGTCATGATTTATCCCCAAGAGGGAAGGGAATCCCCTTTCTCCCCCTTTGCAAGAATTTGAAATAGGTTCTTTGTGTGTGAGTCAACTTGTGTTAAAATTGGTTTTAATTTGTGTTTCTTTTGAAAAGATTTCATTTGGGCATTTGGAAAATGTCTCCCGCTTGGGGGTGGGCTTGGAATCAAAGTCCTATGGCTGGGAGGAGAGCGGGATTGGGTTGCTCATTATGTGTGTGCAAGTTTACAGATGGTTGTATTATGAAGAAAAGATTTCTGTTGAAAATTGATACAATATATGGTTTACATTCTGTGGAAAGAAGAATTTTATTGGATATGTATCAATTGTATTTGTTGTTGTAATGGTTTAATAAAATGGAGAGTTTTTCATATTTAAAAACCTCTGGATTATTGTGTGGGAATATTCAGTTTTAGAGAGCTTGTTTGGCTGGAAAAAACAATTCATAAACAACTACAATAGCTGTGATTTTATACTCAGTCTTCTGTTTAAAATGATCTTTTGATTTGCAATCTACCCTGCATAATACATGGGATTTAAGCATTGTTACAGTATTGATGTGTTCATTGTATTTGATTAGAAAATTGATAAACATCTGATAATTATATTTCATGTTATACCCTATTTAAACATGATTACATTTGTCATATTTCATAGCAGTATCAATCAAATGATAGAATAAAATAAATGTTGTTTGATTTATATTGGCATCCATGGTGGATGTTGTGGCGTCCATAGCCATGGCTGTGGGAGCCATGGGGAGCCACGACTCCCCATCCCCATGTTTGGGGCTAGTTGTGGCCGGGTTTTGGCACAACCAAGCTGCCATAGACCGCGACCATTATATATTGGACTGTATTTTTAATTGTTGTTGTCACCCTCTTCACAATGAACAAAAGGTTTATCATTCCTTTTTTATAATATATATTTATATCTATACATCATATATATTATATATGTATGCATATATATTGTGTTATACACAGGTATATATGTATATAGTGTGTGCATATATATATATGGTAAGATTTGCATAGAAAATGAATTGGTTAAGTGCTATGATGTTCACATATGTGTATATGAACTTGCTGATAACAAACAAATGGATTATAGCAATAATCCATTTGTTTGTTATCAGCAAGTTCATATATACATATGTCGACATCATATCACTTAACCAATTCGTTATATATATCTTCTTTCTTTGTTAAAATTGAAATTTTAGATCAATATTCTGTTATGACAAAACTACATGCTTATATATTCAAATCTTATTTGAGATTTTTTAAATATTCTCATATCAGATTAGGAATACGATTGTGTTATTCTTTTTAGCTGTGATCTTGTAAAGAAGATTATTATCATAGTTGCTTGTAAATCTAATAGAATAATCTTTTATGTTTTAAATCTCAATGTCACTCAATTTATATATTTAGATTTACTTGTTTCATGTTTATTATCTTCACTAGTTTAGTATAACTGATTAGCACAATCTTCTCCTTGTTCAGTTGAAACAAATAATCTCTCTCTGATTCTCATCTCAACATCAATAAGAGATTTGTGTGCATTAGGTAAACTTTTTCCTCAATTTGTTTAAACTTAGTGCTTAGAAAAAAACAAAAAAAAGTGTCCATTTTTGTGTTCATGTCCGTACTTTTATGTTTAGTAAAGGGTGGGCATGACACCTAGTCAGAGAATGGACTTGGAGTGTGCTTTAACAATGGATGTCACTTGTTGATTATTGAGAGATTGATTGTTGCTAATGCTAATAGAGAATGATTGATTACTAACAAGAGAAAAATATTCTTTGACGCTTTTTGGTATTTCATTATGCAATGATGTGATTCTATGCAAATGCACTAGGATGACACCTTTAAATACATAACCTTAGATGCATAATTTAAATTTTTAGCATTCATGCTAATAAGTAACAATCATATCTTGGGATTGTCAACCTTAGAATGTGGATTTTTGAATTATGAAAGAGGGTGGAAAGATCTAGTCAATAATATTGTCTAGAGGACATAATAATAGTTGCAATCTTGTCCAAAATAAATACCCCGATGGAAATTGAGTCAGATAAGTTCTAAATAGAGTGATGTGACATAATTGAATGGTTGAATAGGTCTTGGATCAATGAGTGCACCAAAATAGTCAAATTATGTGCAAAATTTGTATATCAAAGATATCAATCTAAAGTAACGTAAAATGAAAGGCATGTACTTTTCTCTTCTATAACAAGTAACTCGAATATAATTTAATTTAATTTATAATTCACAATTTGTGTGACCCAAATTTAATGTGGACTTATTTTATATTGCTCCAAATGTGCTAGATGAATATGTCCAATGCTTCTTAGAATTGACGATCCTCCTCTACCGCTTCTAAAAAATGGCAACATGTATTTAGCTTATGGTTAATTAGTCTTTAGTAATAAAGACTCAAATATTGACTTTAAACTTATTTTTATGTGTTCAATTTTATTTTGAATTTAATAAATATTTACTTTATATTGTAAGGGTTCAATTATTAACAGATAAATAGAATGAGATTTTTCTTCTCCCTTAGTGTTAAGAAGTATATGATTTTTATCTTCTCACCTTATTATTAATTATTCTCCTCCTATTTATCTCTCTATTTTTGTTGTTCTGAGTGGTTCGTCATACTCTTTTAATGAAAAATCTCAATTTTTTTCAATTAAAAGTGGAACATTAAAGCCATCGATGTTAATTAATTCTTTTTATAAATTATTATATTAAGAAAAACCTCACAATTAAGTAATTTTTAAAATCGAGTGTTTGTTATTACTTACCCCTCTTCTTCTCTTTTGTATAAGAGTACTATTAGATCTTCAATTTTAACTATCTTCCAAAAAAGGTTAATTAAGTGAATATGATCCATTTCTAACCCATCTACTTATTAATAGTCCATTCGACCTAAGTACTTCCTCCTACCATGCAAGAGGGTTTTTGTATTATTCATTGTTTCTTTTTCTCTTTAGAATCTACTTGTAGAGGAGAAAAGTGCATACTCTTACACTTTCATACTCGTTTTATGTCATTTTTTGTACATGTCTATAATGTATGTTCATAACACTTAATTGGTCACTTTTAGCACACTTGTTCACCCTAAGCTATATCCAACACTCCATTACGCATCACTCAATTTAGATCATTCTCATCTATTTCCCATAACATTACATATCTTGGACTAAATTGTACCAAAATTTCTATCCACTAGACAAAATCACAAGTCTTATCATTTCAAATTCATATGTTCTAAAATCATGACCATAGTCTTGTTGATTTTAATTTCAAATTCATATGTTCACTTTAGTTTTGTTTTTTCTTAAAAAATTTTTATGGAAAAAAGAAAAATATACACAATTCGATTCTTTGGGATAGAGATATTTTGTTTGATCTTGCATAGTATATTCGGACTAAAATCTACCATTATTGAAGTTCACATCCATACACTTCACATGTGGGGCATGCAATACGAAAATCTTTAAAAGGGGCGTTGTTCGTCACTAAAAATCTTATCGACATATGTTGAGTTTAATAGCGAAATAGAACGACCCTTCAAAAATAATAATTAGCATTAATAAATGAGTAAAAATAATTTAGTCTAAGTAATATTTTTTATTTAGGAGTTAGAGTATGCAAATTAATTGAGAATGTAATTAATATATATTAAAATAGAAATAAAATGGATTTATAGTTATGTATTTTGAAATTAATTTAATGTAAATTTTGATTGATATTATAGTGTTGTGATAAAAAAGATTAATATTTAAATTTGAGATTAGATCCTGCATTAAAGTGCTAAGATGGTTATAAGTAGACAATTTAAATATCTAGGACATAACTGTGTTAATTATCTTATCTATAGGGGCAACAAAATTTAATTTTTGACACTTGCAATATTTGTTTGCTTGTTGATATTTGAGGTAAGCAAAATAGTGATGGTGATAAGGAGCACGACGAGGCTTGCTACACAGGGATTAAAATTCAAAACTTCTTTATGCCTTAGTAAAGCCCCAAGATTGAATTAATGATAATATTACAAGAGATAAGAGGTGACAATGGATGTGGCAATGAATGGTGTTGAGTTGATTGTTATTTGTTCAAGCTTGATGTGAACTCATGAATGATCATGTCAGATAATGGACTTGGGGTGTGCTTTAACAATGGACTTCACTTGTTAATGTTGAGAGATTAATTGTTGGCAATGCTAATAAAGAATGATTGATGATTGATTACTAATAAGAGGAAAATATTATTTGATGCTTTTTGGTATTTCATTATGTAGTGTTACAATTCTATGAAAATGTACTAGGATAACACCCTTAAAGACGTGACCTTAGATGCATAATTTGAATTTTTAGCATTCACACTGATGGTTAAAAGTCATATCCTTGTATTGTTGGCCTTAGAATGTTTTTAAATTTTGAAATATGGCGGAAAGATATAGTCAATGATTCTATCTAGGGGACAATCACAATTGCAATCTTGTCCAAAATAAATAGCCGGATGGAAATTGAGTTAGACAAGTTTTGAATAGAGTGATGTACCATAATTGAGTGCTTGACTAGGTCTTGGATAAATGAATGCACCAAAATAGTCAAACTATGTGCTAAAAGTATATATCAAAGACATCAACCTAAAGTAACGTAAAGAAAGAAAAAAGTACAAAGCATGCACTTTTCTCTTCTACAATATGTAACTTGAAAATAATTTAATTTAGAATTCACAATTAGTGTGATTGAAATTTAATGTGAGCTTACTTTATATGTCTCTAAATGTGCGATTAGGTGATTTTGAAGATTGATGATCCTCTACCACCTCTTGGAATGATTGTGTGTGCTTAGTTTATAATTAATCAATCTTTTCTTAATATAGACTCTCATGATCGTACATTTTTAAACTATAAATGCTAACCAACCACTTTTTATTGTAAACTTTCTAAATTATTCTTAATATTACATATTAAAAATATTTTGTATTTAATTATAAACTTTGTAAAATAAACTAATTTAATAACTATTTAATGTGTTTTGTTTTATTTAGAAATTTTAATGTATATTTACCTTATGGTAAGTGTTCAATTATTAAGAAAGTATTTGATTGATAGATTAATAGATTGAGATCCCTTAGTGTTTAGAAGTATTTGATTTTATTTTTTATATTTATTTTATAATGAAAAACTTCAATTTTTTAATTAAAAGTGGAGCATTAAAAGGTATTAATGTTAATTATTATTTTTTACATCATTATATTGAGGAAAAACTTTTGTTACAACTTATTTTTCTCTTTCATTTTAAAAAGAGTACGGTTAGAATTTCAATTTTATTTATCTTAAAAAAATATTAGAATTTTAATTTTAACTATCTTTAAAAAAATCAGTTGAGTGAATATGATCTATTTTTTATCTACCTATTTATTAATTGCGTATTCCATTTAAGTATTCCCTTACTATGTAGGAGTGCTTGTGCATTATTTATTTTTTCTTCTTCTCTTTAGAATTTATTTGCAAAGGAGAAATTTGTATACTTTTATACTTTTCCATCCATTTTATGCTGCTTCTTGTGGATGTTTTTAATGTATGGTCATCATATTAATTGGTCACTTTTAGCACACTTGCTAACCTTAAAGCTATATCTAACACCCTATTATGTCAAATCACTTAATTTAGACTATTCCTAATCTGTTTCTCAGAATATTACATATCTTAGACTGGATCAAGCTTGAAGTGTTGATGTGGGTTTTAAATGCACATCAACATGAAGTTCTATCCACTGGATAAAATTGCAACCAGTCACTATATTGTTTATAATGTGACTTAGACACAACATGGGTGAGATAGACTATGATGTGACACATGAACCGTATCCTTGCTACGGGCAACTACCTAATCACTCCTACTCTTGTGGCAAGAGCTAGTCGAGTGGAGGTAGAACCGAGGGGTTGTTCTGTTTGTGAGGGAGAAGAACGTTGTGGATCGTGGTTGGGTTGATCGTGCGATGTATGGATGTACATGGTTGTTGATAGAAGTTGTTATGGGTATTGTGGTGTTGACAAAAATGTTCAATCGCTGTTGTAGTTGTGATTGTAATATGACTCGAAGAGTCACTTGTTATTAGCCCAGCTTGAAGACTATTTTGTTCATTTATGATATAGAGGTGATCTAATCTCCTTTATTTGTGTTGAATGACTTGTTGAATGAGCTTTTATTGATGAATGATTCATTGTTGATGTTCTTCAGCTTGCCTTCTTTGTTCTATTTCTTGTTGAATGAGCCTCATGATAAGTTGTTGCTCTTGGGTTGTTTCCTCTATGGGAATTGGTTGAGGAACGATCTCCCTAATCTTGTCTAAGATGAATTTAACCCAATCTTCCCTTATGCCTGGGCACATTGAATGATAGACAAAAAGCGGGAGAGTTTTTGTTGAATGTTTTGTTTTGGATTGAATTGAATTTGTTGACCTCATGATGAAATTGATGGTTTGTTTGATCACTTGGTTTTCATGTTTTTGAATGCTTTTGGTATTTTCTACGAGTTCTAAAATGCAACTATGCTAAATGAATGCAAACAACTTTTGAATTACTTTTTCTGAATAATGAATTAATTACTATGAAAGGGAAAATGTATGCAATCTAAACTATGTTTTTGCATTTTTTGTGAATCAATTTTGACTTGTAATCTAATGAAATGAAATTTAATCTAAGAGCAATGGAAATGAAATTAATCTAAGAAAGCAAATAAAGATAATCTAAGCAATTTAAAAAGTAAATCTATTATATGAAAGAAATTTAAACTACCTATCAAGAGAAAGAAAAATGAAATTTTACTTTCCCAAGAGCAAGATGGGTTGTCTAAATTACTAAGTAAGCATGAAAAACCTATACAAATCAGGTGGTAGTGCCTGGCATAAGTCCTCAGAGGTCCTTTTTGGCAACCGTGTCTTCCTATACAATAGTGGAGTCATCTTGGCAACAGGGATAAAAATGGGAATACGAAAAATAATTGAATTGAGCTAAGAAGCTATAAAAATTGAAAATTAATTGGTTTGAGCATAAGCATGCTATAAAAAAATGATAAATATAGTGAGCCTTGAAGTTGTGGCAAAAATAAAAGGCACACAAGGTTCTGCATAGAGCATAAGAATGCTAGTGGGGGAAATTTTGCAAAAGCTTGAGCAAACCAAGAAATCAATAATGATTTTGGCTCCTCAAATGAATAAAGGAGGGGATATTTATAGGTTTAGAATCCACACCAAAGGTGGTGGTGAATTGGGAGTTAAAAAGGATTGGTTGAAGTGTGATCTAGCTCCAATTGGAAGAGAACAAAACCTTGGAGAGGAGATCACAAAAGATTAATTAGAAGATAACAACAAACTGATTAAGAGTTACTAATAGAGTGATTGAGAGTCCAAGAATAGTAAACTGGGCTAAAACTAGAAGAAATTATGAATGGAAAAGATATAGAATCACCCCTCTTGAGAAGCAAATTGCGCATGAAGATTTGATAGGTGGTAGGGGTGATTTAGTTTAAGTGGATGAATCTCCTAGGGGAGATTTGATAGATGATAGGGAAAATTTGGTTTAAGTGGCCTAGGCATGCAGGACCCTGGTGTAAGGAAGCTAAGGTAGCGGAACAACTTCCTACACTAATCTTGAGGGGAGAGATATGCATAACTTTTTAGATCTTTACAACAGTTACATAAATAAACACAAATATCAAACATACCATAACATAGTAATTACGTGGGGAAACCCTTTCGAGAGAAAAACCCCACACTCCAAAGTTACCCAATATATTATTCAGGAATAAAAAAGATTACAATATACTTGCAAAGCAAGCTTTCACAAGAGTATAACCAACTAGAGATCCGAAGGCAACTCAACATATATAAGACTCTCACACTTAACTTCCATCTCAAGCTCCTGATATATAGGAGATACAATACAATAAACCATCAATGGTAATTACAAAACCATGAGCTAAAAAACACCCAAAAGTGGTGCCCAAATTATCTCCAATCAAAGATGCCTTGTGATGTGCCAAATCACACACCAACACATGTAACTCTCCCCTTTATAGCTCTTTTAAGTGTCTAATATGTTTTCACATTTCCCAAAAATAGGAGGTCCAAATTCCGGAGGTCATAACTTTTGATCCAGGTGTCCGATTGATGAACCTTTTGATGTGTCAAAAAGCTCGTGAAGAGATCTATCAAGCTATAACCTGCTTCTTTGGTTACAAAAATATTCAGAACATTTAGGGACCTCTAAGTGCCTCAAATATGAGTTCAAACTTTTTTCGGTAGTTCTAAAGAATAGACACTTTATTATCTTGCAATCCAGGTATGATATTAAGTCGAAACTCACCCGAGATGTTTACTTGACAGTTTCACAAATTTTGGGTAAATTTTGGGTCCATCCAAGCTCAAATGTAGAGTTACTAAAAATAGTAAGCCATGCCATATTTAGCCCCTTTTGAAACTTTGAAAGTTCTAAACCATTCTTCAAGATAAAGGGTATTCAAAAAGACCAAAACTGGGAATAATAATAACCTTCTGTAGTTGCAAGGTTGAAACACCTTTCATAACATTCTCCCACTTGTTAAACACCTTGCAAGAGCAAATGGAGTATCAACACCATGATTTAATTTCTAGGGGCTGAGAGGCCCATAGACTCTAAACACCATCTGAACTTCTCCATGCTCACATGCTTAGTTAATGAATCTACAACATTCATCAAAATATCTACCTTAACTAGCTTCACCCTGCCATCCTTGACCATATCTTTAACAAAATGATACTGTACATCAATGTGCTTGGTCCTATCATGAAATGTTGGGTTCTTAGCTAGGTAGATCGCACTCGGACTATCATAATAAACTATCACCACATCTTGTTTTATTCTGATATCTGAACACAATCTCTTAAGCCAAATGGATTCTTTACAAACATGAGTGCTTCCATATACTCAACTTTGATAGTGGACAAAGCAACCACAGCCTATCGCTTACTCATCCAACTAATTGCACCACCAAATAAAGTAAATACATAAGCACTAGTGGATCGTTTGCTATCAACATCACCTGCCCAGTCTGAATCCACATAACCATGAATATCAAGGGAATGCATGTCTCTTATCAAATTACCATGATAACACAAGGAATACTCTGAGGTACCCTACAAATATCTAAAGACTCTTTTAATTGCATTCTAATGAACTCTTCCAAGATTAGACATATATCTGGAAAGAACTTCCACTACTTGGGCAATGTCTGGTCTAGTACATACCATAGCATACATCAAACTTCTGACTGCACTCTGGTAAGGCACTCTGCTCATGTCTTCCATCTTTGATGGGGAAGTTGGACATTATGAAGTAGATAACTTCATTCCAACTGTAAAAGGAACTCATAATGGTTTATAATCCTGCATGTTAAACCTCTATAAAATTGAATTAACATACTTACTCTGGCCAAGCCATAGTTTTCTATTCACTCTATCTCTTGTTATTTGCATCCTAAGAATGTGTTTAGTTGCACCAAGATCTTTCATTTCAAATTTAGCTGCAAGTTGAGACTTCAGTTTGAAATCATTCCTTTCCCTTTACCACTGAATAACATATCATCAACATATAATGCAATAAATAGGAAAAGATCACCATCAGATTTATAATAAATACAATGATCAGATTTAGAATGCTCCAATCCCCAACTCAACACATATATATCAAATTTTTGGTACCACATCCTAGAACTTTGTTTGAGGCCATAAAAAGATTTCTTCAATTTACAAATCAGATTACTTTTACCTTTCACCATGTAGTGCTCTGGCTGTTTCATATAAATATCCTCCTCCAAATCACCATGAAGGAATGACGTTTTCACATCCATTTGCTCAACCTCTAGATCATAAGCAACAACAATAGAAAGAAAGAATCTAATGGATGTCATTTTTGCAACAAGAGAAAATATCTCACCATAATCAACACCCTCAACCTAAGAGTAACCTTTCACAACCAACCGTGCTTTGTACTTCTCAATACCTCCATCTGAACCAATCATTTTCTTGAATTTACCCATTTGAAACCAACAGGTTTTCATCCTTCAAGCAATGGTACCAGGTCCCATGCATCTTTCTTTTTCAAAGTTGTAATTTTTTCATCCATAGCAATCTTCTAGGACTCTGCATCATTCATACATAATGCCTCTTGTACAAATCTAGGTTCATCTATGTTAGTATTCAAAACAAAAATATATCTCCAGTCATCAAGTGAATACCTTTTAGGTGGTTGTCTATGCCTTGTAGACCTTAGAACAAGCTAAGTTGGAGGTTCTTCCTCCTCTTCTAAAGGTTCAGAGCTAGATAAGTTCTCCTCAACTTCTTCTCTATCTAGGGGCCTCGATTCAACTTTCTCAAGTGTAGCAGGGAGTTGAATCACATCTTTCTGTTCACTTTGTTTTGGCTACAATGTGATAGAAGAAGGCTTAGTTTATCTAAAAATAACACTTCTACTATATATTACTTTCTATGCAACAGGGTCCCAAAGCTTATATCCTTTCACACCATAATTGTATCCAATGAAGATACATTTCATAGCCTTGCTTTCCAACTTTGTTCACTTCTCCTTTAGCACATGTGCATATGCCTCAAAACCAAAAAATCTAAGATGTCTTAGTGAAGGTTCGTACCCTGACCATTCCTTCATAGGCATTTTATCAACAAAAGCTGATATAGGAGACTTGTTAATCAAGTAGCAAGTAGTGGCAACAACTTCAGCCCAAAACCTTTGTTCTAGACCAGCACCACTAAGCATACTCCTAGCCTTCTCCATCAGTGTCCTATTCATTGTTTCTGCAACTCCATTCGGTTGTGGAGAATATGGAGTTGTCTTTTGTCTCTGAATGCCACAATTTTATAGAATCTATCAAAATAATTAGAGCAAAATTCACCACCATTGTCAGTCCTCAAACTTTTCTTTGCTTTCCAGTCTACAACTCAACCATTGCTTTAAATTCTTTAAATTGACTAAAAACTTCAAATTTACTCTTTAGAAAATATACCCATGTCCTTCTGCTCTAATCATCAATAAATGAAACATAATATTTGGAATTTCCAATGGAAGGAACATCTACAAGACCAAACACATTAGAATGAATAAGATCCAATACACCACATGATTTATGAGAACTTGATTAAAACTAAACGTGGTTTTGTTTACCATAAATGCAATGCTCATAGATATCAAAATTAATATTACAATCAGTCAACCCTTCAACAAGGTTTTTATTTTTCAAGGTCCTTAGACCCTTTTCTCCTATGTGGCCTAATCTCTGGTGCCATAACATAGTCTTCTTTGCAAACAATTTTGATTTAGAAGAAAGAGCACCCTTAGGTACCCACAAGCCACGACCATCCACTAAAAATGAAACCCTGTCCTTTTCTAATGAAGCAGTCACAAATTTGTTTTTCATAGAAGTACTATTGCACTCAATAGTGCATGCATCAAGCTTATACAGTGTGCCAAGTCTGACACCTCTAGCGATCACCATAGCACCTCTAACCATCTTGCATCATGTATTAGAAAAGACTACATGCACACCTGCATCTATTAGTTTTCTCACAGATAATAAATTTCATGCTAATCCAGGGATATGCAACACACCATTAATCCTTTTTGTTCTACCATCAAGAAATCATATTTTAACTTTACCATGGCCCACAATATTTAAATGAGAATCATCACCCAAGTACACCTTACCTCCATCAAATTTTTCATATTCATAAACCCAGTTTCTATTAGGCTCATATGGAAAGATGCACCAAAGTCAATTAACCATGCATCATTAGTTGCACAAGTGGCCAAAGATGCAATGAACACATCACCATCTTCCTTCTCAGACTCAGAATCAGAATCAAATTTCTTCTTTTTCTTATTCTTATTTTGTTTACAGTCCTTATGGAAGTGTCTAGGCTTACCGCAATTTTAGCAAATAAGTTTGGACTTTCTAGGAGATTTAGATCTCCCCTTAGACTTGGATTTGTCACGCTTCTCACTCTTCTCCCTTTTTTTAGGTCTTCGACGAACACTTAGGGATTCTTTGGCATTGATGGATGTCTTCCTCATTTCTTCAGAAAGGAAAGAACCCACGACATATTCAACTTTCAAGATAACAGAAGTACTCCCAATCGCCATAACAAGAGAATCCCATGAATCAAGCAAAGAACAAAGCAAGATATGACATCTCTCCTCCTCATCCATTTTTACACCAACTAATGCCAATTGAGCCACCAACATATTGAATTCTTCCAAGTGGTCTGAAATTCATCCACCCTCTTCCATTCTTAAGGAATACAATTTCTTCCTCAAGAAAATCTTGTTCACTAAAGATTTGGCATGATATATTTCACCGAGTTTCTTCCATAGTTTCTTTGCAGAGGGCTCTTCATGGACATTGATTAAAATAGAGTCTATCAGGGACAATCTGATTAGACCCTTGGCTTTATGGTCCATAACATCATATTAAGTAGCCAAAGTAGCATCTGTAGGCTCGCCATCTGAAAATCCCTGCAACAAGATCACAAAGTATCTTCTGCACAAGCTCCCACTCAAAACTGGATTTGTTCAAAAAACCCAACAACCCACAACTGAAACCAATGGTGATCAAGCGATACCACTTGTAAGGAAGATAAATTAGCGGAACAACTTCCTACACTAATCTTGAGGGGAGAGATATGCAGGAATTTTCAGATCTTTACAATAGTTACAGAAATAAACACAAATAGCAAACATACTATAACATAGTAATTACGTGGGAAAACCTTTTTGGAAGAAAAACCCCACACTGCAAAGCCACCCAATATATTATTCAGGAATAAAAAGATTACAATATACTTGCAAATCAAACTTTCATAGTAGTAAAACCCGCTAGAGATCTGGAGGCAACTCAACATCTATAAGACTCTCACACACAAACTCCATCTCAAGCTCATGATATATAGGAGATACAATATAGTAAACCATCAATGGTAATTACAAAACCATGAGCCAAAAACCACCCAAAGTAGCACCCAAATTATCTCCAATTAAAGATGCCTTTCGATGTGACAAATCACACACAAACATGTGTAACTCTCCCCTTTACATCTCTTTTAAGTGTCCAACACATTTTCACATTTCAAAAAAGTAGGAGGTCCAACTTCTGGAGGTCATAACTTTTGATTAAGGTGTCTACTTGACGAACTGTTTGATGCGTCAAAAAGCTCCTGAAGAGATATATCAAGCTATAGCTTGCTTCACTAGTTAGGACAACTTTTTGGGCGATTAGGGACCTCTAAGTGCATCAAATCTAATTTTGAAAGTTTTTCCAGCAATTTCAAAAATGAAAACTTTAATGGCTTACAATCCAGGTATGATCTTGAGTCAAAACTCACCCAAGATGTTTACTTGACAGTTCTGTACCTTTTGGGAAAATTTTGGGTCCATCTGAGCTCAAATGTAGAGTTACTAAAAATAGTAAGCCTTGCCATGTTTAGCCCCTTTTAAAACTTTGAAAGTTCTAAACCATTCTTCAAGATAAAGGGTATTCTAAAAGACCAAAACTGGGAAGAATAGTAACCTTTTGTAGTTGCAAGGTTGAGACACCTTTCCTAACACCTGGAAGGTTAGCTTGAAGGTTAGGGAGGCATAAACAAAGGAGAAAAACATTGGAAAATGTGTCACCAAGAAAGAAACTATTGAGAGGTATGTATAATTTATTCCTTCATGAGCATGATTAGGACTCTAGATCATCACCAAACTATCATGTCTGTCTGTGTGCCTTTTTCATACTTACATATTTTCCCCCTCGAGGACAATAGTCTACATGAAAGGTAGGTATCATTCCCAAACTTAGCTTTTACCTTTGTCATTGTCCTGCATCTAGACATGAAATAACAATTATTAGTTCAATTTTATGATGTATTTTTTAAGTAAGCACTGAAAGGAGAATGAGGAAATGTATGATCGATGAGTGAGTTTGGAGTATACCTAAGCTGCCTCACCTTACCGTGAATACCTACAGTGATGAAGACACACAAAATGAGGATATGACAAGGACTACAAAATCTAAACTAGACAAACTTCATTAATGTAATTGAAGCTAAGAAGGATAAAGGAGAAGAGAGAGGAAGATTGAAATAAAGTGAGCAAATGACGAAAGAATTACGTAAGTGAATAGTCAACGAAGAGCTAATCATAAGGAGATCAATGATATGGATTCCAATAAACCTCTTGCAAATTACTAAGTACAAGAAACAAGAAAACCCTCTCTTGAAACCCTAGACTTTCCTTTTGTTGATTTCACTTGAAAATATTCATTTTTCTTGTGTTTTCTTGTTACGTTTGTCTAGGTTTTAGGTGTTTATTATCTTTTTTTAATGCATGTTTTCATCTGTTTCCCTTATTTTCTGGGCCTACTAGATCATGCAAAGGTGTGGTGCCAAATCACCCTTGTTGCCAAGGCAAGTAGCCCATGTTGCCTGTCAAATCTCCTAGGGGAGATTTGACCTAGTAAAAGGGGTGATTTGGACAAAGGGTCTATAGACAAGAGTTGAGGTAGAAATGATGTTTTTGATGCTCATTTTTCTCTAATTTCAACACTAACTTTTCTGTTTATTACAAGTTTTTAAGAAAATATTTGATTTTTTAGATTTTGAAGGTTTTACAACTTTTTTTGTGATTTAAATTTTTCTACTTTCTATTATTTTTTTAGTTTTTAATGATTTGATTTAGTGTTTTTGCTCTTGGTAGGACACCTGTATTCAATGGAATGCTACTCATGAATAGGTGTGGTATATGGAATCCCTTGAGGCACTATTAGTTGTTTATCATTCTATTCTATGGAGGACAGGGCTAGATAGAGTGGCTCAATTTCCTATTGTTTGTCCATCATCTTGTATATGTTGTGATATCTTGAACTACTAGGATGTTGATCAGAACACATTTCCATTTCCTTCTATTTCTAGAGAGTGGACCATTACTCTTTATGATTTCTATCATATTCTTGGAGTTCCTGTCAATGGAGAGAAACTTGCACTTTTTGAGAGCAAGTCAGAGAGGGAGAGACTGACTTGGGCTGCCATCATGGGAGATACCCATCCTAAATATCAATAAGGAGTTCATCTTACCTTAGTCCCTAGACTTTCAATTCCACTCTTGCAAAAGGTTCTTATTGGCCTGATTACCTCTTGCTTGTTGGGAGACAAGAAGGCTCCTATACTCCTGTGGTGTTGGGAACCAATGATACAAAGACTTGAGCGAGGGATAGTTTTTGCTTGGGGGATTGATATCCTTGTTTTAGTTTATTAAGATTTGTATTAGATCTTGTGACAGGGAGCACATGCCTTCAATCCTCCTTCACTTGTTATGACTTAGATTCTAGAGCACATTATAACATTTTAGATAGAGATGCCTCCTTTAGATCCTAGGTTATCAAGAGCTATGTGATGGGGACAACTCAGTCTTTTCAATGCTTCCACATGAGATGTGGTCACTCTTACTAATGCAAACTTCATTTTAGACCTCCTATGTAGATATGGAGGGGTTATGGATAGGTGATGGTGCTATCCAAGCTTACTATTGAGAGGTGATCCATTTGATAGATGATGAGACCATAAACCTTCTCATAATTAGCCAAATAAAAAAGCATATATTTCTTCTTAAATAAATCAGTTTTGAAGTGGACTTGAGTATGGTTTGGAAGATTTTTAGCTATACATCAAATAAAATCCTTGTTTAAATGACACAATCAATGCCATGCATGAGTTTATTTTGATGTTGCATTTCCACCTCTAGATTAGTAGTTATTTTATCAATAGATTGAAGAATAAGTCAATTTCAATCAAGTTGGAGCACCAGAAGATTCCCTAGAAAGAAGGATGAACTCAAGAGAAAAAAGTTTAAAAAAGCATTTTCAGTAAAATAGTGATATCTCCCTCATTTCTTAATGAAATTCAAAAATTTAAAATGATTTGGAAAGCTAAATGTAAAGGGAACAAAACCTAGAAATTCTTTGAAGAAATTAATCAAAATAAAGGACTAGCTTGTGATAGAAAATGATTGATAGAAATGTGGCCGAGATTGGAGGAAACAACTGTAGTTTTCTCCCCAAAAATAGGATCTCAAATCCACATTTTTTGGTGCACTGATTCAGTACATTAAGAATAAGTATTCTATGAATACATTGTAAAAATATCAATTAGAGGAGGAAGGAAAAAGAGAGTTTTATTATTTGTAAGAATTTGTTTTTAGAAAATAAGTTAGTTCAACATTTTGATAGCAGTAGTGTAATTTGTTTCACCTTATTCCAAAGGGGAGGAAGGGCCCGCTCAACCTAAAGAAGAAGGCTAATTGTTTGAAGTTTCATTCCTTAGTTTATTTTTTCCATTTCCTTTTTATTTACATTTCCAGAATTTCCCTTTGAAAGCTTGTAGGATATATTTGATTCCAACATTTCCATTTACAAGCACTTAGATTAAATTTGATTGCAACAGTTAAATCTTAGTTTGTTTCATGCATTGTTGTCAATTCCATTTATAGAAAGGATTGTCATGCAAATTATCTATCCTCCCTCTTGCATATAACCATGGACACCGCCCTAGATTGATAATCATTAAATTAAATGATGAGGACTACAACAACCCTTATCAGCAGATAGACATGGTTCACTTGACACTCACCCTATTGTACGAGTACTTTAGTAATTAGGTGATGATTTTCCTAAGGATTTTCTCCTAGTTCTTCCTTGTTATAGAGTAGTTCAAGAGATGGTTGACACATAGCATAGGGCTCTCCTTTGGGATCTATTAGTTCATGGAGTTCTGATCACAAGGCCATATCATGAGCTAGTTGGTAGACATATGAGGGCCCGTCGATCTCAGAGACTTGTTGCAGTTGAGGAGGAGATCAATGACTCTATATATGAGGACTATTATCCTAAGGAGTAGTATGGAGAGGTAGCATTAGGAGGGGAGGAGGAGATTCCTAAGGATGAGGAGGTGGCTCTCATGGGGACTCCTCCTAGACACAGACAAGTTCCCTTGTTAGAGCTAGCAAAGGAGGATATGATACTTTTTGATCCCTGATGGTAGTTGGGAGATCCTTGTGAGTACTATACTAACCTACTCCTTTATTTCTTGTTCTTATTTTTCTAAAAAATGGTTTGACTCTAACTCTTGAACGGAGACTATTTATTTATGATTTGGCACAAGTACTACTAATGGATGGAGGGATTTTTTTGAAATACCTCATTACAAGTGTTGATCCCTTTCATTGGATGGACTACAGAGGCTATTTTAGGTGATGCTCATGTGCCCTCTTTAGTTGGTCGACATACAGATATTATAGCTCCCACTTATCATGTTGGCCAAGAGGTTCCTTCCCAAACAACTGAAATTTCTATACTAGAGGCTAAAGTCACCTTGCTTTGAGAGATGGCTAGCCTAGGAGTCAACTTCTACTTTTTGATAAACTCAAAATGCAGGACCAACGCATTCACAATTTCATAGTTAGGTCCTTTCTCACACTCACAAGACTTGTAAAGATTCATATGTAGTAGATGGATAGAGAAGACCATAGAGAAGGATCCTGAGTGGTTCCATAGGTCAGAGTCATCCTTGAGTTTTAGAGAGACCTATACTTCTTATTGAGTTTTGACTTGCCCCCTTACATGGGGAGATTTTCACGCATGAGTGTGTTGTCTATATTTTCAAACTCTATTGGTGGAGTGACATGTACTCAAACACACAATTACTAGATATGCCACCTATCTCCCCTGGTACGCATATCACCGTATTAGATATGGATACTCATAGGATACGACTCGGATACATCTTTGATACTGTTTCCAGATGTACCAAAAAACCCTACTTTTTTCCTGTGCTGGATATGCACATATACAATATTCTCATGATATTTGTGTCATATCCCAAAATATTAACCCTAGAATGTTAAAAATTTCTTCAAGCAAACGATCCATACCTAGCATGTTGATTTCTTGTTGTGGGGAACTACTCTGACCAACACACACATGACTGGAAATATGTCTTTCTACATGATCATATTTACTCAAATAATTACATTCATTCTAAAGTTGGAGATATAGTGTCAACAAGCAATTGAGGAAGAAGCAAAGTTTAAATTAATTGGTGATACTTTTTAAATTTTGGCTTTTTTGTTTTACTTTACATTTTAAACTTTTATTTATTTATTAAGTTTAATACATTTAACTTTTAATTTAAGTTTGATTTGTAGACACCTAAAAGTGTCCTCAGATTGCAAAACCCTGATCTCTGCCATATTCTACTATTTTCCCTAATTTTCCTCTATGGATAATTAATTAATTTGAATTAATTAATTATTTAATCATTCACATTCCAAATATCCCCTTTCACTCATTTAATTAAACAAATCTAATTTGTTTAATTAAGGTTCACATGTACCCTTCTCAAATAAATTAAATAAATGAACCCAATTTATTTAATTTATAAACATCTTCCACCTCACCGTTTCTCCCAATTTAAAATTCATTTTTGTCCTCTAGTGGTTGGAAACCCTAACTGATCTCAGCCCTCCATTTGCATCCAAAGTCAACTCTCAATCCTAGCCCTCCGTTCAAACAGGCTCTTCTATAAAACACCCCATCTAGCTTCATTTTCATCTTCTTAGTTCTGGAATCTCCCTATTTTGCTTACAATCTCTAATATCTTGCTATTCATAAACAAGAGCTTCTCTAGATCATTGCATAAACTTGCAAATCTGAGAACAATAATGTAAGGTTAAGGAGGACAATGGAGATAGGACAATACTAGCTTAGATCCTTAGTTTATTTCTATTTGTTTGATTGGTTTTCTAGGCTAGATTACACTCCATTGGGAGCTAGGGTTAGCTATAGTTTAATTTATGCATGTTAGCTAGTTTTTCCCTATCTCATTCTGCTGAACCTGATGTGAATCGAAGAACAATCTAACATTTTTGTTGATTTTAGAAACTCAGCTTTCGCAGGCAGCTTCTTGGTCTCAAACGGACCTCACCGTTGAGTCCGGGAGGCCTTTTCCATGAAAACGACTGTAAATTCGTCAAATTTGGCTACATGAAAAAAGTGATTTTTTAAAGTTTTTGACCCCTTTGCAAGGCCATACTGTACGGATCCGTACGACCCCTGTGTAGGGGCCTAGTCAAAATTTCTAGATTGTTTCTTTTTGTCTAACTTCAAGTTGCAAATTATAGTCTGATTTTGATATTTCATCATTAAAATCTTCTTGCAGGGTCTAGGGTTTTCATTTTTTGTTGTAGGTCATGGCTTTGAAATCGCAGTCGGTGCCCTAAAAATTTCCCCATCATACTCTGCAAATGCCTCTGCCTGTTGTAAACCCTGATCCTCCTCTTTGGTCATAGCTCGTTTGAATCTCCTACCGCCCTTTTTAGTTGTCGAAATCCTTATGCCTCCCAGTCAACACCCACCTTGACTCCTCTCGACCACCTGCTAAGGAACCCTAACAATCTTCTTACAAACCCTAAATTGTCGACCTCCTCCCAATCACCACCTATACTCTGGTCATCGAGCATCCCTTAACATCATAGTTGCCACTCTTTAAACTTCTAGCACCACCTTCATTGTATGCATAGTGGCCCTAAACCCTAAACCACCCTCTGCAAAAACACCCATTGCCGGTGTAATGGTCACATTGGTCGCATGTGTCGTAAACTTTAAACCATAAGGTCACCGCTTTATCTGTCACCCATGTAACAGTCTTCAAAATCCTTGTCATTGTCTTCTAAACCTAAACCACTAGTCAAAGTCCTCACTAGCTCTAGTTCAAAATCTTATCAGACCATTCCGTCACCATCTCTGTTGAAGGGTCACCATCTCTGCTAAACTGCCGCATAAGCCACACAATAAGGCGATCATTTTAGGGTTTGGGGCACGATCCCTCGGTCCTAGACATATGGGGAGGGGCTAAAGCATTCACGCCCTCCCCTTTCTTCCTCTTTTATTTTTTTGATTGGACCTACCCCTTGGTCACATGGGTGACTAGGGGGCTATGTAACCTCTAACCAGCAGCTTTAAAGATTTGACCGCCACTAGAAGTTTAAAACATTGACCAACGGGTTGGCAGCGGCCAGCCCATTCTTTTTTGCATTCTGGTCATCCCTGGTCATATGGCCGACCACGGGCTAATCTAAACCACCAGCCTTAACCTTGACCACCTAGCACTATACTGCCAACATGTTACCATGAAATCACTAACAACAAGCGGTTTACTTCAAAACAGTCAAGCTTGTACCCTTTTCATCCTCAAGCCATAAATAGGCATTTTTTTTCAAATTTTCATAAATTTTGAGTAACATATCAAAATTTCATGAAACGAGCGGTGTTGCAGAGCTGACTTGCCCAGCTCCACAATGGTGAAGTCAATTTCAAGTAATGACATCATTTTATCAGATGTTTTTTGGTCAAAGTCAACCCTAATTCTGAACTTCAAATGAGCATAACTTGTCCATTTTTCATTTGATTTTAGTGTAATTTTTTTTAAACTACTTAAAATTTCTTGAATTTTTTGATGTCACTGTTAGTTTTGTTGTGACTGATCTTCATTTTTAGATATTTTCCAGATTGCATATTTCAAGCTTTTTGACTTGGTGGCTTGCAAAAGGGGGTGTCTACTTGATGTTTCATGTTCTTCACACTTTGATGAGGGATTATATGCTACTGATTTTTGTTTTACAGCTTGTGGTGTTCACTGGGAGAAGACTTTCATCTAAAACTACTAATACATTTGATGCAGGGTTTCCTCCTTTCATGTGCATGTGCTTTCTTATCATAGGAACATTGGATTTGGTGTAATAAAATGAACATCATCTTATTGTTTTCACACTTGGTTTGGGCTTAAAATGAATCACTATATGCTTTGCTTGGTGATTGTGTTTAGGTTGTGAAGTGTGTATGCTCTTCCCTCGCACGTTATGTGATCTTGGGAATCAAAAACACTTCCCAACATTTGCATAAATTACACCACACATTTAATTTCTAAGGTCAATGAACATTGTCTAGTGTGGTCAAGCACATGTATATGCTCTCTCCTCACATTGTTGTATGACCTTGGAGATCAAAAAATGTGCTTGTATTGCTTTTGTCTAAACCCTTAGAGGGCTTGCCTCCTAATTTGTGAGAGGGAACGACCCAAGCGGTGCTTTCGTTTTGGCCCACTATACAAATAATTATGGTTGTGATGAAAGTCATCAATCACCTGGTGCCGCTATTCTATATCAACAGATGTCTCCCTCAGTATCCATGTGATGCGTGAAAACCCTCTCTAAGGGCTGGGAAGCCTCTTAATTGAGCGAACCGCCGCATGTATAGACACCAGTATATCCTAAAACATTGATTAAGAACCTTTGTGCCAGTGGCCAAAAACCCTTTTACTTGCTGGTGCAGGAGGTCGGACCTCCCAAGCTACCCCACATGTATTATTCATTCTAGAGACAGGAACTCCGTTGGTCCCTAAGATCGAAGGGTAAGAGAAGTTGGTGTGTCCATTCCATGTAAGGGGGAGCCAGTGTCACAAAATTCTCTAGCTGTCTGCCTTGTCTTAGTATTTGGAGAAATCCGAGTGGGGACCTAGCAAGTACTTGACTAGCCTAGGATTGTTCATGTTTACAAGTATTTTCAAACTTGTCAAGAGTCACCAAAAATAGCCAATCTGATTGCCAAGTGTCTTCTATGATTGATGTGTGTGCTTGCTTAATCAGCACCCTCAAACATTCTTTCCAACCCATTCATTCCTAGTCATCATATCCTTATCACTCTTCCTAACCACATCATCCTTATCATTCCATCATCTTTATCATTCACATAACCCATATCCTAATTATCCTACTTGTCCCATCCTAATTGCATCCTAATTACATTATCATCATTCCACATCATCCACTTTCTAATCCAACCAACATCATTCCAAGTCAAACCAACATCTAGTTATCCAATCTTGTCATTCCACATCATATTGTAATCACATTATCCGAATCTTATCCTAATCAACTTTCCTAATCACATCATCCAACCATCGACATCTTGATCATCCTACTTGTTGTATCCTAATCACACCACATCCTAATCATATCCTATTAATCATTCCTAATCATCACATCTCATCCTAATCATATCCTATTCATTATTCCTAATCATTACACCTCATCCAATCATATCATCCCTAATCATATTCTATCTATTCTAATCATTACACATTGTCATCCTCTTCCAATCCACATCATCCTAATCATTTCCTAATCCATCCAAATCATCTAATCTTATCTCTACACATAATAATCTTCATTCATAATCCAATCAACTTCTTCCTAATCATCCAAGTCCTCTAATCTCATCACTACACAACATCATCTTCATTCATAATCCAATCAACTTCTTCCTAATCATCCAAGTCCTCTAATCTTGTCACTACACATCATCATCTTCATTCTAATCTAACCAATCGCATCCTAATCATATCCTAGCCATTCATTCTAATCCAATCAACTTCTTCCTAATTTATCCACCAAAGTCATCTAATCATCATCTTCATTCTAATCCAATCAAACACATCCTAATCATATCCTAACCATTCATTCTAAATCCAATCAATTTCATCCTAATCATTCCCAATCACAATACACCACAACCGTAGGGAAAACTTTGAACATCTACCCTCCCTATCAAATCTGATTGCAACTATCTCAAAACCTTCTAGACCTACTAGTTCTGTTCACCCACTACATATTCAATTTCATTTCTTCACAATCAAATTTCATCACAACATTTCATTAGCATTCAGCCCTTGCAATCTATAGAGGTTCCCAAACATAGTCTTCCTAAGGTTGAAACATAGGGAGAAACTATCGAAGCTTGACTATATCACAAGTACAAATCTAGACCAAGAGACCTTGACATATTTTTTTCAAATCAATTACAAATTGGGCTTAATACCACAAGGCTAGTTTAAGTCCATCCTTCCAAGTGAATTCTGAAACTCATGGGTTCACTTTAATCAATCATTTCTTACACACCTCAAGGTCTTGATAAATCCAATTTATACTTTGACAAGGTCATTAGTAGATGAGAGTATCCTCTTAGAGATAGACTTTTCAAAGACTAATATCCGTTAGCCTCTATCATAGTCTGGGCCTCATCACCTTGCATTCACATCCACATAGAATCCCACAATTCACAAGTCTCATTTGGTAAAGACACAGTTGCAAAAAGAAGAGAAAGGGAGTAGATCCTCCTAGTCATCCCTCATTCTAACCATTCTAAATATTCTCACCAACATGTTCATTCTTTCCGCCTTCATTCTAATCGGCATCCTAATCATTATTGTTTTCATTCTACATTATATCACAATCACATCCTACTCATATCTTCATCATTCAACCTTCACATCCTAATCACCCTTTCTAATCACACCGTTCAATCAAATTCATCCTAATCACATCCTAATCACAACCCTAACCATACCCTAATAATCCCTAATCACTCATCTAGTCATCCAATCAATCTCATACCCTATCACATTCCTAGTCATTCCACCTTATCATTACCCTAATCATAGTCAAGCACTTGTCAACATGGTCCTAATCCCACAAGATGACATACAACAATATGAAGACATGTGTCATTCCATGCCCATACTAGAGACCAAGGTTCTAGCACCCCAAGCCTACCCACAAGATTATCCAAGTCCACCTTGGAAACAAGACAAAGTGCCTTCAAATTCCAATGCTACCTTTGACAAGGGGAACATAAGTCTACCTCATCCATCCTATAATTACATTCTACCACCATACTCTAATCCTACATCAACTCCATGTCCTATAATCAAACATTACAAAAGCAAGCCTAAGGGGTTGTCCATATCCACTAATTCATCCAATCCCTTTGACACTCCACCTAATCAAAGTCCAAACCCTAATCCTACAACACCCTCCACCATGGGAACTTTCCACTCCACCTAATCCTAAATATGAGTCCACGTCATCTACCCTCATTGTCCATCCACTATATTGTCCTTCTGCACGCACTTTTAAAGGATGTGTTCCATTGGCTACTAGCAAGGAATAAACCATCCCCATGTCAAACACCCATTGATTAGCCAATTAAAGAACCTTTGAATTCCATGTCCAATTCTTCAACCCCATCATGTGATCCACAACCTATTGAGCCTACATGTCCAAGTCAAGACCCATTGCACCCTTATGACATCGACCATCTAGAACACATAAAGCCTCTCCAAGAGTCTTCTACTTCCACTTCCATTCCAAGTCAAGAGATATGTCAAGGGTCTAATCCAAAGCATGCAGAGCCATTAGCTCCTTGTCCAAATCAAGATCAAGTCCCTTCCATTCCACCCATCCATAACACACTTGACCCCATTCATGATCAAGCTCCCATTTATGATCATGATCCTACCTATGATCAAGAAGACCATGATGATCCCCTTAGCCAACTTTATGCGTTCCATGGTCAAGAGCTTATTACTCCACCCACCCATGATCTACCAACATCCACTTGTCATGATGAGACACATGCCTCCCAAGCAAAAATGGAAGATCAACCGAATAACTTGGATCTTAGTGAACAAAATGACAATCAAGATCCTAGTGATCCTTCTTCATCCACCATCGACCCCATTTCAAATCCGTCATATTCACTTGGTCTTACCACTTTAATTCATGAATGTTATTCCTTAGGACAACAACCATTATCCACTTCACCTTCTACATCCAATAATGAACTCATGTCTAGTGTCAAAAACACACCTAGTCCCATTGTCAACCGCATACTCCAAAAAATGAATTATCATGGCGAAGGCTTAGGCCTTCATGAACAAGGTATTTTGGATACCATCCATGTCAAAATACCTCCACGCTCATATGGCCTTGGATACACACCCCAAGGTAAACAATCTAAAGATTTTGGTACTTCCTCCATTCCTCCTAAGTCCACTTTCCATCGCACATCCTATCATGTACCCAAAACTTATGTTGCCATTCCACCTCCATCATCCTACAAATGTCAAAAGCATGTGACCATACACCTTCCACCATCCAATCTACCTCCACTACTTCCAACTACTAGTATCCCTCCATCCACTTTACCACCATTGCTTCCAACATCTAAAATCCCTATCATTCATAAGTCCTTTAAATACCCTAATCATGAGCAACAAATGCATGCATCGTCTAAACATAAAGCTTCCATTCATTCCACCCACCACATGGGATTCAAAAATAAACACTTGGATGCCTCCACTCATAAAGTCAAAAATCCTAAGGGTCCTAATGCCTTAGGGTACAAATGCAAAGATTCAAAACAAAGTACATCCAAAAAGCTAAAATGGTATGGGTCCCTAAACAAAAAGAAAACAAGTCAAATGAGGCATCCACATCCAAAAAATCCCAATCCATTCAAAAATCCCATTCCACTCAAAAATATCAAATTCCTTCATCCCACATCAAAAGCAAAAATCATAAAAATACCAAGTCAATGTGGGTACCTAAATCATTACATCATCCATCCACTAAGCAAACATCACCATTGCTTCCTACACCTCCATCCAATCACAAGCTTCAATGTTTATCTCGGTGTGTGCAACCATTGGTCATGATTCCTTTTCACACCTCCCTCACCCCATCATTCAACCATTATCCTACATATCTACCCCATCACCTCCCTATGGTCCATGCTTTTGCATAAGCCTTCCATCCATCCACATCATAAGTCCTACATAATCCACATCATAATCCACTATATTCTCTACATAATCCACTATCGTTCCCTCCATAATTCACTATCTACCTAATCCATCTCACTTTCATGCAATATCCTTACCAACATCTTAGATATAATGACATTTGACATGGTCCATATGATGACATCCATCTCTAGTGGGACTATCACCTTTCATGGAACTAGAAATTTGAGTCCCTCCTTTCCATATTCCACCTCTCCCATTCAAAAAGCAAAAACAGTAAAAAAAAAAAAAGAAAAATAAAAAAAGTAAAGAGAAATCCTTTCGTCCAACGGTGAAAACCACCCTTGGTGGTGCCTTGGATAAGTACCATGATGAAAACTGGGCAAACAGGCATCATATGTAGGTTGATCTTCTATGTCACTTACACTTGGGTGCACATTGTCTCATCCATACCACACTATAATTTCTATCCTATCATATCATTTCCTATAATTTCTTTCCATCCTTATCCATTCCGCCCACATACATATACCCATCCAATTGCATCCATTCATCCCCCTACCTCCTTTTTGATCTTGATAAAGATATGGAGGCAAACTGTTGAAACATGCATTAGATATCTCTTGGCATACCTTATCCCTTCCAAACGATCCATCCTATCATCCTATTAACATAAGCCTTGTCATGTAAAATACTAAGTATTACAACTAGAATGGGCAATGTTGTTCCTATGCGACATAGCCTTTGGAGATCACATCCTTGCCCTCTTATGCATACTTTCCTTTCATCCACTATCGCCTATCCGTTTATCCATTCATCCTTGCACCGAGACTTTGTTTCCCCTTGTCCTTGGTATCTAGCACAAAGGCCATTCAAATTGCAATCCAATTCCATTCCCCAAAATATTTCAAAAAACACAAAAAATCAAAACATGTCAAAAATCCAAAAAAATCAAAACATGTCAAAAATAAAAAAAATCACAACATTTCAAAATCCAAAAAAATCACAACATATCAAAATCGAAAAACATCAAATATTCTCAAAAATCCCAAAAACATCGCATATCATCAAAAATCACAAAAAAATCAAATAGCCAACCAAAAAACCAATCCCCAAGCAATAAACAATGTCAAACTAGTAAACCGAACTACGACGCCTCTAAGCTTTCACATAGGCAAGGCCATCTTCAATGTGCCCCCGAGGCACTCCCCCTAGGTTTTAGGTCACGTCATCCACCCACATGGTCAAACTATGACTCCCCTGAGCTTTCACATAGGCAAGGCCATCTTTGATGTGCCCCCGAGGCACTAGGTCAGCCCCTTAGGGCCTGTTGGGTCAACCCATCATAATAAGTTGTCCTTTAACGAGATGGACACTTTGATTAGACCAAAACAGTTAATCTTTCAAACAAATGCACACCTCAAACCAATCGCAAACATCAAACAAGACAAGCTATTCAATCAGCCAAAACAGACTAATTGCTATCAGTATCAACAATCACATACCCTATACGGAATGGGACATTATCGAAACTAGGACTCTACGCCTTATACAACATGTGTCATTTCTAAGATCAAACATAACAATCATTTCATAGTTTGTGACATTCTCAAAACCAGACCACATGTCTTATACGAGATGTCTCAATCTTATCACTTGCCTTATACAGGATGTTGCATTGTCGAAACCAGACCAGGCATCTTATACGGCCTGTTTCATTCCCTAAAACCAGGCTTCTTCTGCATTCAATCATAATCAAACAATCAAACACATATCACTTGGCAAAAGGTCCAAATGGCTGTTCATCTAGTCTATCTTATTTTACTGGATTGTTTTGTAGTCTCGTTCTTATGCTTCTCAAGGCAATCCCTAAGTTATGAAGAGAAACGAGGATAGAGCTAGACCTTTTTCTTTGATTTCTATTTGCAGTTTGTCTTGGAAAAATGAATGGGGCAAGTTGGTACCTTGCGTGTGATCAGGATTCCATTGGGTGTGAATCAAAGACATCCGATGCAATGGAAAGAATAACTGCTTCCTTGCATAAGGACTTGCACACCTCATAGTTATCTCAGCGCATGTTGCGACAAGGTACCATAGTTACTAGTCTAAGTCAGGCATTCCTTGTCTGTCATGTGTCTATTTCGTAAGGGATCTCATCTTCGTACTTTGGCCTCTATCACACCATTGTGATTGTCATCCCTTGACATAATAGTTCTATGATGATAAGCAAAAAGTACAAGTGAGAAGCTCAAAAATCTATCGAATCAAGATCTCATTTCCATTCTTCTAGCCAAATCTTTCATTCCTCCACCATCTTTCTGTCACATGTTCATTTCTCCACCTTCATTGCAACTTAACGTATCATTCATTTCTTCTATACGTTTCCCTATCTTTCTTCCTTGACCAATCCCTTTCATTTCGAGAGCCTACCTGTGTTTGTCCAACCCGCCTATCCTCTTGAGGGGGCATCATCATCCTATCTTTCCATCACCATCCTTTTACTCTATCCACTTCCTTAGCTTCTTTGAAATGATGTTACTCGACATAAATCTCATTATCTTGAACCTCATCTCAAAGAGGGGCAAAATGTAGACACCTAAAAGTGTCCTGAGATTGCAAAACCCTAATCTCTGCCATATTCTACTATTTTCCCTAATTTTCCTCTATGGATAATCAATTAATTTGAATTAATTAATTATTTAATCATTCACATTCCAAATATCCCCTTTCACTCACTTAGTTAAATAAATCTATAGATAGGGAAAAATCAGATTTAGTGTTGAAAACAACAAACTAACTAAACCCTATCAAACACCATGAAGCACAACCTAGATTGAAAATGCAAAAAAATGCAAACCAAACTTCAAACTAGTATTGATTGACCTCCATGGCTCTTCTCAATCTTGCGTAGGCATGCAAATTTTGAAGGGTTGATTATGGGAGGATGTTGGTTGTTCACAATTTTGGTAGCATAATGGTATGCATGGACTCAACATGATCATAATGACTTGTGAAAGCCTTCCTTTATAAAAAAGGTCAATTCGAATGGATGGACAGGATTGCAAGTTATGTTGAAAGATATGGATGGTCAAGATTGATTAGGGTTGGATTAGGATTTCCCACTCAAAGAGGGATTGTAGTCACATGACAAGTGTGCGATGGAGAATAAAGGGAATCTTATTCAAATATTTTATTTGAATTAGTTTGACATGTGAAGGCCTATTAGGTGGAAGATGCAACATGTGACACTTGTTGCAACGTGATGAGAGATGAGGGAATAATTCAAAATTTTAATTTGAATTATGTGAGACATGTGACAAGGAAGATTAATTAAATAAAGTGGGTTTATTTAATTAATTAAGAATGTGATTAAGATGGAATTGTGAGTGGGATGTCCTAGGATCTAGGGCAAAACATTACAAGGTCATGTCGACTAGGTGTAGACAAGACATGGACAAATTTTAGTGTCTACATTCTGCCTCTCTTTGAGATGATGTTCAAGATGATAAGATCTATGTCGAGTAACATCATTTCAAAGAAGATAAGGAAAAGGATAATGATTGGCTGATGATGCCCCCTTGAGAGGATAGGCGGGTTGGACAAACACGAGTAGGCTCTTGAAATGAAATGGATTGGCTAAGAAAGATAAGGGAATGGATAGAAGAAAGGGAAGGATGCATTATGCTACAATGAAAGTGAGCACCATGGTGTTTGGTTTAGCACTAGATGTTATGCACCAGGGTATAATGACCAAGGTGATGATGTGTCTCGTGCCCCAGCATAATACAACCTTGTCTAGATACAAGATATGAATATTAGCCGGGTTGATTCGGATGTGATTCAAATGCAAGTTGAAAATGAAAACACACACAAGCAAGGTATTTCCCTTGTCAAGCTATAAACCAATGATTGGGTGATTGATTGATGATGATGTCTGGTTTCAGGAATGAAACATGTCGTATAAGACACTTGGTCTGGTTTTGACAATGCAACATCCTGTCTAAGACAATTGATTGATTGACACTAGTGTTGTTGGTCATACGAGCATCACCAGGTTTTGATTATAATTGATTGATTTGGTTTACATCAAGATTAGGATCAAGACCATTGATGCAATTAGATAATTTGACAAGCTTGATTGATTTGATTGGTATGGATTGATATGACTTGCATTTGATTGATTTATTGGAATGATTTGGATGATGTGAAGTATTGAATGGATGAAGTGAACTGATTAGATAAGTGGATTGAAATGATTGATTTGAATTGATGTGAAGGATTGTTTTGATGAATGAATTGATTGAATGATTAGAAGAAATGAATTGATTGACTTGATTTGAAGAAGTGAATTGATGTGATTGATAAGGATGATGAGTCGGATGAGATGTTTAGAATTTTTGGAATGAGGGATGACTAGGAGAATCTACTCCCTTTTCTCTTCGTTTTGCAACCGTGTCTCTACAAGACTTGTGAAGTGTCGGACACCATGGAGATGTCAATGCAAGGTGATGAGGCCCAGACTATGATAGAGGCTAATGATATTAGTCTTCAAAAATTCTAGCTCTAAGAGGGTACTCTCGTCTACTAATGACCTTTAAAAGCACAAATTGGATTTATCGAGACCTTGAGATATGGAAGAGATGATTGATTAGAGTGAACCCATGAGTTTTAGAATTCACTTGTAAGGATGGACTTAAACTAGCCATGGAGTATTAAGCCCAAGTTGTGATTGATGTGAAAAAAAGATGCCAAAGTCTCTTGGTCCACAGATTTGTACTTGTGATACAGTTAAGCTTTGACAATTTCTCCCTATGTTTCAACCTTAGGAAGACTAATGTTTAGGGTCCTCTATAGATGTCGAGGGCTGAATTCTAATGAAATGTAGTGGAATGAAATTGAATTATGTAGTGGAATGAAATTGGATATGTAATGGAATGAAATTGAATATGTAAATGGTGACTTTGACACAGTTACAATCGGATTCGATAGGGAGAGCAGATACTTGAAGTTTTCCCTACGATTGTGGTGTATGGTGATTAAGAATGATTAAGATGCAATTGATTGGATTGGAATGAAGATGATTATGTGTAATAATGAGATCAGATGACTTGGATGATTGTGATGAAGACTAGGATGATTGGAAGAATGATTAGAAAGAAGTTGATTGGATTATGAATGAAGATGATGATGTGCAGTGATGAGACTAGAGGATTTGGATAGATTGATTGATGATAGGATGGGATGAGGAGTTGGATTGATTAATTGGAAGAATTTATTGGAGTGATTGGATGTGATTGAATTGGTTTGATATGGATTGAATTTATTGCTTGGATTTTTTGTTGCATATTTGATTTTTTTTTGGGTTTTTGATATGTTTTGATTTTTTGTGTGTTTTTCGCATGTTTTAATTTTTTTTAGTTTTTAAAATATTTGATTTTTTTGGATTTTTGAAAATATTTGATTTTTTTTGTGTTTTTGAAAATATTTGATTTTTTGGGGATTTTTGGATTGTTTTGGGGAATGTCATTGGATGAACATTTCGATAGACTTTGTGCTAGATACCAATGACAAGGGTGAAACTAAGTCTAGGTGTAAGGATAACGGATGGGATTGGATGAAAAGGTGGGCGATAGTGAATGGAATGGATGCATAAGAGGGCCAGAATGTGATCTCCAAGGACTATGTTGCATTAGAATAACATGCTCCCTTGTAGGTAGTATTCTTAGGATTTTTCATGACAAAGCTAGGATAATGGGATGATGATAGGATTGTGAAGGATTTGCGTGGTTTGGAGGAATAAGGTATGTCAAGAGATACCCAAAACATTTGTCCACATTGTGCCCCAAAATCTTCATCAAGATCAAAAGGAAGAGGGGTGGATGAATGGATGCAATGTGATAGGTATATGTATGTGGATGTATGTAAATGGCATGATAAGATAGGATAGGAAATGGTAGGATGAAAATGATATGTTGGATGAGACAAAGTGCCCCCAAGTGTAAGTGGCATAGAAGATCAAATTTTTGATTTTTTGAATTAGATAGGGGGATATGGATGAGAAGGACTCAGGTGTCTAGTGCCATGAAGGTGATAGTCCCAAAGATATGTTGCATTGACCATGTCAAATGTCGTTATGCTCATCGATGTTGGTAAGTGATGGCATGAAAGTGAGATGGATAAGGTAGATAGTTAATTATGGAGGGAACGATAGTGGATTATGATGGGGATTATGTAGGGAATGAAAGTGGATTATGTAGGACTTATGCAAAAGCATGGACCATAGGGAGGTGATAAGGCAGATATGTAGGGTAATGATTGAATGATGGGGTGATGGAGGTATGTAAAGGAATCATGACCAATGGCTGCACACACCATGTCAAACATGGAAGCTTGTGATTGGATGGAGGTGTAGGAAGCAATGGTGATGTTTGCTTAGTGGATGGGTGATGTCAAAGTTTAGGTACCCACATAGACTTAGTATTTTTATGATTTTTGCTTGACTTGCTTTTTTGTTTAGGGACCCATACCATTTTGCTTTTGGACTTTGCTTTTGGAGGGATGGGCTTGGATTGATTTTTGATACTTTGTTTTGAATTTTTGGATTGATGTCCTAAGGCATTAGGAACCTTAGGATTTTTGACTTTATGGGTAGAGGCATCCGAATATTTGTTTTTGAATCCCATGTGGTGGGTGGAATGAGTGGAAGCCTTATGTTTACATGATGTGTGCAATTGTTGGTCATGATTAGGAATGTAAGGGGTTTTATGGATGATTGGGATGTTAGCTATTGGAAGCAATGGTGGTAAAGTGGATGGTGGGATGTTAGGGGTTGGAAGTAGTAGAGGTAAATTAGATGGTGGAAGGTGTATGGTCACATGCTTTTGACTTTTGTAAGATGATGGAGGTGGAATGGCAATGTATGTCTTAGGAATATGATGTGATGTGCAATGAGTGGTGGAACTAGGATGAGTGGATGAAGTACCAACATCTTTAGATTGTTGACCTTGGGGTGTATAGCCAAGGCCATATGAGCGTGGAGGTGGGACTTTGACATGTATAGGCTCCAAAATTCCTTATTCATGAAGGCCTAAGCCTTTGCCCTGATAATTCATGTTTTGGAGCATGCGATGGACTAAGGGATTAGGTTGAGTTTGGACACTAGACACGAGCTCATTATTGGATGGAGAAGGTGATGTGGTGGATAATGGTTGTTGTTGTCCCAAGGAGGAACACTCATGAATGAAGGCAGATAGGCCAAGTGGATATGATGGTGGATTTGAAATGGAGTCGATGGTGGATGACGTGGAAGGATCATTAGGATCTTTATTATGTTTATTAGGATCCAAGTTAATGGTTTGATTTTTTATGTGTTCTTGGGAGGCACAAGTCTCATCATGACAAGTGGCAGTGGTTGGATCATGAAGTGAAGGAGAAGTTTCTATGTTTTGAATGAAGGCCATGAAACGGGGCGAATGCTCAAGTAGGTCAACAAGACTTTCATGAGATGGAGCATGTAGGTCTTCGGTGTCTTGTTCATGAATGGGATCAAGTTGCTCATGAATATGTTCTTCGTCATGCATAATATCTTGATCCTGGAAAAGGTACATGTTATGGATAGGTCAAAGGAAAATGATTTGATCTTGACTAGAATGGGGGTTTGATGTTTCTTCATGCTTAGAATTGTGCTCTTGACATACCTCTTGACTTTGAATGGAAGTGGATGTGGATTTAGAAGACTCTTGGATAGGTTTGACATGTTCTTGATGGTCAACCACATGAGGGTATGATGGAGGTTGACTTGGGCTCATGGGGGGAGATTATTGAATTGGATCAAGGGGTTGTGGATGACATGGTTGGTTTGAAAGACTTGGCATGGTGTTGGAAGAGTCTTTTGTAAGTTCATACATATGTGTTGAATGACATGGTGATGTTTGGTTTCCTCACTAGTAGCCCTTGGGTCACATCCTTTATAGGTGTATGGTTGGAAGGTGTTGGCTTAGGGTTTTGATTTTGATTAGATGGAGGAGCAAATGAAGTTGGTGGGTTTGGATAACTCCACATGTTTGCTTTTGTAATGTTTGAACTTAGGACGCGGAGTTGATGTATTGGCAAGTGAATTAAAAGATGGTAAGGGTAATGAAGGGTTCGATGGGTTGGAAGATGTAGGGATCATTGGATTAGGACTAGGACATGGTGGCTTTTGGGTAGGCTTTTGATTGGATAATGGTATAATGTACTTAAAGGGTGCATGATCTAGATTGGTGTTCCCCTTGTCAATGGTGGCATTAGGACCCAAAGGTATTTGACCTTGGTGCAAAGGTTGACTTATGCTCACATGTGTTTGTTGTGATGTGGATGGATATGAATGTTGGTTCACATAGAAGGAAGTTGGGTTGGATGATGTGGCATTGACTTGGCCTATGGATGGATTAGGTTGGTATGAAGATTGATGTGGAATTTGAAGTTGTGTTTGTTTAATTTGGGATTGGTGTGTGGCTAAGATGCGTTGGATTTGAGCTAGGAGTTGTTGTATGTGAGGTGATTAACTTTGTTGAAATGGTTGAAGGGTATCTTGTAAGTGTTGTATGGTTTGTTGGTCGAAAGGTTGGGGTATTTGGTGAAGTGATTGGATGAGGTTTTGGAGTTGGGGTGCTAGGACCTTATTTTCAAATGTCAGCATGGTGTCACACATGTGTCTAAGTCTTGGCATGTCATCTTGTCCCTCAAGGTATGATACATTATTTACAAGGCTCTTATGATCATTAGAACTAGGAGGGGCCCCTTGAAGTACAAGTTTAGGTCTTGGATTTGTCTCATGAATAGGACTAGGGAGAGGGCCTCCTTGGATTGTCATTTTGGGCTTATGATTTTGATTGGGCTTGTTTATGATTAAGGCCATTTTGACAAGTGTTGATTAGGATTAGGTTGGTGTGGATGATGCGAAATGAAGTGATTGGAGATTAGGAATGAGTGATTAGGATGATGATTAGAATGAAGGTCAAATGATGAAGATATGATTGGACTATGATTAGGAATGTTTGGAATGAATTTGACTTGAAATGAATGGATGATGATGTGGAGATGATTGGGAATGAGTGATTAGGATGATGGAGGTTGAATGATGTAGATATGATTAGGGATAATGAGGAATGTTTAGGGTTGATGTTGTTTGGATATGATTAGATGATGTGTAATGATTAGAATGATGTTTAGGATTGGATTAGGATGACTTAGATATGATTAGGATATAACGGATTGGGATGATGTGCAAGGATAATGGGATTAGTGATGTGGTTGAATGATGAGGAATGGGATGATTAGGATGTTTGAGGAAGGAAAAGGATAATGACTAGGGAGAATTAAGGTAAAATGGAAGTGACTTGGAATGAGGATGATAAAGTGTAATAATGTTGTTAGATGATTTGGATGGATTAAGATAATGATTAGGACAGTGATAAGGATATGCGGGATGACAAGGATGATGATTAGGATATGGTTTGACTTGGAATGATGCTAATTGCATTAGGAAGAGGATGATGTGGAATTGTGGTAATGTAATTAAGATGTTATTAAGATAGGTTAAGCAGGATGACTAAGAAGTGGGTTAAATGAGTGATGAGGATTGGCATAGGATGAAATGGTAAAGAGAACGTGATTAGGAAAAGTGACTTAGAATGTGATTGGGATATGAATGTGGTGACTTGGAATGAATATGTGGAATTGAATATTTAGGGTGACGACTAGGCAAGCACACACATCAACCATAACAAACACTTAGCAATCACATTAATGGGTTTTGTTTTAGTGTCTTTTGATTAAGTTTTGAAAACACTTGTAAACAAGCACAACCCTAGGATGGAATGAGGATAAAGAGGGTTTTTGGCCACTAAACAAAGAGGTTCTAGTAAATATCAGGGGGACCGACACCTCACGAGCATCCAACAAGCCACATAAGGCTCTAACTAACCCTACTAGGAGTTTAATATACACAAAGGTATGCCTCCTTTCAAGCTAGCACTGTATGGTGAGCGCTCATACCGGTTAGACTTGGCTTTCGCCTTATCCTCAATTTATATAGCGGGCCGGATGAAAGTCCCACTTGGGGTCGCAAGTGAGTTCTCCTTTCGGATGTGTCTCAAGAGTAGGCCCACTCTAAAGGCTAACAAAAGTGAGACAAGCTAACATGTTTTTGATCCCCAGGCTTGCACTAAGTCACAAGGGGAGAGCATACACATGTGAACTTGCTCACACCCACACATCTTCATTGACCTTAGAATTTGAATGATTGGCAAAGAATTCAAGTACATGTTCGTTTTAAGCCCAAAATCCAAATGTGTAGGAAAACACTGGTTTGTTTTAGCCCAAATTTGATGTGTGATTGCAAGCAAGCGTTCATTTTATAAGCCCAAATCGAAATGTGAGACAAGCAAGATTGATTAAGAAATGAGAGATTAGAATATGTACACTTGATTAATTTCCTGTCGCAGCTGCTATGTATGTTGATAGAAACGTTGTTCCGACCTCGTATGATCACTTGCCAGTCACCAGAACAAACATAGAACAAGTAAAAGTGCATAGGAGACCGTTATGTAAAAATAAGCAATCTGATAAAAATCTACTATATATTAATAGATGCAAGAAAATGAATAGCATCAGCAGATTCTAGATGAAATTCTATGCAATTTTTTTAAAAAAATCACAAAAAAAGGATTAAAAAGGCAAAAGTTATGCCCGTTTGAAGTTGAAAAGCAATGTTGACTTTGATTGATAAAAAACCCTGAAAAATAGTACAGCCACTTGATAATTATTCCACCATTGTGAATTCTCTGAATCCTCTTTCCAACGAGCCCTCATTTGCAAAATTTTGCCTCCGTATGTGAAAGTTGTGATAAAAAGAAAAAAAAAGCCCTTCTAGGGCATATAGGAGGCACAAGACAGTCTGCTGGTTAAAGTTAACTATTAACGGATTGCGTCTGCCTGGTCACATGTACATGGTTTGTTTCGGCGGTTTGCTAACAGTTAATTTCTATGCCGCACCCCTAGTCGCTCATATGACCAGGGGCCAGAGAAGGTGAAAACAATAATAAAGAAATTAAATAAAACTTGAAGTGCAATGGGGAGTCGATAGCCCTCTAGCTCCCTTCCCTCCCGATCACCAATGTGACCACTGGCAAACACAGGCTGAGGATTTAAACAACACCGCGGGTTTTGGTTTAGCCCCCGTGTGGGTTTTGCAGGCTACGAAGGGCTTAAAGCCCTAAAATCACATGAGATCGCGGCTTGAAAGCCGTCAGTCAATGCTTGAAACTGCCAATGGGTTGGAGTTGAGTCGATGGTGACCGATCTACACAAGAATTTTGATGGGGATGTCCAGAGGAGGTGGAGGTCGATACGACAGGCAAAGAGATAGGTTGAACGATGGTGGCGACCACGATTTGCAGAGTGGCGACTTAGTGAAGAAGTGGTGGAAGTTAAAGGAAATGGGGGCAACCATGATTTGTAGAGTGGTGACTTGGTGAAGAACGGTGGTGAGGGTTTGTTGGAGACATCAACTACAAAGGATGTGGTGGCGACCTTAGGGATAAATGGTGGCGACAACGACTTTTAGGACTGCGACAAGGGTTGCAACGCCGCCACAACTAGGGTTAGCTATTAGGTTTTTAGGTTGAAACTTTGAAGACTGTGACGGGTTAAAAGGCAGGGGTTGACATTTGAGCAGAAGGCGATAGGGCTTCAAGTGGTGTGGACAGAGCTGTTAAGAGGTTAATGGTAGAAAAAAAAAGAGAATGTAGATGGTGGAGGTGGCCATAATGAGCAGCGTGAGGGTTTCTTCAAATCCCGTGAACTAAGAAAAATTCCTGCAATAAGAAAATTATACTCTGCAACATGAAGTTGATTAGCTAGTGATGAAACTGAAAACCAATCACCGAAACCCCAATTTCATTAAATCTACCACAGTTCAAACAAAAAAAATCCTGCAAGTGAGCGAAACATTAGCTTGTCAAAGAAAACCAAAAAAATTGATAGTGTGACAATGGACCCCTACGTAGGGGTCGTACGGATCCGTACGGTACGACCTTGTGGAGGGGCCAAACCTAAAAAAAAAAATCAATTTTTTTTCAGTATCAAAAATATATCAAATTTTATGCCGATTTTCACGGAAAGGGGCTCCCAGACTCAACGATGAGGTTCGTTTGAGACCAGGAAGACACCTGCGAAAGTTAACCACCAAAACTCAAGAAAAATGGTAGATTGAAAATTGATTCATGTCAGGTTCACCAAATGTAGATAGGGAAAAATTAGATTTAGTGTTGAAAACAACAAACTAACTAAACCCTATCAAGCACCATGAAGCACAACCTAGAATGAAAATGCAAAACATAAACAAAATGCAAACCAAACTTCAAACTAGTATTGATTGACCTCCATGGCTCTTCTCAATCTTGCATAGGCATGCAGATTTCAAAGGGTTGATCATGGGAGGATGTTGGTTGTTCACAATTTTGGTAGCATAAGGGTATGCAAGGACTCAACATGATCATAATGACTTGTGAAACCCTTCCTTTATAGAAAAGGTCAATTCGAATGGATGGACAGGATTGCAAGTTATGTTGAAAGATATGGATGGTCAAGATTAATTAGGGTTGGATTAGGGTTTCCCACTCAAAGAGGGATTGTAGTCACATGACAAGTGTGCGATGGAGAATAAAGGGAATCTAATTCAAATATTTTATTTGAATTAGTTTGACATGTGAAGGCATATTAGGTGGAAGATGCAACATGTGACACTTGTTGCAACGTGATGAGAGATGAGGGAATAATTCAAATTTTTAATTTGAATTATGTGAGACATGTGACAAGGAAGATTAATTAAATAAAGTGGGTTTATTTAATTAATTAGGAATGCGATTAAGATGGAATTGTGAGTGGGATGTCCTAGGACCTAGGGCAAAACATTACAAGGTCATGTCAACTAGGTGTAGACAAGACATGGACAAATTTTAGTGTCTACAAAATCTAATTTGTTTAATTAAGGTTCACATGTCCCCTTCTCAAATAAATTAAATAAATCAACCCAATTTATTTAATTTATAAACATCTTCTACCTCACAATTTCTCCCAATTTAAAATTCATTTTTGTCCTCTAGTGGCTGGAAACCCTAACTAATCTCAGCCCTCCATTTGTATCCAAAGTCAACTCTCAATTGTAGACCTCCATTCATATAGGCTCTTCTATAAAACACCTCATCCAGCTTCATTTTCATCTTCTTAGTGCTAGAATCTCCCTATTTTGCTTACAATCTCCAATATCTTGCTATTCATATACATGAGCTTCTCAAGATCTTTGCATAAACTTGCAAATCTGAGAACACTAAGGCAAGATGAATGAGGACAATGGATATAGGTCAATATTAGCTTAGATTCTTATGTTTTTCATGCTTGTTTGATTGTTTTCTAGGCTAGATTGCACTCCATTGGGAGCTAGGGTTAGCTATGTTTTCATTTCTGCATGTTAGCTAGTTTTTCCCTATCTCATAATTTATTTATATATAATATATTTGTTAAATATATATTATTTATATTTTATTAAATTTAAATTATTTAATATTATTTATTGCTAATATATATTTATATATGTCGTATCTAGCCATATCCATATTAGGGGTCTTGAAAAATAGCCGTATCTGATATCATATATGTGTCCATGCAACTCTGTTGAGTCAAACATTGATGTGCACTTCATGTTATGACCTTGGCTGTTAGATTCTGCATATGGCTATAGTCAATATCTTGTACTTTGTTCATCTCTCGCACACATGGATGGTTCATTTATTGTTTATGCTCTTTGATTCACATATGGATGATAACACTATGATTATGCTATCTTTTTGTCTTTTCTGATATGAATGAGATGTAATGTAAAAAGTGTATGGATGAAAAACACATGTGAATGGAAAGGTAATACATCCTCAGGAAAATGCTAGAACAAGGAGGCACTAGGGGTAAATCCTCAAGAAAATCATCACCTAATTCCTAAAGTACTTTTACAATAGGGTGAGTCTCAATAGTAAGCTTGGATAGCGCCATCACTTGGCCATAACCCCTCCATAACTACATAGGGGTCTAAAATGAAGTCTGCATCAGTAAGTGTGTCCCTGACTCATGTGGAAGCATAAAAAAGACTGAGTCATCCCCATTGCATAGTTCTCAGTAACTTGGGATTTGAAAGGGACATCTCTCTTTGAAATGGTATAATATGCTCTAGAGTCCAAGTCATAACAAGTAAAGTGTGACTAAAGGAAAGTGCTCCCTATCACAAGATCTAATTCAAATCTTGGTAAACTAAAGCAAGGATATCAATCCCCAAGCAAAAACTATCCCTCTCTTAAGTTGTTGAATGATTGGTGCCCAAAACTACTAGAGTATAGGAGCCTTCTTGTCTCTTGACAAGCGAGAGGCAATCATGCCAATGAGAACCTTTCACAAGGGAAGAATAGAAAGTCTAGAGACTAAGGTAAGATTAACTCCTTGTTGATCTTTAGGATGGGTATCTCCCATGATGGAAACCCAAGTTAGTTTCTCCCTCTCTGGCTCGGTCTTAAGAAGTGCAAGTCGCTCTCCTCTGATAGGGATCCCAAGAATATGAGAGACATCATAGAGAGTAATGGTCCACTCTCTAGAAATAGAAGGAAATTAGAATGTGTTCTGATCATCATCCCAGTAAATCAAGATATCACAACATATATGAGATGATGGATGAACAATAGGAATCTAAACCACTTTGGCTAGCCCCATCCTTCACAAGATAGAATGATCAACAGCTAATAGCACCTCAAGGGCCTCCATATACCATGTCCACTCATGAGTAGAATTCCATAAAATACAGGTGTCTTTCCAAGAGCAAAAATGCCAAATCATATAATTAAAAACTCAAAAGATCATAAAAATTAGGAAATTGAAAATCGCAAAAAAAGTCGTAAAACCTTCAAAATCTTAAAAATCAAATATTTTCTTGAAAAATTGTAATAAATAGAGAAGTTAATGTTGAAATCAGAGAAAAATGAGCATAAAAAAAATGTTTCTACCTCAACTATTGCCTACAGATCCTGTGTTCAAATCACCTGTTTTACCAGGTCAAATCTCCTAGGGGAGATTTGACAGGTAACATGGGCGATTTGGCCCCATGCATATGCATGACCTAGTAGACCCAAGAAATAAAGGAAATAGTTGAAAATAGGCCTACAAAAATAAATAAGATAATAGACACCTAGAACCTAGACAAATGCAACAAGAAAATGCTAGAAAAATAAACATTTTTAAGTGAAATCGACAGAAGGAAAATCTAGGGTTTCAAGAGAGGGTTTTCTCATTTCTCTTACTTGGTGATTTGTAATAGGTTGATTTGCATCCATATCATTGATCTCCTCATTGTTATCTCTCCATAAAATATTCACTTACGCAATTCCGTTGTTGTTTTCTCACTTTCTTTTGATTTTCCTCTCTTCTCCTCTATCCTTCTTAGCTTAGCTTGCATTAATGAAGTTTGTTTGTCTAGTTTATCTTTTGTGGTGGTTTCCATGTCCTCATATTGTGTGTCTTCATCACTGCAGATCTTCATGGTAAGGTGAGGTGACTCAGGTATACTTCAAACTCACACATCGATGATACATTTCCTCATTCTCTTTTCAATGCTTACTTCAAAAATACATCATAAAATCAAACTAATACTTGTTATTTCAGGTCTAGATGTGGGACAAGAACAAAGGTAAACGCCAAGTTTGGTAACAATACCTACCTTTCATGTAGACTACCATTCCCAAGGGGGCAAATTGTAAGTACAAAAAAGGTGCATAGACTAACACGATAGTTTGGTGATGATCTAGAGTCCTAATCATGCCAATGAAGACATGAATTATACATGCCTCTCAATAGTTTCTTTCTTGGTGACACATTTTCCAATGTTTTCTCCTTTGTTCATTCCTCCCTAACCTTCAAGCTAACCTTCCAAGGTCCTGCACTCCTTGTTGTCTGCCTAGGCCACTTAAACAAAACAACCCCTATAATCTATCAAATCTCACTTGGGAGATTCAACCACTTAAACCAAATCACCCCAACCACCTGTCAAATCTCTCTAGGTTATTTTCCCTACTAACATGGGTGATTTGCTTCTTGAGAGGGGTGATTCGATCAGCTTTTCCATGCGTAATTTCTTCCAGTATTAGCCCAATTTAACTACATTTTTAGCTTTTGATTACGAGTTCCTCCGTGCATAACTAATTGTTGAGTCCCCCTAACTATTGCTAGATGCTCAATCACTCTATTTTTAGATCCCTATCAAAAGATAAAAATAGAGTTAAACTGGGCTAAAACTGAAAAATATTACACATGGAAAAGATGATAGAATTGCCCCTCTTGGGAAGAAAATCACCCCTATTAGTAGGACAAATCACCTAGGGAGATTTGACGGTGGTAGGGGTGATTTGGTTTAAGTTTTTCTCAATATAATTAAAAGTGAAGCATTAAAATGTATTAATGTTAATTATTATTTTTTTAAATCATTATATTGAGAATTTTTTTTGTTATAACTTATTTTTCTCTTTCTTTTTTTAAAAGAGTATGCTTAGAACTTCAATTTTAATTATTTAAAAAAAAAATTGTCAAAAATTTAATTTTAACTATCTTTAAAAAAAGTCAATTGAGTGAATATGATCTATTTTTGATCTACCTATTTATTAATTGCCTATTCCATTTAAGCACTCCCCTACTGTGTAGGAGGGCTTGTGCATTATTTATTATTTCTTCTTCTCTTCAATTTAATTTGTAAAGGAGAAAAGTGCATACTTTTATACTTTTGCATTCATTTTATGCTACTTCTTGTTGATGTTTTTAATGTATGGTCATCATATTAATTGGTCACTTTTGGCACACTTGCTAACCATACAACTATATCTAACGCCCTATTATGTTAAATCCCTCAGTTTAGACTATTCCCAAACCATTTCTCAAAATATTGCATATATTGGACTGGATCGAGCTTGAAGTTTAAACCCATGCAACATGAAGTTCTATCCAGTGGATAAAATTGCAACCATAGTCACATCCCACTGATTTTAATTTCAAATTCAACATTCTCTCATGCCAACTCTCATAGAGTGTGACTATTACTCATCAACTAGCATGCCAACCATTTCAAATTGCATTTTTATGGCTAACATTTAAATGCATCACTGCAAGTCATTCTAAGATCATTAGAAAGCATTTTTGATTAAAAATTAGGACAACACATATGTATATCTATCATTGACACTTACATATTCAACTATCAACTGCTTTGTCCACATCAATGTCTAATACCTCTTTTATTTCTCTTTTTCAACCACTGTTAAATTAGTCATAGGATGTGACTCCTAACAAGGAAGTCAATCACTCTTTGCTTCTTAGCACCACCCATTTTTTCCTGAAGTATAAATATATAAAGTAGACATATTCTATAGGTATCGAAGGTTTGCCTTAGCTATAGGTGAAAACAATGATGCCATGAGGATAAAATCACTACAAGTGGATTGAAATGCATAGGTGGGACCAAGGTGTCTAGGTCTTCAAATCTAAACATTTATCTATCTCAAGCCTCTAAGTTTAGATCCAGTTATGGATTGTAGTTTTTGTCTCTTTGTCACAACATCTTGACATCTAAAGACCACATGGCATCCATTTCAAGGTAAGCCCTAATATTTCTCATTTTCTTTTCAACGCACGTCTATTTTTGTAATGAGTTAATCACACTCATCTCAATAATGTATTTAAGGTTTCAATTATTTTTATTTATCCCTTAGATATATTTGTAGGATGTGATTATTTTAATGGCCATTAATCTAATTTTTTTGGGTTTTTTGTTCCATTTGCCAAGGTTGTCCTTTGGCTTTTGCCCTCTATGTGCTTGCGAGATCTAAGGCTTTGGTTATCTCTTGGGTAATGCTATATCATAAAACTCAGTTGAAGGCATTTCTTTTCCCAATTCCATAGCACAACTAGTCAATGGTCACTTTGCAGATGATTCTTATCTTACCCTTTTGGAGGAAGAAAATAATATCAATCAAGCCCTACAATGCCTATATTTTTTCTGCAAGGCTTTAGGGTCAAGTATTTAGTGCAAAAAACTCAATGCTACAAACAATCTTTGTCAACTACTTGTCTAACTGGTTAAATTCTTATGGTTGGAAATGGATTGAGCATGGGGAACTCTTTAGATTCCTTAGAATTCCTTTTTCCTTTTAGGCCTCTCCTTCCTCTTGTGGCAAACTTCTATTTCCAAAATTGTGTAGAAATTAGCCTACTGGATTACTAAGCCTCTTTCTTTGGCAAGGAAATTCCAGGCGTTTTCCAAAATTTTGGCTGCTACACATGTCTACTAATCTTCTTGTTGGGTTCCTTCCAAAGCTTCCTACTTGGAGGTTGAAAAATTTCTAAGGGATCTTTACGGGATTCTTCTAATAATAATAGAGGATTCTATCCTGTGGATTGGGATTTATGTTGCCTCCCTCATGATTTGGGAGACCTAAGGTTGATTTCAACCCAATGCCAAGGATTATCAATTTGTGCTAAATGGATTATCAGAGCCCTTGAAGGAAATGAAGTCTAAAAGGTCTTGATTAGACATTGCATCTCTATTGTATTATGAAGGAACCTATTAAAAAACATTGCACTTTTGCTATTAAAAACATATGGAAAGCTTGGGAAGCCATCAAACCATAGCTCTTACATTGGATGTTAATGACTTGTGTAAGGGAATATCTATCAATCAACAATCTATTTGGTGGTCTCCTATTATTTCTTTTCAAGACCACTCACTTGCTAAGGCACCATGGGTTCATACTTTGAAATTTTATAATAGGGGAATTGAGACTCTGCTTGATGTCTTTTCTAATACTATTTGGAATTCTCTCTTGGTCTGAGGCCAAATTGAAATACAAACTTTCCAATCAAGATTGGAGATATACAAGATAATTATTGATTCAGTTCCCCCTAATATGCTTCATAAAATTGGGGTTAGAAGTTTCAAACCTTGGTGGAAAGATTGGAAGTGGTACCCAGACATGAAATTTCACAACTACAGACCTGACAAGGGTTATGCCTATCTTGCTTCACATCTTCACATGGTGTCTAAATTGAACCAGATATGGCTTCTGAAGTCTTCTTTAGGCTCTTGGCAATGTAGATTTCAATGTGTTTGGTTGGCTATTCTTGAATCAAAGCTTGCCCATTTTATCTGGTGCATTCTTTATTAGGGCCTTCCCATTGGTACCGGATTAACTCATCTGGGAGTTGTCAACCCTCATTGTCCATTTAGTGGACAACAAGAGACTCTCAAGCACCTTTTCTAGATTTGTCCCAGAGCTAAGGAAACTTGGAATTAGATTCATGACTTTTTCAAGACTTTTAGGCCCGATCCTTTCTCATGGAATATGGTTTTATTGGGATATTAGCTCAGAATTCTTGCTAAATTCATCTAGATTTGATGTGCTTTTAGGGTGGAAATTCTTTTTAGCATTTATAAATATAGAAATTTTGCTATTTCATTAGTTTTTCTATTGACATCCACTTCTTTCTTTTTACTAAGGCTATGTTTTTTTCCAATGTTCTTATGTAGATTTAGGTGCAAGAAAACAAATTGACACATCTACATGTGCTTTTAGATCACTAGCGTAATGCCCCACATATAGTTGCAAGAGTTCCATCAACTTAAGCTTCTAACAGGGGCCACTCTTCTCCCCATGAATGCCAACATGGATGTAGTTATAATGCTTTAGGAGGTCATGAATCTAAGTCACATGCTTCCCAACCCCCTTCAAGAAGAGCCATGGATCAGTTTGCTCGTGACTAGTCTCAACCCTTCTACCTACCTTCAGCGTCTTCTCAACCTCATGATCAAGGGGCTTCTGGATGGTAAACTAAGTTCCCTCACCTTGCATTGACCATTTCTCCTATTTGCGATACTTAACCACATAGAGGAAGAAAATAAAGAGGGTGTGATTATTGGATGGGAGTGTGTTCTTGATGGTGTAAACCCCCTTGATGTATGAGGAAAATTGGCACCGTGACTCCCCTCCACCCCCTAGTGGTATAGCTCTTACCACTTAGCAACTTGTTTTTTCAATTTAAGCTTGGCTTTATTTGAACTTTGAGGTGTGACTTCTTCCACCCTTTTTTGTGAGTATGTATTATATAATCTTTTTATACAATTAATTTAAGACACTTATTCAGTAAAAATACACACACAAAAAAAACAACTTTAAATAAATAACCATCATAAAAAATTGCTTGGGCAAACAAAGTCGACCATCAAATTTAAATTGATACATTTAAAAAGACTTATTAATCTATAGGGGGAAGACCTAGTAGTTGAGCATCCTAACTTCATGCCTCTTGAAATCATATGTGAATTAGACCTAAAATTTTATTGTAGCCTACTTGTAAAGCCTTTTGCTTAAACCTAAGGTTTCAAGTCCACATCATCAAATATGATGCCTATAAAAGATGTCAAAAAAGGGATTTTTAGACCCCTAACCAATGGGGGACAATTATGACACCTAGTCTTTGAAATTATTACTACGAGTAAATGAACAATTTTTCTCCTAATCTTATCCATTTGAATACTCAAGTCATTTATTTAATCTTATTTTACAATATCTCTAATACCTAACAATATAAACATACAACAAAGAAGTTAAACAATTTAACCCTACACACTAAACATTTTTTACCTATACATATTATTTTAATAATGTATTATTATTAAACTGAGTCCCTGATTGTAACTATTGTTTTGTCCAAAGTTAAAAAACCTAACCCAATATTTGACCCCATTTCCCTTGATTTCCTTTCATTGAGTAGAGGACGCATCCCATGTTTGATGCAAGAAAAATCTTGGGTACTGGGATACTGAGATCTTCCAACTAAGAAATGTAACAATTGCGATTGTCGTGTTCAATTTCTAGCGAGCATTTAAAAAAAAATTGAAGATAATGAGGTTGGCAGCTATTGCATCTAAGGTGACCATTAATGGCACTGGTAAAGAGATAGAGAACAACCCATGTAGCGACAATGTAGGCAAAAAAGTAGGGGTGAAGAAGAAGGGCATAGGCATGAGGGCATGATTACTACTCAATGTGTCTGGGTAGACACAAATCATGGAGGTAGGATAACATAAAAATATTTATTTTGATCATGTCACCCTAATCATTTTGTCACTCCTTACCATATTTATGATGGATATTTTGATCAAGTCATATTGGATAAGAGACCCAACCCAAAGCCATTGACAATGTAATGTCATGTTTTTAAAATAGAGTTGCTATTGTGCGGTGACCAATAAATCAACAATAGGCTGAAGTCAAGTTGCTATTGGGCAGCAAGCATACAACCACACGACGGACCAGAAATTCATCTTTGAGGAGAAGAGTCAAGGGTTCTCAGGAATCTATTCCCTTTCTGCCAATAGTGACATGTCCATGCAAGTTGCGATTCATGTTGTTGAATTTATTATTATATATGAGGCAATTTGTCCAACGCCCTCATTGATTAAGTGGGGATTGAATGTGTTATGGCTGCTATTATAGAGCCAAACCTATATCCATCAGGCTGCCATCAAAGGGCCGATTCTGTGTAAGTAGAATGATTTCTTGTATAGAGCAGATCGCAGAAGCCCTGCATCAACTCATCCGCTCATTAAACATAAATCCTTTAAAACAAGCGCTAAGGAGGAAATCAGAAGTTATGAATTGAAGCGCTCATTGAGAATAATTGTTAGTAAATCTTTCATGCCCCTGCCTAAATAGAGATCACTGTTAATAAGAAATCGCATGAGAGGATGATTTAGAAGGTGGTGCCAATAAACTGATGGCAATAATACTTGAAGTGGTGCTAGTTTCATACTAGCAATTAGGAATAGGATTAGTTAAATTAAAATTAAATAATAATAGGGGCAGCGGTTGTATATTAAAGGGTATGAATCATTCAAAGGGGCAACGGTTGTATAGGGAAAGGTTGTGACTCCATAAGATATAAAGGGAGGTAATTTCAATGAGAGAAGGTTTGAATTTGGAATAAATATTATGACACGAAACAAGTGAATACTACAGCAAAAGAGGACGAAGCCCCTTCAAGGTGAATTAAGAGATTTAAGGACAAACCCCTTAACTTCTCTTAACAAGTTAGTGGACAGAAAACCCTAACTTGGATAGATATTAGGGACAATCAATCAAGGAGAATAGCTACAAGTTTAAAGGAAAATTATAGCAGAAAATGAAGATAAGTTCTATTTTCAATTATCCATAAGTTACAAATTTGGAATATTATAATAAAATTCATAATTTTTAGTAAAGTCATATTTTAAATTTAATGCAATTATCATTTTGAATTAGGATTATTGTTTTAGGACAAAAATAAGAAATGTTCTAGAAAGGGACATTACATACAATGCACAAGATTCACTCACATCCTTTAGATTATGAATTGAAGGAGGCCTCTCCATATTTCAGAGATGCAATAGTCAGGGAAAGTGGATGGGTTAGCAATGATAGGATTGCAACATGTATGATCTAGTGGAATAGATGCAGTATCTCTTGTTAGAGTGGTGAAGGCCAAAGGTCTCTTGACTATGGATATCACTGGAACTATGCATATCATCAGGATTTGTGACCTGATGTGGAGGTCAAGCTTGGGAATTGTAAAGGCACTACCAAGCATTTTGAGAAGAATGCAAATCTAGAGTGGAACCATGTTTTTGCAATCTCTAAGGATATGATACAATCTTCCACTATTGAGATAATGGTGAGAGACAAACAATTTGGCAAGGATGAATCTATTGGGCATGTGGCAATGGATCTCAATGAGGCTCCTACTAGAGTGCCTTTAGATAGTCCCTTGCCACCTTTGTGGTATAGGTTGGAGGACAAAAAAGGAAATCCTAAGCATATAGTTGTTGGAAATATGAATAGGTACACAGGTTAATGAAGCATTTTCAAAAGCATGGCATTATGATGCTGCCACATTTCCCAATGATGGAGTGGCAAATGTTCAATCTAAAGTATATGTCTCTCCAAAGTTATGGTATGTAAGGCTTAATGTTACTGAAGCTCAAGATTTGTTGCCTAGTGACAAAGGGCAACTCCTTAATGTTAAGGTGCAACTTGGAAACCAATTGTTGAAGACAAAGGTAGATCAAACTCAAACCACAAATCCCATGTGGAATGAGGATTTAATTTTTTTTGTAGTAGAGCCCTTTAAAGAGAAATTAATCCTCTTAATGGAGGACCAGATGGGTCTAGGCAAGGATTAATCCTCTCAATAAAATCCACTTGAGAGTTTGTCTCGAGGGTTGTTATCATGTCCTAATGAATCTACACACCATAGTAGTGACCTCAAGTCTATTGTGAAGTAATTATGGTAGCTTTCTATTGGCATCTTGGAGTTGGGTATATTACGTGTAAAGACCTTACTTCCAATGAAGACAAAAGATGGATGGGGAACTACTAATGCGTACTGTGTCACTAGTATAGTCATAAATGGGTTAGAACAAGGGATAATCAAGTGCATTTAAGCAGATGTTACTATGCATTGACTATTGCTTGAAGTGGCCTATATGCATGTTCTTTTCTAGCCATGAAAGAATTTGTTAATTGAGAAACTCTGATCTATAGATGACAACAAGCTCTTCCAAAGAAGGTTGTCTTGGGTAGAAGGATGTTAACCTTGATTAATATTATTTACACAACAATGGTGCTAAATTATGTAGGTATTGAATTCTTGGTATTGAGCCTACATGAGACATTGGCTTCGTATGGTAGTGTCCACTATGTTAGGACAATATTACCTATTTCTTTGATCCATTACCTATTTCTTTGATCCTCTTAGGATCTGTTTTGAAACCCAAGTCAAGGCCCAAAAGGAAACAATATCATGTAACTATGGATTATTTGGTTTGAACTTTGAGGGATGAGAAAACAATATGTGGAAGATTATCCATAATAAACCAGAATATAATGGAGTCTCCTAAGAATTTAATGGTGCAGAACTTTTTCCTTTTATTAAAAAGAATGTGAAATTTACAGTCTTTAACAATTACGACGTGGAGTTTACCTCCTTAAAATTAACTTTCTAAAACAAGTCATTGCTCCCCCTCTCTCTAACTCTTTGTAAATTGATTCCAAATAAGACACTAGATATAGCTACTCTATCATGTAAGACATATCTCTCATGGTATTCTCTTTTATGAGTAGTAAATGATCATACTCATCCCTTATAGAAGGTTTCTTTATAGTAAATTATCATGCCGCTTCTGTAAATGTTTCTCCATGAAAGTTGGAATCAACATTAGTTGCCTTATTGATGAGATCCGTGGTTTACCAAAATCGTCTAGGAGCATGCAAGGATAAAATATGATTGAATAAGTCACAATGCTTATATTATTAATTATTTACATTTTTCAAGAACTATAACAATATAAATCATCCGGAATTAGACTCACGAACTTGAATAAGGCTATTAAAAATAGTTGTTTTGTTTGATTGTTGAGCACTAGATAGATATTCTTGTTATCATAATTTTTATGACTATACATGGAAAATGTTGAATTCTAGTTAGATTTTCAATTTGTAGGAAAAACCAAAAAGAAATGTGGGGAGGTAAACATAATAAAAGATGAAGGCGATTTTTACAAGCTAATCTCATTTATTTTATGATTCCTACTAATATTCTAAAAGTGTCTTAGTAATAATATTTGTTTTCTAGAACAAACAAAGGATATCATTTCCATTTTTGTTCTTACATCTGTGTGTTAGCTTGAAAACAAAGAAATGAAATGAGTTATGAGTTATTTGTTATTACTTGAAAGAGTAGGAATAACTTATTAGAAATCGGGGTTCTTACATATGACAAGTTGAGAATCTATATTGTTCATTAAGAAACAAATTTCTATTTGGCTTAGTATTAGAAGTTGTACACTAGAGTTGCATAGATTGTACAAATTCAAACTATTCAATATGATGACAAAGACATGTAATATCTTATTTTAATAGCATAATATTTTAAAATGCAATATTTATGTACAATGAATTAGATTGACTTATATCTCACATGGAATTAGAATTTAACCACTATTACTTGTATTTTTATATATATATTTAACAATGCTATTACCTGTATTTTTTTTAATATTGAACAATGCTATTACTTATATTGAATTAGAATTTAACCACTATTACTTATATTTGATCTGAAAAAAGCTACACACAGTCTCTTCCAAAAGCTACATATTACTAATCATGGACTGTGAAAATATCATGTCTGTTATCACTATTACTTATATTTTTAGTAAGAGATGATCACTAGTTGTGCATATTTTTGTGTATTAATAAAATATATCAAGTTAAACTATATCAACTATTAATACATGCTCAACTACAAACAAACCAAAAGCGACTTGGCATATTAATACATGCCTACAACCAAAACGACTTGACATATTAATACATGCTACAACCAAAACGACTTGACATATTAATACATGCTACAAATAGACCAAAACACTTAGACATATTTTTTAGCCAACAGGGTTTTATATGTGAACATTATAGTGCACGAAATTGTCTCACACCGTAAAAAAAATTCACGCCGGAAAATTTTCTAAACTGGTGAGTCGTTCTATCGACATATTCCTTGAACCTCCTATAAATACAAGTGCTAGTAATACATACTACAAACAGACCAAAAGCAACTTGACATAAACATACTTTTTGAAAATTTTAAAATAAAAATCTCCACAATTCCAATCTTATACCTTTTGTCCTCACTATATTATTCTTTAATAAGGAAGGATAGAAGGAACGCCACTAAACTTCAGTGGGATGTTTTTCCGACAGCTCTCGCTAAATCTAGCGGTGCTTTGGAAGTTTAACCAATAAAGGGCAAACGGACAAAGTGGCATATTTTAATTGACTTTTTGTGATGATTTTTTATTCTACTCGCGTTCCCCCTCGCTCATAATATTGATTCTCCCCTGACACGCTATTTTCTATTATTTTTAATTTGGCCAAATTTAGTAAAGTGGAAACTTAAGTTACTCTCGTTTGTTTTGTTACAGTGTACAACTTGCACTAAAGGAGAACCGAAGGTTCTACTGTTTCGAACCTCTGACCTCTGGTTCGTGGCACAATATTATCCTCACAATAAGGAGACAAGAAATGCTGACAACTTTATATGTGATTCTTCAGAAACTGTAAGACAGACATTAATGTATCATGTTCAATAGATGATTTTAAAAAAAAAATACTTTATTATAATTCATTCAATCACATTTTTTTTTAATTCATTCCATTTTTTTAATATTAAATTAATTCATAGTATTATAGATTAGATGTAGTTGTTTAAGAGACAATATTATGTTTTCTCTAAATATGTTTACATACTTGTAGACATGAAAAGTCTTAATTTTTTAAAGACTTTTTTTTATTAAAACCTTAATAATTAACCTTTCACCATAATTCATATTTTTCATTTTAAATAATTTATAATTTAAAAATATGAAAGATGTGGGAAGGTCAATCTTTAAGGTATAATTTAAAATTATTGAATATAATGATAAGTACTATTATTTGTATGTTTTGAATAAGTGATAGGTGCTCTCTATTTGTATGACTTTTTGCCTGTTAACTATAAGTTTATATATTTTTAATAATGAAAATAAAAGTTAACTATTCACTTTTTTTGGTCTTGACTTTTAATCAATAGAAAAAAAAATATTGACTTTATCTATTATAAACAAAAATACATAAATAATTCACTTAATATTTTTAATTTTTAAAATATATAAACATGTAAATTATTAATGTTGTTCTTATATCTATTGTTGTTTTCTAGTTGCTCACTCTAGCACTTATTATTCTTGTATATTCCATTTTTTCAATACCAAAAAATAATAATTGTAAAGATCAAATAAATGAGATATTATTTTTTTAGTTTTCTTTTTCTTTATAATAGTTTTATTTAATCTAAAATCTAATTGGACAGGTAAAAAACACAACTAAATAGAAATACCAGTGGAGTTTTTTTTTTTTTTTGGTACAGAAGGTGGATGGCGACAGCGTGCGTGGGAGAGCAGGCTAGGGTACCCAAGCCCTAGCTTGCAGGATCGAGCTTTCTTTGTGTGCAGGGGATTTGCATGTTAGCGGGGGGTCAAGGGGACCGGGTCTACTTCACCGTTTCTTCTTTTTTCTGGCTGTGAGGCGTTCTTTGGTGCGGGTGGTGGTGTGCAAGGTTTAAGGGTTTCCAACTCTAGGTTTTCTTCTATTGTGTGCCCTCTAGTTCATGTTTGCTGCACATTGGGGGGGTTTTTCTTCCTTTGAGGTGTTGTCTCTGGTGGGTTTGTGCCTGTTTGGAGCCATTGCTTTGGATTCAGTGTGGTGTGGGGGGGCATTTTGGGCCCTCACTCATTTGGTATAAATGGCTTTGAATGTGCCTTTGGATATGGCGGGTCATGCTTCTTCTATGGCTGGGGAGGATGCCGGAATACCCATTCAGTCTTCTTCTGGATCAGATGTGGTCCGAAATGGTTCCCTTAAATTGCCAAAGGTGAATGGATGCTTGGAGAGGGCCCAGGAGCGACCGGTTTTAGTAATACAATCAGAGTCAGTAGCTGAGGATATTAATTACTACTGCAATCATGTTTTGATTTGTAAGTTCATGGGGATGAAGGTTTCTCCCCCATTTCTTGAAGCATGGATTCGCAAGACATGGAACCCGGAAGGAGATTTTGATATTTTGATGGCTGCAAATAACTTCTTTATGGTGGATTTTTCATGTGTCTCAGATCGGAATAGGGCCTTCAAAGGGGGTCCATATTTTTATAATCAGGTGGGTCTCTTCATCAAACCATGGCATGCTGGCTTTAACTCAGTGGAGGAGTTACCTTCTAGAATCCCAGTTTGGGTTCGTCTTCCTCGGTTGCCGCTTGAATGGTGGAGAAGTGATATATTGCAGTCGATTGCGTTGTTGCTGGGAAAACCTATTGGTCCTTCTCAGCAAACTTTGAATAAGAGAATTTTTTCTTATGCTAGGGTTTGTGTTGAATTTGATTTGAGCCAGCCACTTCCAGATTTTATTGATATGACTGTTGGGTCTTGCTTCTGGACTCAGCCATTAGATTACGAGATGTTACCTTTCAGGTGTCGGCTATGTCATGAATATGGTAATCTTTAGCGGAGGTGTCCCTGAGCTTCTGGTGCAATTGGTTCAAGTAAAGTTCCTACTCAGCCTGATTTGAAAGCAAATAAGGGTAAAGCCCCCATGCAGGGAGGTTGGGTTGATAAAGAAGGTTTTATTCCGGTTAAGTCTCGTAATCGTGGTTGAGGCCTGAAGAGATCCCTCAAGGATAGGCAGGAGGAGGAAACCTTCAACCGATTTGAGACGTTAGAGGATTTGGTCTAGGAGGAAGGTTTTGAATCAGACTTGCAGGCAACAGTTGGATCTTTTACTGAGGTTGTTCCTGGGGATTAGCCTAATGTGATTCCTAGTTCAGATCAGCTTGGTGAGCAGGGTACTCAGATGGACACTGAATTGGCTCCTCCGGCTCCTATTCAGGGAGCATTGGATTTGGTACTAGAAGCTTCTGGTGGCTCTCCTAGTGTTGGTGGTGTTCTATATGAAGTGTGGGGTACTCCAGACTCAGGAAAAAGTAAGGCTCCTTCCCCAGCCTTGGGTTTGCATCTAAAAACCCTAAAAAAAGGGGCTCCTGAGAAACCTCTTAAGGTTGGTAGAAAAAAGGACTTGGGAAAGGTAAAGCTAGCTGGTGAGACATTGGTTGAGTCAGGTTCGGTGATGACTATTGATGCTCACTTCTCCCAACCCCAACAATGATTGTGCTCTCTTGGAAAGTGAGGGGTATGAATAGCATCCCTAGACAAAAGGTTATTCGGGATTTGGTTCATATTCATTCACCTGATGTGGTTTTCCTTCAGGAAACTAAGTTATCACTTGATAGTATGATGAGTGTGGCTTCGAAGATTTGGAGTTGTAGTCAGTGTTAGTGTGTTGGTGCACTTGGTAGCTCTAGTGGGGTTGCATGCTTATGGGACCCACATAGAGTCAGGCCAATTTGGTGGTACTCTTATAGGGGTTTGATTTCTTGTGTTGCTTCTCATCTTGAGTCTGGAGAGAGAGTACTCTTTTCTAACATCTATGCTCCGGCTGACCTTCATGGCAAGGTAAAGTTGTGGGGTTTTGTCAGATATGTGAGGACTTTGGATCCTTATCTCCCGTGGATTCTAGTTGGGGATTTTAACGCCGTTGTTTCTCTGGATGAGAAGAGGGGAGGCATTGCTCGCTTGGAGCCTTTTTCTGATCTCTTGAAGGTTAATGTGGCTCTCTTAAATTGGTTGACACCAAGCCTGTTAATGGGGTCTTTACTTGGAATAATAGGAGATGTGGGGACGCTGCTATTTCTGAAAGCCTGGATAGATTCTTGGTGTCCAATTTTTGGTTGGGGGACAGGTGGCTGACTAGCTTTGAGATTTTGGATGGGCAGGGTTCTAATCATTGGCTGATCAAACTTACTGTTGAGCTACCTCGGCATTGTGTAAAGCAGTCTTTTAAGTTTCAGCTCATGTGGTTAAGAGATGACTCCCTCCATGATCTTCTTCCTGGTTGGTGGAATTTGGGGAAGCTGTCACATGGGACCGCTATGTACTCCTTCTCCAAGAGGCTCCAATATGTGAAATATAGGTTAAAATGGTGGAATAGGCAACACTTTGGTAATGTTTTCCATGCAAAGCATTCTGCTCAAGCTCATTTGGACTCGATCACCAGGTAGATTCGTGATCGGGGCCTCACTGAGGATTTGGGTTTGCTAGAAGTTGCTGCTGTGAAGGAAGTTGAGGAATGGGAATTACGTGAGAAAATTTTTTGGAAACAAAAGTCCTGAATCAAGTGGCTTTAGGCGGGAGATAGGAATACTTCTTTATTCCATAATTCAATTAAAGATAGGAGACAAGGTAATGTCATTTCTTCTCTCAGGTCTTCAAATGGGGAGATTCTCTCCTCCCCTGCTTCTATTTTTGCTGAGGCTGTTTGTTTCTTTTCTATTCTACTATTTGAGGATTCCCTTCCTGCAGAGGAGGATGAAGTTGATATTTTGAATAGTTCTTCACCCTTAGTCACCAATGAAATGAATGCTTCTTTGCTTAATCCTATTTCTTTGTCAGAGCTAGAAACTATTGTGTTCTAGATGAAAAAGGGAAAAGCTCCAGGGCCTGATGGTTTCCCGGTTGAGTTCTACTAAGAGTTCTGGGAAGTGATTAAGTTGGATTTGTTGGAGGTCATTCAAGAATCTTTCATGAATAAACAAATGCTAAAATCCATGAATGCTACCTTCCTTTCTCTCATTCCAAAGAAGGATGGGGCTAATTCTATGGATCTTTTTAGGCCCATTGCCTTATGTAATGTGGTTTACAAGATTATTACTAAGTTGATTGCTGAGCAGCTGAAACCTTGGCTAAGCAGGTTAATTTATGAAGAGAAAGGGGGTTTTGTGGCTGGTAGGCAAATTATGGATGGTGTCATCATTGCAACTGAGATGATTCATTCTATGGATCATTCTAAAGAGAAAGCTATGTTTATTAAGTTGGATATGGCTAAAGCTTATGATCATGTTAAATGTGCCTTCTTATTTAAGATTTTGGGAGCATTTGGTTTTTTTGGTGAATGGATTGAGTGGGTCAAGAGTTGTATTACTTCTCCTTCCTTTTTGGTGCTGATTAATGGTGAGCTGATGGAGTTGTTTGGTGCTTCTAGGGGGCTTAGACAAGGGGACCCTTTATCCCCTATCTGTTCATCTTATTGGCAGAGGGTTTGGGGAGGTTTATTAGATCCCAGGTGGAGACTGGTTTGATTAAGGGCTAGAGTTTTGGAAACAATATTCCCCCTCAGTCACATTTGCAGTTTGTTGATGACACGACTCTGATGGGCAGAGCCAAGATTGAGGAGGCTTCTGGTTGGCGCAGGATTCTGGCTGTTATTTGGCTGCGTCAGGTTAGAAAATTAGTGAGGGGAAGTCTTTTATCTACTTCTTTCATACTCCGTGAGCTATTCAGAGGAGAATTGCTGGTATCCTTCGTTTCCAGATTGGCACTCTCCCTTTTGTGTGTCTTGGTATTCTGCTTGCTATTCGTTTGCTTCCTAAATTGTTCTCGCAGGAGATTATGGATAAGTTTAGAAATCTGGTTAGTCATTGGACTAATAGGTGGCTCTCTTCTGCGGGTAGGGTGACTCTTCTAAAGTCAGTGGTGCATGCTCTTCCTCTGTACAGATGTTTTGTTCTCTTTGCACCTTCCAGCTTTATCAAAGACTTTGAGAGTTTGTCTCGACAGTTCCTTTGGTCTGGCAACCTACTTCACAAGAAGTGGAGTTTGGTCAAGTGGGAAGCTATTTGTAGGCTGAAGCAAGCAGGTGGTCTGGGTCTACATAGAACTGATTTGAATGGACAAGCTTTAGCAGCTAAGTTGTATTGGCGGTGGTGTTCGCAACAACATTAATCGTGGGCAAAAATTCTTACCTCAAAGTATTTGGGTGCAGTTGAGAGTGTGGATGTTGCCCACTTCAGTTTGGAGGGGAAGGGTTCTATGATTTGGAGTACCCTCAAAAGGGGTGCTAAGTTGGTCAAGCAAGGGTTGTTTTGGATTTGCAATGGTGGGTAGGATGCTCTCTTCTGGCATAATTCTTTGAATGGTTATCCTCTGATTTTGTCTACTCATCCCCACCTATAGAATTTGAGTAAGCATTTTATTGATGTTGGGTGGTGCCATGTTGTTAATTTTAAAACTCTTCAGAATTTGGGACAAGTTAGTGTATATAGATGGAAGGTTCTGCAGGAGTGGCCTCCTGGTGGGGCAACTAGGGATTATCAGGAGTTTGTTGGGATTCTGTCAGGGCGTGTCTGCACTTCTCTTCCTGGGAGAGATCTGTTGGCTTGGGGTCCTGATCCAAAAGGTAAATTTTTGGTTGCCTCAGGTTATCAAGTTCTTGACAAGCAAATGTTTGGGAGCTCAGAGGTCTCGTGGTGGAAACAGGTTTGGAATAAGTTTGCTTGGCCTAAGTGTAACTTCTTCTCATGGTTAGTTTTTCAAAGGAGGTGCCTTACTTGGGAGAACCTCTGGAAACATGGGTTTCAGGGGCCCTCTATGTGTGTTCTGTATGGTGGGCATGAGGAGTGCATCCCCCATCTCTTCTTTCAGTGTTCCTTTGCGAAAGTTATTTGGCATTTCTGGTGGAATCTCTGGCGTATACCTTATAGATATGCTTCTTCTTTAGAGGACTTTTGGAGGAGTCTGGGGCCTCCCCCTGTAAAGACCTCTTTTCTCCTCACTACTTGGATCATTGGCCCCAGGTTGATAATTTGGCATATTTGGTTGGAGCGCAACCGTAGAATTTTTCTGGACAAGAAGCTACTTGTTGGCCAGCTCTAGTTGAGGATTTTAGGGGGTCTGCAGGAAACTTTGGCTGCTAAGTGTGATCTGTCTGTCCCTGTTTGTTTCTGGTGACTGTGATGTTGTTGAAGCCTTGGGTCTCTCTGGGGGTGGACAGAAAAATTTGAGGACCATTCAACATGGGCGTGGGAGAGCGAGGGTTTGTCGTATTGGTCACTGGTGTCCTCCCGCTGTGGGGGAGCTAAAAATCAATACTAATGGATCTTCCAGAGGTAATCCTAGCCATGTTGGAGTTGGTGGCATTGGCAGGGATAGTTCAGGGGCGGTAATTTTTTTCTTCTCTATGTATAGAGGTCAGCATACAAATAATCTCATGGAGGCTCTTGCTATTTTTCTAGCATTAGAGCGTGCTTGTGCCCTTGGCTAGAAGCGGATTATTTGTGAATCATATTCTCAGGTGGTCATTGATATGTTGAATAAGAGACATTTTGAGGAGGTGAATTGGCAACTTGCAGTGGTGGCCAAACAAATTGTTTCTCTGAGCAAGGCTTTAGATTCTATTGCTTTTTGTCATGTGCCACGAGAGTGGAATAAGGTGGTGGATAGTTTGGTGAGGTGGGCGTCTGAGTAGATGGAGACTTGGAATGTGGATGATTGGGGCAACCTTCATGGTGATTTGGCCCCTATTCTTGAAGATTGGGTTATGGAGGATATGAGGAGCTTTTTGGGTGTTACTTAATTCTTGATTTTGGTTGTGCCCCTTATGGGTGTTTCTTTCTGTTTTGTAATGATTTTCTGATTCAATAAAATTTTTACCCCTTTTTAAAATTTAAAAAAAAAATCTAAAATCTAATTAAAGTATTAAATATTTAAATATGTTATAGATTCTAATTTAAAGAAGATAGAAGAGATTTCTTATAGAATTTTTTAAACAAATAGGGATAGAAGGATGTAGTAATTTTAGTGTTTAATGTAGTTATGTTGTTTTGATTTTATTGTGTTGGATAAGGAAAAATGTTAAACTTGCATTCTACTTCTATGTTTTTTACTTCTAGTCTCTGTGTCAGAAGAATAAATCTATGCACAATTTTATTTGATTTGGTGTGTTGGCATATTGCCACTAAAGAGGTGTCATATATGGCTGTAGTGCATCCTCTACAATTCAACAACCCATCACCTACAATAAAAATGGGCTATTTGGATGGGTTGGTGTCATGGGCACCTTTGAGGGTTTGTCTTGGGTAGGTTGTACAACAAAACTTCTTTGATGATGTTAAACCTAATCCAAATTTAAAATATTTAGAGAATGGATGCCTTAGGAGTTGTGCAGTATTGAAAATGCTAAGATGTGAGTGGGTGTAACTAAGAAGGTTATACAATGATATTCTTTACAATGTATTATGCTAATAATAATAGTTATCTAATGTGCTTCTAGTGCGTACCTATGTGTTGTTGCTTTTTGTATTTCTATTGTGTATTATCGTTGTGTGTTCATCCAATTATTTCTTTATTCAATAAACAAATTATGTTTATTTATAGCCATTTGGACATTGATGGGAGACAAGGATACAAATTGAAGTAAAAAGATAAGTGTCAAAATAAGATAAAATAGCTTTTGAATGTCACAGACACTAGCATGCGTGATAGCATCTAGAGTAGTTGAATGGTGACGAGTACTGAAACAAAATTAGCATGTTCAAGGGGCAAGCTTGTGCAATTTGTGTTTAGGGTAGTCAAATGATTGGGAGTGAAAAAAATTGGTGAGTTCCAGTCAAAATAGATTGTATGAAATCGGATGTGGGACTAGGAATAGCTTGTGCATCAAACAATCATAATAGGCCATGTTTATTAAATAAGGAGCTAATATTGAGTGTAAACAAGAGGAAAAAATGCAAATTACTTAGGCACTTTTCATCTCTACATTTTTCCCCCACTTGAGCATGTGTGCAAGCTTAAGTGAATCAATTCTAAAATAATTAAGAAAACTGTAATTGTTATACCTCACTCAAAGGATACATAAGAGTTTGCTTGGTGCTATTTTTCTTGTCTTCACTTGAGCAATACCTTCATATTTGTAAAACACATAGAGGGGGAAACTAGCATACATAGTAAAATGTTATAAACAATCTACAAAAGTTTAAAGAATTCTATCTCATCTATCAAATCTAGAAATGAGTCATGGGAATGTAATCAAGTTGGCCTCCATAAAACCCTATAAAAAAGGTTTAACAAATAGAGGGGATCATGCAATGTGACATAGCCATGGAGTTGTTACTGAGTCAGCCTCCATAATGGATACACTCCATGGTTAGTGTGAGTAGTGTAGTACCCATGTAGAAGTCACTTTAACTAGTATGTAGTGTAGGACCGTGAAGATCTGCTTTAATAAAGATGTGTGGTGTAGGACTGATGAAGGGTCAATTTAACCATTACACATATGTGTGATATAAGATAAGATATATGCCCCCCTCAAATTGATTGCATATAAGATCATATGACCAATTTGAGGTAAGGAAATATAGGTTTTGAGAAGAACAAGGACCAAACATAATAACATGTTAGTTTAAAATATTTATGAAGGTTAGGATTATTTAAGTTCAAAGAAAGGAGGGGCAAGAGAGTTTTTTCCTAATGGTGCCCCTAGTGTGAGGGCAAGTGTCATGCATGATATTTTACATTTAAATAACATCAGTAAAAACATGACACACAATAAAATAGTAAAGTTCCAATTTGATTTATGATAGAAAACTCTATGTAGAGTTAGCATGTGTTAGAAAAATCATAATGAACATATGAAAGAAAGTTTCATTTTAAGCATAATGTCACACGTGATAGAAATAAAAAAAATTATGTTTAGGAAGTGTGACTGAAAATTTGTTTCATTTAATTTATTAGTCATGTACAAAGATGTCAAATATAAAAGATGTGAACATATCAAAACAATTATAGATGAATAATATTTTTTGTATTTTTATGTACTATAAAAAACTAATAATTGTTGAAGTCCAGGACAACACTGAGAGGGGGGGGGGTGAATCAGTGTTGTATAAAATTTTAAAATCTTTTTGCACCTTTTAACTTACAAGACAAAGAGAAAGGAAGACATCAATGATTTGTTAAACATATATGCAAAAGTATGATAAAGATATGAATTAGGACCTTAAGAACATATCATTAGAGCCCATGAACACATGAAGACAAACAAGAACCATGACACCTAAATTGATGAGTGAAAAACCCTCTAGGGGAAGAAAAACCACTCTAAAATGCTTCACTAGCTTAATCAAGAACATCACTGGTTACAAACAGGTCTCACTGACCATACAAGCCTCACTGGCTACAAAGAGGTCTCATTGACCATACAAGCCTCATTGGCTACAAAGAGGTCTCACTAACCATACAAGCCTCACTGGCAAATACAATCACCATCATTAAAACATAATGCTTAGTGTGCAAGAAATGATTGCAAGTCAATCTGATTTGCACCATTACATAACCTGTCTTCTCTAAGTTTGCATATCTCTTTGCAATCATACTCAATCCAATTTGCATATCAGTCTCATGTTCTCTACACAATCAATTCACCTGATGCACATTCAATTGCATATTGTCTTCATACTTTGTTTAATTCATTCCTGCAAAAACATGATTTCACATACACAATATCATGATTCATTTTTATTTTCTCTTCAAAAGAATCTTTACAAAAATGTCTTCACTGCATATTAGTCCACACACCAATTCATTCACAAACATTTGCAATATAAATGGAATTACTTTTGATATTCCTCTCCTCTGCGTATTCATCTTCACCATTAAATCAATTCACCTGCAATAAAAATAACTTGACCTTTCATATTCCTTTCTCAAACATTTCAATCTGAACAATTCTGTCTTCAAATAAAAATCACAATGAACTTGCAATACTTTTCTCTTCAATACTCTTCAATCTCTCATCTTCCCTGTATTAAATGTCTGCCCTTGTAAGAGAAAATAAAATCTCTCTTATAATTGGATCCTCTTCTCATTGATTACAACAATTGTCTTTTCATTTTCCTTTTCTCTGTAAACAAAATAATATCATCTGACAAAAAATATTATCTGCAAACAACCTGCTGCCATTAAAATTCCATTTTGCATTCATATAAATAAAAGCATTCATTCCTTCTAAAATCTCTTCATATTCCTTCTAAGAAAAAAATCATCTCCATTTCCCATCATAAGATATTCTTCATCACCTGCAAATAAAGGATTTCAATAATATTTTAATCAAACTCTCTGTGAGAGAAAACAAAAATACTTTTTCATATTCAGACCCTCTTCGTCACCTACATGTAGAAGAAGTCATAAAGACTCATGTGCTTCCTTAAAACATTTAAAAAAAAATAATTAATCTTCTTGCCATTATAGAAAAAGAGCACAAACACTCCTCATTAACATCACGAGAGGCACACTAATGGAGTTAAAATTAGAAATAATCTCAAAAAAATATCTTTTAAAACCACAAAAATTTGCCTTGTCTAATATGCTAAAATTAGCCTCAAAAAGCATATAGACTGCAGTCTACTCATTTTGACGGCTAGAAACACGTCAATCTTCATGCACTAGGAAGATAATTTGAAGTTTAATGTATGCCACCGATGTTGAAACTTGCGTCCCTCTTATTTTAAATATAAACCACCGATTTGCATTTGCCGCCCAAGCGCTCATGGTTAAGACTGAAGACACAGGTGATAGGAGTAAAGAGGGCCGATAAGATAATGTCTTAAGCACCCTTCAGCCGGTAGATATTAGTGACATGACCTGTGAATGTAGGTCAACAACAGCATAAAACAAAAAGAGCACCATGGAGATGACGGGGAACTAAAGGCTTATTATGACAAGCTTTAATAACTACAATTTAGGATTTTTGACCCCTTTGTTTCTTTTTAACACAAACCCTAATAGGATAGATGAAAATATATGCATCTTAGACTCAACAAATTTAAAAGAGATGACTTTACATAGTCCAATTCTTCATGCCTCTATTATGAACCAATTCTACAGTCATATGCATTGAGATCACAACACCTCTTGTTATTGATTATCACCCAAATTGTCTAATGACACCATTACCTCCTGAGTTATCCTTTAAAGGCATCAAGGAGAATAAAAAACAATTCTGCACCTCATTCCACCATTAAGAGAACAACAACATGAGTCCATTAATCTAATGATGGCAACAACTAGTAAGTAAACCCTTGATCCACAATGCATAAAGATATGAAGACCATGATCTCCAACCACCTGTGATTAACCTTTAATCATTGATGCATAATCAACTCCAAACTTCATGCAAGAAGTATGAACACATGAACTTCTCCATATGTGACATCATCTTGCCAAGACTTGTAACAACCTTTTGTCAATAATAATGAATCATCTGAAACAAACTCTTGATGATGTACAACTTTACCAAATAGGTCCCAAGCTACCACTAACTATTGAATAGATTGCACTTAACTCTACCATTGCCTATGAACTAATCATGCTATTTCAAATCCCAAGAGGCATCATCTAGCAAACAATATCAAGACATCTTGATCAAACACATCCTTGATAAACCTTTTTGACATCAATGACAATCTACTTTCATCAATAAGGAGACAAATGATAATAATAGTCACAACCAAGATATGTAAAGAGGAAACACAAAAAATATAGTGCAAGGCCAAAATAAATGATGGAAAGAACAAGATGTGATGAAAGGGGAGGAGCACAACAATTAGGATGTAAAAAAATGCAAAAATCATAAACCAAACATAAAAGAAATCTATATTTTTAGTCAACATTATGATAGTGTTTTTGAGGCACTCCATAATGTTGCATCAACCCAAATTCATAGAAAAAGCACCAATGGAAAAAGAAACAACCAAAATAAAAACATAAATCAAACAATAAAGGAAACTATGATTTTGATCAACATGATTGTTAGGACTAGGGAGCTAGATGTTGTTGTACACCTTGTAGGTCATATGTCTACTTGCAATCATTTAATATTTAATTTGTAATATTGTAAGTAGTATCCCCACATTGAAAAGGGTGCCCTACTTGGATGGAATCTTGATATTCCATAGTTGGCACTCTCTGCCATGTGTCATTGGTCTTATGATGTGATGCAAGAGCATTTGGGTCCATGAGCAATCATGTGTCGACCAAAATATTTTAGGTTATTATTTTCAGTTTTGTTCAGTTTTGTTTGTTTCAGTTGGTTTTGATAGTTTTTCTTCGACAAAAAATTCAGAGTCAATTCAATCAATTCAATGACATCATCTTGTAGATGAATTTAATGGTTTCTTTTAGTTCCATGTTGGGAAAAATTTGGAACAATTTGGTAAAATCTAGAACTATTTGGCAAAATCTATAGTTTTTGTACCTTCCTTTTTGCTAAAAGAATAGGTGCTTTGAAAGGATTCAAAGAAACTACATAAATTGTTTTGGTTTGGAAATTAATGTTGGCAAAAGTTTGGAAAGACTTGGTGAAGGTGGAGCACTTCGGCCCAAACTTAAGTTCATGAACTTGTTTCGGCCAAAGTTCAAGTTCCTGAACTTTAGTTTAGACCGAAAGATATGCCTTTGTTTCATCAAATGTGTTTTGGTGACAGTTTAAGTTCTCGAACCATTTTCTCTATCAAAAGGACTTGTCGGCGATCTTTTGTCTTGGATGAAAGGTGCTTCAAGAAAATTAAAGCCTCCTTTATGAAGTGTTTCGCCAAAATTTTGAGTTCTTGAACTCGTCTTTTCGTCAATGGCGCTTATCTTTTTCCTTGTCAGAAAATGTTTGATTTCAAGGATTCTTCATTTCACCAAAAGGTGATTTGACTTAACATTTTTATTCTTTCTAGAAATATTCATAGTTTTGAAACTATTGTTTTCGTTGAAAGGTGAATGTTTCAATGACTTGCTCAATATTTGAACCCTTTTTTTCATCGAAAGGTATTTTAGGGAGAATTAAGAAGATTTATAAAATACTTTAGTGATATGTTAAGTATGTGAACTAGGATGCATGCCAACAAGGAAGTTCAAAGGGACACCACAAAGCTAATTCACCGAAATAGAATTTTGAAGGCTTACAAAAGTGCCGGTATGCATTGAGAGGAATAGAGCAAGCATTACATGATGTGTCAAAGGGTGTTTTAAATGGAGAGTTTGAAGGTTAATTAAGTTACCAGATTACCGATGGAGAATTTTGCATGTTTAAAATGAGTTCCTTGGTTCACCACGATGCCGATCTGCTGAAACATAAGTTTGAAGATTATAAAATATCACTAGACATTATAAGGGACTGTGAAAGTGTTGAATGAAGTCCCAAATAGATAAATCTTTGAAGAGGCACTCTTTTGACGGGGTCAAAGTATGTCATTTGTGATGGTGACTATTAGTGTTCTAGTTTGTAACCATTTACGATGGTTCAACTTCCCAAGCCAAAGTATATAAGAAATAGATGTATTTTGTAAGGCTTCTTTTGGCTGGCCTGCGATTGATTTTGGGGAAGAATAATTACTTTAGAAGGAGAATTGACCAAATGCAAATTTGCAAACATTGTACTCCTGATTGATTGTAGTGCTGCATTCATGAATAAAACAATTGAAATTTGTTGTTGTTGTGATTGTGAATATTTTTATCTAGGTTGCTAAATTTTTTTAGTTTGATAACACTCCTAGGTTTAGATTGCATTAAGTGGTATTAAAGCCCTATTTTGGTTGTGTCAAGAAGAAGGAATACTAAAGAATTTTGTTTTGGGTGAGTGAGAAAGAGAAGATCTACAACAGTAGAGGATTTGTGAGACATGGCACATAAAGGACGCGGGCAAAGAGGAGCACCAAGAGCTAGTGATATAGCAATTACAGAGATGTTGAGGGGAATTATGGTAAGACTAGATGCTATGGAAGCAACACAAAGAAGAGGAGTATATGTGCAGGACGTTAGTGAGGATGAGAATGAAGAACCAAAAATTGAGACAGAGGATGAATATAGAAACGAGCCAGAAAGAAGATTTTTGTAGGTAATGTCAAGAATCGATAGTAAATTCAGATTGGATCCACGAAGTTATCATGGAAATTTGAATCTAGAAGAATTAATTGACTGGATTTCAATGATGGAGAAATATTTTGATTTTGAATCAATAAAAGACCCAAAAAAGGTGAAATTTGCTTGCACAAAATTGAAAGGACATGCATCCTTATGGTGGGATCACGTGCAAATAGAAAGGTGGAGAAAAGGTAAAGAGAAAATAAAATCATGGGATAGAATGGTGACCAAGTTGAAGGCTAAATTTCTTCCAGCTGACTATCAGATCAGTTTGTTCAAGAAATTATAAAATTTCAAACAAAAGGAGAAGAACGTGCTGGAGTATACCGATGAATTCTACAGGTTGAATATCAGGGCTGAACATGTAGATGATGATGTTGAGAAGGTATCAAGGTATGTAAATGGTTTACATTATTCTATTCAAGATAAAATTAGTATGGTTCAAATACAAAGTGTTGAAGAAGCCTATTAGTATACCTTGAAGGCAAAAGAAAAGTTGGCAATAAAATACAATAATTCTAGAGGTAGAGGAAGATTTTCACATGGAAGAGGACAATCTATTGGTGGCAGAGGTTATCAAAACAAATAAGGAGAAACCAACACCTCTCAAACAAGTACCTAGGATAACAAGGGAAGAGGAGACTATTCAAGAGGCAGAGGAGATTATTCAGAGGTAGAGTATATTTTGGAAGAGGCAGAGGAAGAGGATTCACTAGCATGTGTTACCAATGTTGAGAAACTAGTCATAGGGCATTTGAATGTCCTCACATCCAATAGAGTAGTAGAAAGGGAAACGAAGCAAGGATGAATGTGGCACAAGTAGACAATGAAAGTGTGGATTCACCAAAATGTGGAGAAGATCCCTAGGATGTGACAAGCTGTCATGAGGTCCTAACACTTTAGTTGAAAAATATCAGTTTATCGACCAAGTAGTACCCAAGGCTGTATGCAATAGGGAGTATTGTTTGGATATCTCATCTAGAAACAATTTCTTGAGTTCTTTTTTAAAGGCTTAAACAACATATCAAACTAGAAAGCATTTGAACTCTATACTAGAAAGCAATTGAACTCTATACTAGAAAGCATTTGAACTCTTAATCTAAGAAAACATATAAACTTTATACTAGAAATTCATACATGCAATTTGTACTATGAACTCGAACAGTGACTAATCCTATAACTGCACACACATTCAAACTTCCAACTAATAGTTAACAAGAATTTGAAACTAAAGCATATGCTCCAGAAATATTAAACAAATAGAGCTCCAATAATTAACGTCTTTAAATATCACAACATGCAGGCACACACAATGGAACTAGACATAAAATAACACTACTCTAAATAGAACAGTCACGAAAATAGAAATACTTATCTACTCTACAATCCCGCAAGTGGCCAACTCTTGGGAGAAATTTATCTTTTAACTCAGATCACATTCAATTGTTTCCACAGCAACGTAGTAACTCCATTCATATCTTCATAACTCAAAAGGAAATACTCAAAAGAACACTATTTGCATTCATGAAAATATTGTAGAGCACAACTCCTCGATTATATTCCAAAAAGAGATATATTGATGTTCATTCTTCACACAATATGATATATATCCATGTTTTGAGTAACTAACTAAAATTGAACTATTATGAAATCCTATATTCCAGATGGCGGTAAAATGCCATTGAAAAAGTCTTATAACAGAAAAATAGAATTTCAACTACTAATGTCTTTATGGAATAAAATATATAAAAGTATTTGAGTGGAGCCATAAAGTCTCAGATAACCAACAGAAGTAAACAAAATTAAAAGAGTCTCTAATCAATGCACGCCTAAAATTTCTGGTGCCCTCAACTTTCGGCGCACTTAACCTTAGCCGCTTGAAGTCCACTCCTCTCGTAGTTTATATCAACATTTAATAGCTAATTTCAATTAATTAAGGAAATAAAGATTTGTATACCATTTCATTAAAAATAGATAAATATTGCTTATAAAAACAAACAAATTGGCAAGGCTAGGGTGATTGGGCAATGCAAAAAGGGTTATTTGTTTTATCAAAGGAACGAGGTTGTTTATACCTCATCATCCTCCCCTTCTTAGCCTTGAGCAGGTCCACCTACTCTCTGATGAATCCTCTGCCTTTCTGCATCTCTTTTGCTATTTAACTCATCAAACTTTGAACTGAGGTCATACATTTCCTCTGCCTCCTCATCAATATGGTCAGGGTATTTCAGAAAGCCTTTGTTCAGTTTGATTCTCATCTGCCATGTATGTAAGTCTTTAGGATCCTTCTTTGTAACCACTAAGAGTACAGGAGGTGGCTGTAAAAGTAGTGGAGGCCTGTAACACATCCCTATCCACTTAGTTTTGAGCTACTGTAGTATCTTTGTCAATGCTTTAGCTCTTCTATAAGACCATCTAAGGTTAGTAGGGGAAACCAATTCTGTCCTTTTCAAATACATAGGTAGAGGGGTATATCTTTCTTCACAGGTACTCCAAGCTCTATCAATCAATGGTGGTCCATTAACTTTGAAGTCTTCGAAATAGATCCTAATACTTTCATTGTACTTCTCTCTCATATGTTTATAGCTCTTAACCCTTCAAATCTGAGCTCTAAAAGCAAAAAGCTTCCGATTAGGGTATCTCATTTGTAATCCCATAGTCCTTTCTGCATGGAGATACTCCCTAGTTCTGTCCTACCAATGAATCTGATTTTGCATGTTGGACATAAATGCCCTTAGTTGAACTTCCCCCACAAACGGATTGATAAAGAAATCATTATGTTTTTCAAGAAACAGATTATGAATGAAAAATTCACAAAACAATTTTTTCTGAATAGGAGGTGCTTCTTTAAATTCTTCTAGGAACTATTGATCATCTGGGTCATGTGGCAAGTTGCAAGAAATTCTTAAGAGTTTCCATCTAAATAGCTACTCATTAAGGAACATAGAGTATAATCTGGATGGTTTCCTACAGGCCAATAATAGTTCTCCAATTTTACATGCATCTATTTTAGCTTGATATAACCTGTCATAAGATTCCTTCAATAATACCATTTCCTTTTTAAGTCTAGCATTTTTAGCTTCGAATTGTCTTAAAAAATAGCATTTCTCCATCCATTTGGTCAACATGGGAGGAATGTGGACTTGAAACCACTCCATCTTAGTTGGCTCAGTCTGAACCTCTTTTGACTCCATAGTTGGCCTGACATTGACTTCCTGTAAATCCTATTCCAATTCAACAGTTCTGGTCAAAGCTCTATTCAGTTTCAATTTTTGTTTTTCTTGTTCCTCTGCAAATGTTTTCAAACACTGCTCCAAATTGAAGGTTAAATTCTTAATTTGTTTATCCCTTTTAGATAGGCTAGCCAAACACTTCTTATCTTCTTCTTCAATTTGTTGCAATTAGGACTGTAATTTTTTAATGGTTTGATCTTTCTGTTCTAGAAGTTCTGTTTGTTTCACTGTCTCCTATTGTTGTTTGTTTAACTGTTCCTCACTCTGTTGCAATTTATTTTTCAATTACATAATTTTTTCTTTCAATTCCTCTATTTCTGGTGTCACATACTCATTTTTGTTATCCCTTGCATCTGTACAAAGAGGGGAAATAAAAATATCTGTTTCACTGCCGGACACATGTCCTTCATTAGTCGCTTCTAATGGACCTTGTTCTATGTCACTAACATTATTTGAAGGAGACAATTGTCTCACCTCAGGAACTGTATCAATTTCTTGAATGTTCTCTGGCTGCTGTGAGGGAGGAATTATTTTTATAGGCTCATATTCATGACCCTCTTCTTCTTCAACTAGAACATAATTGGGCATTTGTTCACTTGTTCCATCTTGTCCTTTTTCTCCTATTTCTTTTTTTTCTTCCTTGGATGGGTCAATTCCTTGTTCAGATTCAGGGTGTTTATTGCTTTCCAAGGTTTGAGCTACATTCACACAGGACTGAGATACATTTTCATCTGGTTGGGCTACTTTTTCACAAGGCTGGGCTGTTTCTCCACAAGGCTACCTCTCTTGTCTCTTTTTATTAGGAATAGGGAGCAATTCACAGACTACGACACAACTAGATTCAGAGGCCAACCGTTTACTCCTTCTTGGAGGAGGAGGTTGAGGTTTTTGCAGTTTTATCTTAGGCCTCTTCTCTTTTTTACAAGGCCGAATATATTCATCCTCTAAATCCACTAAATCAACATTTTCTCATTTCTCTGCGGTCTCAGGCACATTATGTGGTTTAGGTCTTTCTTTAGGGTCTAAGAGGCTTACTGGATTTTCTGGTACCTCGCCGCTAGGAGCTTGTTTGTCATTTTGTGGGATAGGGGAGAGTTCTCTCAAATTTTGGGCTTCCACACCAAATGACTTACCTTCCTCAAATTGTCTTGAGGGCTCAGGGTTCTCAAATTTTTGCAGAAATTTCTGCCATTTTGCATCTGGTTTTCTTTTCTTATGGAAATGATGTTTGCAAATTAAATGAACAAGACCATGATGTTTGAAGGGCCCAGACCTTATCTTGAACCTCTCTATCATACTAACAAGGGAATCATGGAGGAAGGCAGGAAGGTTAACCCTTAATTTAGGGTTTTCCAAGCCATGGCGTAGGTGGATGAGTAGTTGAAAAGGAGGGCCAACTACAGTGGCACATTGCCCTACACATGTGAAGAATTTAATAATCCATGCAACTACTGTTCGCCATGCTTCTGCAATAGACATTCTGTGGAATCCCTTATTTTGCCCCTGGGTGTTTATAACCAGCAATGGGTGAGGTTCCCCTTCCCATGCAAAAAGTTCTATCATTTTATGATAGGAAATATTTGTGGTTTCTAACAAATTAACACCTTCATTCTTAATACCAGACAAATTAGAGATGATTCGGGGACTTACCTTGAACTTCTTCCTGTGCACAATTGACTGGCCATCTGAGAAGTTTTCTACAAATTCCTTGACCAGTTGTGTATGATGTCCCTCAAATTTCTTTATAAATTCCAGCCATCCTACCCTTTGAAATAGCTCCAAAATATTCCCTAATGCTAGTGATTTATCAGGTGAAGCTGGCTCAGACTTGCGTTTGGCTCCTCCCATTCTATTTCTTACTGGTAATATTGCTAAGTGACTACTAAAATATTGTGGCACTCCAAAATGATAAAACTGCTCAAGCAACTGATAGGAAAATTAAAGAAAATGTAGTTTTCAAGGCCACTTGTACTTAGGCAATGTTGATAAGACAAGAATTAATTTAGGGTACTTAGCTTCTCAATAGTTCATTATGACATTACATGGGATAGAGTGAGAGAGCCGCTTTCCAAATTTGGAAAAGAAAGGAGTTCGTGCTAATTTATCTATTTTTATTCACAATTAATTACCTATTTAAAATAAAAGATGTATGTACCTTTTGTTCCATCATTGATTTGAAAGTTACTTATTTTTGTTGATGTAATAGCATCCTAGGTAGCGATACCATTTAATTCAGATGGAATGAATTTATTATGACATGATAATGGAGTGACTGAAAGTATTTACTTATTATGACGATAGGTTGCCATAATAATATTATTTATTATGGTAGGGAATGACAAACTCATGATGGCTTAACATGGTGTATTATGGAGGTGACAATGGGTGTGTTTTAAGAATGTAGGAACATTTACACAGAAGGGAATCACAAGCTCACAATGGTGGAGCAAGATGTCTAAGGAATAGATATATAGAAGATATGAAAAAAATTCTAGAGCATCACCGCAAGATGTAGCTAGAATGAAGGAACAAAGTTCTGGAGCATCGCTGAAACATGTAGCCAGAATGCAGGAACAAAGTTTCAGAGCATCGCTGAAAGATGCATCCAGAATGATGGAACAAAGTTCTAGAGCATCACTGAAAGATGCAACTAGAATGCAGGAACAAAGTTTCAGGGCATCACTGAAAGATGCAGTCAGAATGCTGGTACAAAGTTCCAGAGCATCACTGAAAGATGCAGCCGGAATGCAGGAACAAAGTTTCGAAGCATCGCTAAAAGATGCAGCCGAAATGCAGGAACAAAGTTCTGGAGCATCACTGAAAGATGCAGCCGGAATGCAAGAACAAAGTTCTAGAGCATCACTGAAAGATGTAGCTGGAATGTTGAAACAAAGTTCCAGAGCATCGTTGAAAGATGCAGCCGGAATGCTGGGACATGATGAGGGCATGGATCTTATTTGAACAACAAGTTCCAGAGCATCATTGGAAGATGCACCAGAATTTGTACTCTTCAGAGATGAAGCCTTGCAAAACAATGATGAAATTTACACAAGTACAAGGATGAACATATGAATAAATGTTTCCTAAATGCATATACACACACGCAATTTTTTTTTGATTATATTGTCTTCGCTGAAGTAGAATCAACACATTGAGTTTCTCCTTGCATTGCTACCAGTTGAGTAAACTCTTGTTTGTTGATAGGTTTATGGTAGATTTGGAGTCAATGTCCATTGATTAAGAGAGTTTGAAAATCACAATCAATGGGTTTGAACTACACTGCTCTGTTTGGGAATACTTTAGAAATCTCATATGGACCCAGCTAATGAGTTCTCAGTTTGCCTTTCTTGTCTTTGTATTGAGAATCACTCAATTTCCCTCATGGAATTCTCTTTCTTTGATGTGTTTATCATGCCAAGCCTTTAGTTGTTGCTGAACTAGCTCAATTTGATGGATAACTTCTAAGTAGAGTTCATCCAATTCACTAAGCTACAAGACTCTCTCTACCTGAGCCCGATCGAGATCTAAATCTAACTCTATTGCTGTTCTCAGAGTTTGAATCTCAAATTCAATGGGCAGAAGATGTTTCTTCCCAAAGACTAATTCATAAGGAGTAAGACCAGTGGTGGATTTCCAAGTTGTATTGTACGTCCAAACAACTTCAGGCAATTTCCTGGCCTAATCTCTTCTTCCTGATGAAATTGTTTTTGTCAGGATATTTTCGAGCTCCCTATTAGTGACTTCTACTTGACCATTTGCTTGTGGGTGATAAGGTGACAACTTTTTATGGCTTACCTAGAAATGATCAGTAAAAGCTAACAAACCTTAGACATAAATTGGGGTCCTTGATCTGTGACAATTGACCTAGGGGCTCCAAATCTGAGAAAAATCCTGTTATGCAAGAAGTCTGCAACCTATTCTTCTCTAGCAACTTTCAATGCTTGGACTTCTACCCAGTTGGTCAGATAGTCTATACAGGCCAAAATATATTCTTTTTCTTGTGAATAAACCCCACTTTTCAAATGGTTCAAAAACTACTTGTGGTTGGAGAGGCATTTCATTGGATGTCGTGGGTCTTCCCAATTGTTGGAATTCATCACAATGACGAACATAGTTCTTCACATCCTTGTGCAGAGAGGGCCAATAATATCATGCACCTAAGATTTTATGGGAAGTCCTTTTGGCAGAGTAGCGTCCACTAGATGGATCATCATGGCAAGCTTTGAGGATGTTGTATGTTTCATTTGGTCTAACACAACGTCGCAGAACCAAGTCAAGGCCACATCAGAATAAAATGCCATTAATCCATTTGAAGTGAGCACTTTCCAGAATGAGGCGTTTCTTTTGTTTTGATGTAAGTCTAGTGGAAGCTCAGATGTGGCTAACTAATTCAAAATGTCTGCAAACCAAGGTGTTTTAATGGAGACAACGAATAAGTTTTCATCTGGAAATTCATCCTATACAGGAGTACAATCTCTATTATCTTGTTTTATCCAGGATAGAAAGTCTGCAACTACGTTGAATTTCCCAGGCTTATCCATTATGGTCACATTGAATTCTTGGAGAAGTAACAACCATCTGATTATTCTCCCATTTATTGAGGGTTTGTTCATCAAGTATTTGATAGCTGAATGGTCTATGAACATAGTCACTTTGTATCCTATAATATAATGTCAGAATTGTTTTATTGCATGAACTATTGCTAGAAATTCTTTCTCTGTGGTAGTGTAGTTTCATTTAGTGGGGCTCAATTTTTTGTTGATGAAATATATAGCATACTTTCCTCCATTCTCATCTTCTTGACCTAACACTTCTCCAATAGCACTGTTGGAAGCATCGACATAAATATGGAAGGGTAGTTTCCAGTTAGGACCCCATAGGGTTGGGGCCGAGACAAGCTTTTCTTTAATATTGTCAGGATATTTGACATTCTTTCATCCAGAAAAAATCAACACCTTTCTGACGAAGAGAGAACATGGGAGCTGCAATCTTACTAAAGTTTTCTATGAGCCTACAGTAATAACTAGCATGTCCTAAGAAAATTCTAACATATGTTTGATTCCTTGGGGTTTCCAGTTATTGTATCACTTCAATCTTTTTAGGGTCAACCTTTACCCCTTCCGTTGAGATATGATGTGCCAACACTATACCTTGTTCTACCATTATTAGACACTTCTCATGTCTTAGAGACAGTTGATGATCTTCACATCATTGCAATACTCTATCCAAGTTTTTGAGGCTTTCATCAAAAGTGGAACCATAGACTGTGAAGTCATCCATAAAGACTTCTACACAATCATTTACAAGTTCAGCAAAGATAGCCAGAATGATTCTCTAGAATGTGGCAGGAGCATTACAAAGCCCAAAGGGAAGAACCGGATATGTGAATGTTCCCTAAGGATAGGTGAAAGTAGTTTTGTCCTGGTCCTCTGCTGCCACTTATATTTGGTTATATCCACTAAATCCATCTAGGAATGAAAAATACTTCCTTCCTGCTAGATTATCCAAAACTTGATCTATGAATGGTAGTGGGAAATAATATCTGTAGGTTGCTTTGTTGAGTTCTCAGTAGTCAATGCATACTCTCCATTTTCCATTTTTCTTTGGAACTACTACTAAGGGTGAAACCCATTTGCTGTCTGAGATAGGATAAATGAATCCTACTTGTAAAAGTTTCTCAAATTTGGTTTTGACAATATCTTTGAGAGCAGGATTGAGTCTTCACTGTGGTTGAGGAATCGATTTAACATCCTTAGTATAGATGTGGTGGGTACAAACACTTGGGTGAATTCCTCTTATCTCTGTATAGTCCCAAGCAAAAGCTTTGGACCTATTCATTAAAACATGGAACAATTTGATTTCATCTGACTTTGTCAACCAACTATTGATATTTAAAGTTTTTCTTTGTAGTAACATGACAGTCTTGGTCCCAGGGTAGTTGGAGGTGATAGTATGAACTTCTTTTGTTAAGGTGTTGAGAGGCTAGCTATGTGGTATAGTTCTATGGAATCTAGAAATATCTTCAAAGAAGTGATCTGTTTTCAAAATGATATTAGCCAGGGGACAAGGTAACACCATGAGGTTGGTGTAATCATGTTCATTGTCTTCAATGTGGATTGGATGTCCCAAAATTTCTTCCACTTCTAAAATCTCTTCATCACCTGAGTCTAAGGAAAGGTCTTGGATGTTTTCTAATTCATCTTCTAACTCTTCACCATGTTGTTTAATGACTACCATAGCAAGTGAAGCTAGATTCTCTTGTTTGTTGGATTCATCTGATTCATCAACCCAAACTTGGTTATGCTTAGCAGGTTGAGGGGGGGATATAGGCTTAAGTGTTTTCTATTGGGAGAATGTGAAATGATCATTCCTCCTACTCTGCGGTCAATCTTAGTTGCAACTGTGGCTAACCACGGCCTGCCTAATATTACTAGGTAACTATCCTTGGGTGTGAGGGACTGGATGATTTGGAAATCTATTAGATATTCCCAATCATCAACCTTGATAGGGAAATTTTCTAGAACACCCTTGGGAATGGCTATGGATTGATTTTTCATTTACAATATGGTAGTTGTGGGATGCAAATCAGTGAGTCCTAGTTTTTCCATAACATCCACTGTCATAACGTTAATGGTTGCTCCAAGTCCACCAGTGCATTATGTATTGCTACCTCATTGATTGTTATTGTTATGAGTGGACTGCCTGGGTCACCATATTTTGGGGTTAAGGTTTTTCCAGCCAGAAGGTCATCTAGATATCTGTTGATGTGCATCGTATTAATCTATTTCAGTTTCCTTCCTAGTGATTTTATGCACAACTGTTTAACTAGCTGGTTCAGTTTAGAAATTTCCTTAATTGCCTGTAATAAGGGAATCTCGATATGGAGTCATTTAATTTCTTGCATTAAAGCAGTTTCATTAGATAATGGCATTTCCAAAGAGTTTCTAGGAACAATTTCTTTGAAGTGTTCTAGAAAGGGTGCCTGAGTTTTCTTTCTTAGCATAGGATCTTTTTCTGGAGTATTTGATGGTCATTTGGTGACTTCTTCTTGAGACAATTCTATGGTAGGTGGTGAAGTTACTTGAAATTGTGTTGGGGATAACTTCTCCTAATTGTTCCTGAGGTCATGCTCTATAGGTACAAGAAGAGTCTTTGGTTCTATGTTAAGTTCCTCATTTGGGTCTTCTATGATTTCAACAATGGTGGGTTGATTAAGTGTTTTTGCTGACCTTAACTGTAGGTTTCCACAATAGATAGCATTAAGTCCCGCCATGTTATCTTGATCAATAGAATATATTGGGGCATTTTGACATGTGTTCTTGGGATTAGGGACAGGTTGTGCCGGTAGTGGTGGTTGATGAACTTGTTCATTCTGTTGAGGATTCTAGGGAGCTGGAAGAAGGTTCTGTTATAGAATTAGCATTCGTCTTGGACCATTATAAAATTGATTTGGTAGTTGGGTCCATTATGGAGGTTGATTGTGAGGGTGCCATTCTTGTTAAGGTTGGTTTGACCATGGAGGATTTCCCCAAGCTTGGATCATCCATTCAGGTGGTCCCCAAGGTGGGTAAGATCCCCAACTAGGTGGTACTGAAGGCCAAGAAGCTGTCCATCATGTATTGTTCCAATTGTTTGGAGGTTTCCATGTAGGGTTGGAGTTTTGACCATAAGAGAAATTTCCTCCAGGTCTTTGACCCACAAAATTAATCTCCTCCTCAGTGTGAGATGACCTTTTTTTAGAATTCTTGATTGCATTCAGGACCTCACATTGATCAGTGGCATGACTCTTTTCACAAATTTAGCAATTATCATCTTTATCCAAAGGGCATTCTCTTAATAGATGTTTGTTTTGACACCTAGGGCAATAGATGGATAAAGTCTCAGGATTACATGTTTTGGCTTGTATTCCATCCACAGTGGTGTTTAACTAAACAAGAATATCAATTTTCAAATTTGCTATTTCCTTTCACAGTTTACCTATTTCATTTGAACCTCTTAAAAGACTATATTTATGGATACCTCCTCGAGTATGGGAGAAATTTTGGCATAACTTAGCAATATCACCGAGTTCAAGTTGGGACACATCTCCCTTTCCCATTAAATCTAGACTTCTTCTAGCATCCTCGTCAAGTCCTTTGAGAAATATGGTCTTAGAATTTCTGTGCTTATGGCTTCTTCACCACATCATTTGGTTAAAAAAAAGAACCTATCAAGGTAATCTTCCAAACTCTCATCTTCTTTTTGTCTTAGTTTGAACAATTTCTCTTTCCTATCACTAACTCTACAATAAATTTGATATTTATCTAAAAAGATAGTTTCCATGTCATACCATGTAGTTATTGATCCAGAAACTAATCCCATGAACCAATGCATTGTAGCATCTCTTAGAGTGGAGGGAAAGAGTTTAAGTTTCTGGTTATCATTCTTGTAGTTGTAAGTCTGACACAGGACTTTGAACTCAAAGAGGATCTGGTTAGGATCTTCTGAGGATAATCCTCTAAAAATGGGTAAAATGGATGGTGAAATGTTTTTCATTGGTGCATCATCATCTTTGTTGAGAGAAATAGGGTAGGTAAAGGTTCATGCTACTGGTCTTCTCAGGTTATCACCATCTCCTTGGTTTGCTCTCCCATTGAGAGGGTCATTATTGTGATTATTAGCCATAATGTCAAAAGGAGTGTTCTCCTCCTCAAAGACTAGGTTTGTTTGCTGAATGATCACCTCCTCAAAGGTCTGGTCTGATGGTAGAACTTCTAGGGTGTTTTTAGAGGTCTCAGGTTGATCCTGCTCGATCAATTCATAACTTAGTTCTTTAGCTGAGACTTCTACCTCCCTACTTATGGTTCAGATTACTATTGGAGGGGGTTTTTGGTATAAATCTTCCATGTGGACCTCATTTCCTGACCATGCAGAAAGAGAGGTTTGGTAATTATTTTTGGGTTTTTACTACAAGAGGTCTCCAAACATTTCCCTAATAACACTTAGAAAAGAATCATGTCCCCGGCAACAATGCCAAAAAATGATAGGTTGTCGTGAGGTCCTAACTCTTTAGTTGAAAAATATTAGTTTATCGACCGAGTAGTGTCCAAGGTTGTATGCAATAGGGAGTATTGTTTGGATATCTCATCTAGAAACAATTTCTTGAGTTTTTTTTAAAGGCTTAAACAACATATCAAACTAGAAAGAATTTGAACTCTATACTAGAAAGCATTTGAACTCTATACTAGAAAGCAATTGAACTCTAGATTAGAAAGCAATTGAACTCTTTACTAGAAAGCATTTGAACTCTTAATCTAAGAAAACATATAAACTTTATACTAGAAATTCATACATGCAATTTGTACTATGAACTCGAACAATGACTAATCCTATAACTGCACACACATTCAAACTTCCAACTAATAGCTAATAGCAATTCAAAACTAAAGTAGATGCTCTAGAAATATTAAACAAACAGAGCTCCAAGAATTAACGTCTTTAAATATCACAACCTGTAGGCACACACAATGGAACTAGACATAAAATAACACTACTCTAAACATAACATTCATGAAAACAAAAATATTTATCTACTTTACAATCCTGCAAGTGGCCAACTCTTGGGAGAAATTCATCTTTTAACTCAGATCACATTCAATTATTTCCATAGCAACATAGTAACTCCATTCATATCTTCATAACTCAAAAGGAAAGACTCAGAAGAACACTATTTGCATTCATGAAAATATTACAGAACACAACTCCTTGATTATTTGCCAAAAAGAGATATATTGATGCTCATTCTTCACACAGTATGATATATATATATATATATATATATATATGTCCATGTTTTGAGCAACTAACTAAAACTAAACTATTATGAAATCCTATATTCTAGATGGCGGTAAAATGCCATTGAAAAAGTCTTATAACAGAAAAATAGAATTTCAACTACTGATGTATTTATGGAATAAAACATATAAAAGGCTCTGAGTGGAGCCATAAAGTCTCAGATAACCAACAAAATTAAACAAAATTAGAAGAGTCTCCAATCAATGCACGCCTAAAATTTTTGGTGCCCTCAACTTCTAGCGCACTTGACCTCAGCTTCTTGAAGTCCACTCCTCTCGTAGGCCATCCATTAACCCTGCACAATTACTCAACTCTACATATCATTATATCAACATTTAATAGCTAATTTCAATCAATTAAGGAAATAAAGATTTGTACAACATTTCATTAAAAATAGATAAAAATTTCTTATAAAAACAAACAAATTGGCAAGGCTAGGGTGATTGGGCAATGCAAAAAGGGTTATTTGTTTTATCAAAGGAACGAGGTTGTTTATACCTCATCAGGATGGAGAATCCTTGATGTTGCGAAGAATTTTGTTAAATCATGAGAAAGAAAAACATGAACCTATCCAAAGGAGAAATTTATTCAGAACAAGATGCAAGTCAGGTGGAAAATGTTGCAAAGTAATTGTGGATAGTGGAAGCACTGAAAATCTAGTGTCAGAAGAGATGATAGAGAAGTTGAAGTTGAAGAAAATAAAGCATCCAAGCCCTTATAGAGTTTCATGGCTGCAAAGAGGACATCAATTGGTGGTAAGTGAATACTGTCTTGTAAGTTTTTAGATTGGTAGTTATAAGGATAAAATTCTTTGTGATGTGATTCCTATGGATGTGTGCCATATCCATTTGGGTTGACCTTAGTAGTACGATAGAAAGGCTATCCATGAAGGTAGAACAAATACATATAAAATAATGAAAGATGGAAAAAAATATACTTTGAACCCATTGAAGGATAAAGAGGAAGAAATAGAAAATAGTCCAAAGTTTGTTTGATTTCCAGAAAGAATTTTTTGAAAGAGTTGAAGATAGAGAGGACATGTTTTGATTTTATTCCTAAGCTTGCAGAAGATATGACAATAGAGAAGAATGAAGAACTACCAATAGACATTTAGGAAATTATGGATGATTATGATGACATAATGATGAAGAAATTACCAGATGAATTGCCACCTGTGAGAAACATAAGCCATAATATGGATTTGATACTCGGGGAAAGTTTTACAAACAAAGAACCTTATAGAATGATCCCAATGGAGAATGAGGAGATTAATGGGCATATGCAAGAGTTGTTGGACAGAGGTCTGATCAGGGAAAGCCTCAGTCCATGTGTTATTCCAGCAATGCTGATGCCTAAAAAGGATGGAGAGTGGCGAATGTGTACAGATTTGAGGGCCATAAATAAGATCACCATAAAATACAAGTTTCCATTACCTTGAATGGATGATATGATGGATTGTTTGAGTGGATCCAATTAATTCAAGAAAATTGATTTGAAAAGTGGATACCATTAGATAAGAATAAGAGAAGGAGATGAATGGAAGACAAAGTTTCAAGACAAAGGATGGTTTGTATGAATGGTTAGTGATGTCGTTTGGATTGATAAATGCTCCCAGCACCTTTATGAGGTTGACGAATGAAGTGTTGAAACCTTTCCTTTTTAAGTTTTTCATTTTGTATTTGGATGATATTCTGATTTTTAGTAAAACAAAAGAATATTTGTTGCATGTTAGGGGAGTTTTGCAAAGGTTGAAAGAGGAGAATTTAGTAAATTTGAAAATGTGTAGTTTCATGAAGGAGTTGGTGTATTTAGGATTTATTATTTTTGGAGAGGGATTAAAAATGGATCTAGAAAAGGTCAAAGCAATTGTGGATTTGCCTTCACCTAGGAGTATGTTTGAAGCAAGGAGTTTTCATGGATTGGTGAGATTCTATAAGAAGTTCATAAGAAACTTTAGTGGGATTTGTGCACCTATTATGGATACCGTGAGGGGTAATAGGAGAGAATTTAGTTGGACAATTACAATAGAAAAAAAATTTTAGTTATTGAAAGAGAAAGTGATAGAACAACCAATGTTGGCGCTACCTAATTTTGGAAAAGTATTTCAAGTAGACTGTGATGCAAGTGGGATAGTGATTGGAGGAGTTCTCAATCAAGATGGAAGACCAATAGCTTACTTCAGTGAGAAGTTGAATGAAACCATTTAAATGAAGTATTCCATGTATGATCAAGAGTTTTATGTTATTGTACAGACACTCAAGAAATGGTGACATTATTTGCTAAGGAGTTTGTGTTGTACATGGATCACCATGCATTGCAGTTCATAAATAGTCAAGGTAAGTTAAATTAGAAGCATATGAAGTGGGTAGAATTTTTGTAGAGTTATTCATTTGTTTTGAAACATAGAAGTGGCAAATCTAATCGAGTAGATGATGCATTAAGTAGAAGATGTTTGTTACTGAATGAATTAAGAGTAAATGTTGTTGGCTTTGATTCTCTACGAGAGTTATATGAAGATGATGCAGATTTCAAAGAAGAGTGGACAACATGTAAAATTCCAGTAGAGAAAGATAGAACTCCATGGATGGAGTATTTTATTCAAGAGGAATGTTGTTCAAAGGAAAGAGATTGTGTATACCTTAGGGATCAATGAGGGAGAATTTGATAAGGGAAAAACATAGTGGAGGTCTGAGTGGACATTTGGAAAGAAAGGTTCCCTTAGGGAATGTATAATAAATTGAAGCAGAAAAAGATAGGCCCATGTAGAGTGTTGAGAAAGTTTTCATCCAATGCATATGAAATTGAACTTTCAATATGTATAGATATTTCCCCAATAGTCAATGTTGTTGATTGTATAAGTATTATGAAGGGAAAACAAGTGCACAAGAAGACACATTCAAAATTGCAGGATGAACAAGGATGGATGTACATCAATTGCCTAAGAAGAAATTTGAAGAAGTAGACAAAGTGATCAATTATCAAGTCATCAAATGAACAAGGGGGAAATAATATAAGGAGTATCTGGTCCATTGGAAGATAGAGCAGATGATGAAGCTTCTTGGGTGAACCCTTTATATTTTATTAAGTATGAATTCTCATTCTAGACTTTCCTAATGGTCATGAGTTGCACACTCATGGAACATTTCTCTTACTTGACATGTATAATGTAGGAGCATCCTTGTCCATGAGTGATCTTGTGTCGACCAAAAAATTTTTAAGTTATTATGTTCAATTTTGTTTAGTTAAGTTTGTTTTAGTTGGTTTTGATAGTTTTTCTCTGGGAGAAATTTCAAAGTCAATTTGGCCAATTTAATGACATCATCTTGTAGAGTAGTTCAATGGTTTCTTGTAGTTCCATGTTGAGAAAAAATTGGAACAATTTGGCAAAATCTCAAACTAGTCGATAAAATCTATAGTTCCTGTACCTTCATTTTTGCCAAAAGAATAGGTTCTTTGAAAGGATTCAAAGAAACTACATAAATTGTTTCAGTTTTGGAAATTAATGTTGGCAAAAGTTTGGAAAGATTTGGTGAAGTTGGAGCACTTTGTCCCAAACTTAAGTTCATGAACTTGTTTCAGCCAAAGTTCAAGTTCTTAAACTTTACTTCAGACTGAAAGACTTGCCTTTGTTTCAACAAATGTGTTTCGATGACAATTTAAGTTCTCAAACCATTCGCTCTACTGAAAGGACTTGTTGGGGATCTTTGTCATGGCTGAAAGGTGCTTCAAGAAAATTAAAGTTCCCTTTATGAAGTGTTTCACTAAAATTTTGAGTTCTTGAACTTGTCTTTTTGCTGATGGTGCTTATCTTTTTCATTGTCAGCAAATGTTTGAGTTCAAGGATTCTTCATTTCATCGAAAGGTGATTTGACTTAACATTTTTCTTCTTTTCAATTATATTCGTAGTTCTAGAACTATTGTTTTTTTTGAAAGGTGAATGTTTCAGTGACTTGCTTAGTATTTGAAACCTTTCTTCTATTGAAAGTTATTTTGGGGAGACTTGAGAAGATTTATAAAATAATTCAACAAGATGTTAAGTACATGAACCACCGGGCGTGCTGATAAGGAAGTTCAAAGGGACACCACAAAGTTGATTCACCAAAATAGAATTTTGAAGGCTTGCAAAAGTACCAGTATGCATTGAGAGGAGCAATGCAAGCATTACATGATGTGCCAAAGGGTGTTTTAAATAGAGAGTTTGAAGGTTCTTTAAGTTACCAAATTGTTGATGGAGAAGTTTGAGTGCTTAAAAGGAGTTCCTAGGTTCACCATGGTGCCGATTTTCTAAAACATAAGTTTGAAGACTATAAAATGTCGCTAGATATTATAAGGAAATGTGTAAGCATTGAATGAAGTCCCGAATAAATAAATCTTTGAAGAGGCACTCTTCTGAAGGGGTTGAAATATGTCATTTGTGATGACAACTATTGGTGTTCCAATTTGTAACCACTTGTGATGGTTTAACTTCCCAAGACAAAGTATGTAAGAAATAGATGTATTCTGTAAGGATTCTTTTGGCTAGCCTGTGGTTGATCTTGGAGAAGAATAATTACTTCAGAAGGAGAATTGACCAAATGCAAAATTGTAAACAATATACTCTTGATTGATTATAGTGCTACATACATGAATAAAATAATTGAAATTTGTTGTTATTGTTGTGATTGTGAATATTGTTGTCCAGGATGCTAAATTTTGGTAGTTTGATAAAACTCCTAGGTTTAGACTACATAATGATGGTTGTAAGAAGTGATTAAATAGGTAGTTATGTTAGTCTAATATTGTATTTCACTTAGAATTGTACTTTATCCAAAGTGTAATATTGTACCTATTTATTAACTTCATTTAGAATAATAGGATTATTTATTTATCCTCACCTAGGTAGCTAATAATGATATTTGTACACCTTGATTTGTGTAATGAAACAAATTGCACAATAGCTGAATATATTAGTATATGTGCTGCAAATACTTGATAATAATATGCCACTTCGAGGGGGCAACCTCCTAATCCACTTCGAGGGGTATACCTCCAATAGTCTTCAATGAGAACTATTGTCACTTGGATTTGCATCTTGTGTTGAAGTGCCTATGCTGCAACAATCCATTGAAACATTGGAGTGATTTCCAGGAGTGGGACCCTGCAAAGGAAATCAAACCTCCAGAGAAGGCTGGTTCCTCTTTTTGAATATGAGATTCAGAGTATACTAAGATGAAAGCTAATCTATCACTGATAGGGAAAAGGGGAAAAATGAGAAACTAAAAGGGAAAAGGTGATACACCAGGTTTGAATGTTTGACCCTTGGATCAACTACTTATGCACAAAACAATACTGAATAATAGACCAACATACACAATTCATAAAACACCTGTAGAAGTAAAAGAAACTAATTGAAATCCACAAGGAATGAAGCATTCACAAATGGATATTCAAACAAAAGTATTACATAGGGCAGAAGACTTGCATGAAAAGGTAAAAATCTATTATTTCTTATCAAAGAGGCATGGTTATAGTTGATACAAGATGTAGTTTTTTAGATCAAATGCTAACATAATCATTTGATTTAATGCATTTTATAGCATTTTTCAATGAGGCACCATCACCTACTATAATAAATTCACCCTATGGGCCTATCATAAGATATTTTACAAAAGAAATGTCTACAAATATCTGTTTGTCTTTGACATAAATGCAGAAAATATCTTCTCTAAGTAGTTGAACAAATATCTGTGTTGAAACCTTACATCTTCCTCTGCCTCCAAGAATAAATGCCCAACTACAAATTCTAGCTAGATCTAGACATTTGACTTTCGATCTAGCCTATATTCTGCCTTATCAGCAAGATTTCATCATGATTAACCATGGTGGATCCTAGATTCTGCCTCTTTTCTCTTCATTTTTGAAGATCGTGGAAGTCGTCAGAGATCGGGCCTAGGGCCCTCAGCGTTCTGCCTTCCAAGAGAGAAGGAAAAAGGAGAAAACCCCACCCCCCGATCTTTGCTATACAAAGGAAGATCATAATATCATAGGACTTCAGGCCTCGAGCCTTCTGCCTTAGGCCTTCCCACATAATGCAGAGGCATCCACACTAAAACCTTGACATACAGCATGGATGTCCGCAACCCTTCATCATCATCATCATATTTCCCTTAACACTGTCAGCATCATCATATTTACTCTGCCGACCGATATCCTCCTGCAAACCTTCGACTCTTCGTCTGTCAGCAGCATCATCATATCCGACTATCGGCAGCATCATGACATTCGGCAAGCGCAAACATCCTCCTGATGTTCACTGTTCATCTTACCGCCAACCTCTTTCTTCATCATCATGATGTTCAACATCATGTTCATCAACAGGATATAGAACATCCGGCTCCTCCCATATATCCTGATGATGAAAACCTCATGCACCCTTCCTTCGATGCTTACGTCACCCCGATATCCTGATGACGATTATCCTGATGACGATGACATCACATGCAGCTCCCTCAATATCCTGCTGTCCCGATCCGCTTCCAGGGTGATCTTCCAGACTCTAACAACTAACACGACTTAGCACATACCCATGCTAGGGTTCTCAACACCTCTCGATCGCGATCCTGCAAACATGCACATGAACAAACACAAAATGCAAACTAAATCCTACCCTACTGTACATGGCCATTCCACCGATTCGACGAATCAACCGGTGGAATGGATCAGTGAATCCATGTAACCACCAAAACAACAAATCGATTTCACAATGGAGATCAAACAGAAAATGAACACAAACAGGATCTTTATTGATTTCAAAAGATGCAATACAGTACTCTGTCTCACTCTCTGTCACTCCCTGCAATCTAGCTTCTCAACATCTATGTCTAAAACCAACCGATCCTCATGCATAAATAGGATCTCTTGCGAGTACTACTGACCCGACTCCAAGCAACTGGGAAATCTCTCCAGGCGGCTGGGAGATCCAACTGGACCTACAGCATAACAACTGTCTTAACAAACTAGCTAAAAATAGTAAAGTATGGTCAACATGACCTTATTACATGCATTGGTCTTATCAGACCTTCTTGGAAACATTAACAAGACTCAAAACAAACTAACTGCCTCATGGAGGCCAGCTGTTAGGTAGGTGCTCTTGCACCATACTCCCCAACAGAAAAGAACTCATGTCCCATGAGTTTGGTTGTGGAAGAATCCCACCTTTTACACTTTGCCATGTCAGTGTTCTGACCTGTTCCAGCTTTGTCCCTTGCTGGCTCTTGGCTGCTCCAAGACTTCTGAACTGTAACTTGCTTTCTTGCAAGTAAACCCTCATGCCTGTCAATGTAGGCCTTTCTCACACATACCTTGTGTTTGTCAGGTTGTCTGACCAGAACCTCTATCTGAACTGCCTCTTGAACTTCTGCAATGTTCAACTCTGTCCTTCTTTCAACCTTTATAGGACAAACAATAGTCCCAACTATGACAACATCCTTGTCATTCCTCTCAACTGGTTGCTGTTTGCAAACCTGTTTCTGCACCTGCTGCTGGCCTCTGTCAGTCAAAACTGAAGCTTTCTTCAACCTGTTGTCCTTAACAACTTCTTTTCCTGTAGTGTCCTCAACTGCCTTTATGCCTGCTCCTATAGGCATCTGCACAAATTCCTTCTTTCCCACTAAAATGATTTTGGCTGCCCCCTGTGCTGCAGCTGCTTCCTGTAATGGCATCAACATAATAGTTTTCCCATCTTTCTTGATGGTGTAGGTATTAGCATACCCATCATACAGTACCCTTCTATCAAATTGCCATGGTCTACCCAACAATAGGTGACAACATTCCATGGGCAAAATGTCACACAAAACTCTATCATGATATGCTCCAATCTGAAAATCCACATATGCCTGTTCATAGACAAAAAGTGATTGACTATCACTCACCCAAGATGCCTTGTAAGGGTGATGGTGTGGAATCCTTTCCAAATTCAGTTTATCCACCATTTCCTGAGATACCATGTTGTCTGTTGAACCAGTATCAATGACAACCTTACACACTTTACCTTTGCTCTTGCATGTGGTTTTGAAAAGAGCTCTTCTTTGCATCATATCCTTTGATGCCTGCAAACTAATTCTCCTTAGCATCAATGCTTCTCCCTCCTCAGGATATGCATAATTATCAGGAACTCTATCTCCTTGATAAGTGTTTGAACTCTGCACACTTTGCTCTACTTTCTCTTCTTGCACAAGTTGTACTCTCTTGTCATTCGTTCTATCATTTCTGGATGATGAACCTTTGCTTTCTGGACATTTGAAAAATGGATGACCAAACTCACCACAGGTGTAACACTTTCCTGAAAATGTAGTAGAACCTCTACCACCTCCAAATCTTCCTCTATTACCTTTCCATCCACCTCTGAAATCAGACTGTCCCTGTCCTTTACCAGTGTCTTCTTGACCCTCATTGGTTTGCCTTGTTGTAGGGGCTGCTCCTCTTCCCCTCATATTGTTTCCTCTTCCTCTCATGGACTTATCTTGTCCTCTATTCACCTTTTCTTCAATCCTGATTGCCATTTGGTAACAATCCTCCACATTCTTAGGGTTAGATAAAACTAACTCATCCTGTATGTTCAATCTCAAACCAGCCAAGTACCTAGCCACCTTTTCTACCTCATTCTCATGATGACCAGATCTCATACTCAACTTATAAAACTCCTCAGTATATGCCTTCACATCCATTTCCTTCTGCCTTAAAAATTGCAGCTTCTTAAACATCTGAATTTCATAATCCTTGGGCAAGAATTTACCTTTGATCCTTGCTACCATCTTATCCCATGAAGTGATCTTTGACTTCCCTTGTTTCCTTCTCTCGGATTGTACATAATCCCACCAAACCAAAGCATGACCTCCTAACTTGGTCTTTGCAATCTTTACCTTCTGATCCTCAGCAACATCTTCACATTCAAAGTGATTATCAAGTGCAGCAATCCAATCCAGCAACTCATCTTCATTCAAACTTTCATTATACTTGGAAACATCAACCTTTACCTTAGGTTTATCATTCTGCACTGCCTTTAACAATTTTGCCAATCTCTGGTCTTCAGCATCCAGATCTTCAGCTACCTCTTCATACTCTTCAACAGTATCTTCATCTTCTTCAGACTCACTGTCTTCCACTTCCCTCTTTTTGTTCTTTTCCAGGGCTACAAGCCTGGCTTGAAGTGCTTCAACAAGCTCCTTCATCTTCCTCATCTCTCTAGCATGTTTTTCCTTTATCTCCTGCAATTCCCTTGCAGTACCACTACCTTTCGGAGGCATTTTGTCAACCTCTCACTCCTCTACCTCTGCCCTTTCGGTGACAGAATCAACACACAATAGCCCAGACCTTTTGCTGAGCTCTGATACCACTATGATGCAGAGGCATCCACACTAAAACCTTGACATACAGCATGGATGTCCGCAACCCTTCATCATCATCATCATATTTCCCTTAACACTGTCAGCATCATCATATTTACTCTGCCGACCGATATCCTCCTGCAAACCTTCGACTCTTCGTCTGTCAGCAGCATCATCATATCTGACTATCGGCAGCATCATGACATTCGGCAAGCGCAAACATCCTCCTGATGTTCACTGTTCATCTTACCGCCAACCTCTTTCTTCATCATCATGATGTTCAACATCATGTTCATCAGCAGGATATAGAACATCCGGCTCCTCCCATATATCCTGATGATGACAACCTCATGCACCCTTCCTTCGATGCTTACGTCACCCCGATATCCTGATGACGATTATCCTGATGACGATGATGTCACATGCAGCTCCCTCAATATCCTGCTGTCCCGATCCGCTTCCAGGGTGATCTTCCAGACTCTAACAACTAACACGACCTAGCACATACCCATGCTAGGGTTCTCAACACCTCTCGATCGCGATCCTGCAAACATGCACATGAACAAACACAAAATGCAAACTAAATCCTACCCTACTGTACATGGCCATTCCACCGATTCGACGAATCAACCGGTGGAATGGATCAGTGAATCCATGTAACCACCAAAACAGCAAATCAATTTCACAATGGAGATCAAACATAAAATGAACACAAACAGGATCTTTATTGATTTCAAAAGATGCAATACAGTACTCTGTCTCACTCTCTGTCACTCCCTGCAATCTAGCTTCTCAACATCTATGTCTAAAACCAACCGATCCTCATGCATAAATAGGATCTCTTGCGAGTACTACTGACCCGACTCCAAGCGGCTGGGAAATCTCTCCAGGTGGCTGGGAGATCCAACCGGACCTACATCATAACAACTGTCTTAACAAACTAGCTAAAAATAGTAAAGTATGGTCAACATGACCTTATTACATGCATTGGTCTTATCAGGCCTTCTTGGAAACATTAACAAGACTCAAAACAAACTAACTGCCTCATGGAGGCCAGCTGTTAGGTAGGTGCTCCTGCACCAGAAAGTTTGAGCCTCGCAAGTCTAAAGACTTAGCCATTTTTTGAAAGTTTCGACGGAGTTTGGGCCTCAGGCCTTCCACCTACTATCTTCCAAAGAAAGGAAGAGGGAAGTGATGAGAGCTATTTATGTCTCATTTTCTACCATATTTTAGCCTTTTTCCCGCCCCTTCAGACCCATTTCCACATTCCATTTCCATTCTATATCATTCCATTTTGTCACCTTTATGTTGTATATGGTTACACATGTATAAGAGGTATTTAATATAGTTTTGAGATTAAATAATGAAATATAATTATAGATTGTCTTTATTAACAAGTATTGTTATTTTATGCCTTGGAATATATATCTTGCAACATGCTTCCTGTCACCTTCTATGCAGGAACCTTATTGTCATTCATTATTGCCACGTGGACTCTTTCCACATTAGTTGAGAGCATTATTCCTTTCAACAATATTGACCAAGGAGTATGTTGAGAAAAAAACAAACTATGATAAGAATATGTTTGGTGCAAGTTTGGAGGAAATCAAAATTCAAACATTTCCTATTTTTTTACATGTTATAACAAATTCATTACCAGTCAAAAATAAGAACAGTCAGTTTTGCATGGCACTTTGCGGGTAGATGACGAGGAATCTGGAAAATCTGACATGGGTTTTGTCCAAAACGGGCCCAATTATGTCTCCACGCGGCAAAATCTTCAGAAAGTGACGGATTTGAAAGTTGCAGGTGGTTTTCTAAATGTAATGTTTCCTGATTTACTGTTGCGGCCAAGATTCCACATTGAATTTGGGTGGTTATAGTTGGTGCCATCTTCTGTTGCTGTTTTGACCATATTGCCAGCTACTATACTTCCTCTCCACATCATTGAATCTGATAAATTACCATGGTTATATTATTTTGATATCTACAAAGCATGATTGTTATATTGTTAAGAAATCAGTTTAGTAAAGGCATGATTAGTATATTGTTAAGAAATTAGTTTATTATGTTAAAGAAAGAGTGGTCACAGGGCTTATACTCTTTCTTAAAAATAAAACAATAAGTCTCAGCCATAAAGACTGAACTGTTATCATCAAAATAGATATTCTATTTTATGTGTAAAAGGCTATATAAGCCAACACATATTGAAGAAAAAAGGGGGAAGAATGTATGAAATCATATTATTCAGAAATCCAATATTATTATTCTAAGTTGATCTAGGAGTTCTCTGATCATTTTCTTCAACCGGTAACTGGGAGGAAGGGCACCTACTCTTCAGCTGCTGGATGAATGTATATAGTTTATTTCCGCAAGTGTGTTTTATTTTTATTTTTATTTTTAGCAGTGTTTGGAGTGGTTAAACATTAGAGATAGCTATTGTAATTTTTGTAGCTGGTATTTAATTTTAGTTTTCTTCTATGTTTCAGATTTAATTTTGTGATATGTATTAAAGTTGCTATTTCAGAGTTTGTTGTAATTCCTACACAGTTCTTGTTGCCTAAATAGAATAGAATAGCTCATGTCGCCAGTTTTATTTCAATCTGCAATAGGTTTATTTTCATAGAAGCATTCATAACCACTTGTCTCACGACTCTCAGCCCTTGTGCAAATTGCCATGATACCTTTCATCAGCTTACGATTCCCAGATTGACACGTATAGACCAAACTGAAATTCATTATTAAACATTGAATCCTTTCTGCTCTTTGCCCCAGTTTTGGCCTATCATTTTGGTGCCGTTGTCGGGGAAAGGTGTCAAAGGCCGGTTAGTTTGCTGAGATGAGTTAGGAACAATGCGTTAGGATGAAAGCTCATGCACTTGCCGGCCGTGCTTGGGTGATTACTCCTAATTTGCGTTGCTTAAACCATATAGATGCATGGTCTGATTTTGTAGGTAGATCTTAGTAGATACAATCATTTATATATATTCACACAAGTTGTTGTGAGTTAATTGATAGAAAGAAGTAATTTTGAAGAAATAACATAAAAATAATAAAAATGTTGCATTTTCAAGGCAGTTTAAATTTAAAAACCAAAAAGGGAATTGGTGGGGAAATCGCGTCGACAAGGTGATGTTCTTCTACCCCCTATATCTAATGAATGCAACATAAATCATCTTGACCTTCCATTACCATTGTCACATGCATCTACAAATCTTATTTCGGTGGATGAGCAAGAACATATAATTGATGAATTTTTAGGACAATGGACTTTTGAAATTGAAGATTTAACCATGTGTTGTTCTAATTGTTGCAAGGAGGAAGCTAAGAGCACATGCCAAGTCAATCAAGAGGATGCGCTAACATATATACAAGCTCTAAGTGAGCCTCATAAAAATAAAGGTGAATGTGAACAAGTATCCTTGGCGACTCATGAACAACTTCATGCATCAAATTGGGACGGTCAAGATATGCTTGATGACGTTAATATGTCTTATCATTTTATTGGATTAGACATACAAAGTGTTTCTTCACAAAATGCTTCTATGCATGGCAAATGGAAAAATGCATGCTCACAACAACAACAATATCCATTATTACCACCCTCATCATTACCATTTTCACCATACCCATCCTACTTACTCCCACCCGCTATATATCCACAACAATTCTTACCATTTTCATTATTTCATCCATCTCATATACCATCCACGTCAACATATCCACAAAGGCAACCATGGTGCCTAATAACACATTTTATAATAAGGTGGCTGAAACCGCATATAATAATGCAAATTCATGGATCCCTTTACATTTTCATAATGTGCTTGAAATTGATGAGTCACAATTAATTGAAATAACTAAGGGGTGTGATTTTGGTTTTCTTGAATTAGAAGAACAATATGCCAATTTCTCCAATATTCAAATATGTTCTTCTTGCTTACTTAATAAATCACAACCTTTAGAGGGCATTCATACACATGAGGAAACACCTAAAAATGAGCTTAATTTCATTATGGACCTCATAAATGTGTGTGTTGAAATTACTTATGCAATAGTAAATGTTGAACTAATTGCATTGATTATTCAAGAATTGTGTGAGATAACAAATAAAAGCCTACAAGATCTATCTTTTAATATTTTTACACTCAGCTACATAGATCTTTGTAGGCCTGTGGTTCAAATATGTATTCCTCACACACTTATTGATTTAGGCCCATTGATACTTGATTTTATGCTTAAGCACAATTAGAAGGGGTTTGAATGCATTAATGGCCATACTAACATGCTACAAAAGAATGATTGTTCATTGACAAGGATCAAGGTATTAATGTGCATGTCTTTGTCATTCTTGATTATTTGTATTATTTTCCAAGTTGAGAGGGAGGACCAAACAATTATAATACTAAAAAGATTTCGTGTGTCCACCAGGTCAAAAGATCTTATGCGTCTTATCATTAGTACAAATCAGTCGAGCAAGTCAAAAGATTTCAAATCTAATCATATGATGTCTGAACAAATCTTGTCCACCAAAGAGGGAGGATAATCATACAATCTGTCGAGCAAATCTTGTCTGAGAGAAAGGACCACCACTTTGAAAAAAAGAGAAGGGACCACCACTTCGAGAAAGAGAGAAGGGACCATCATTTTGAAAAGAGCAACTCAAAAGAAGCTGCCTATGTACAATTATACAAGCTCCAAGAATTGTTTAATATATCATTGTATTTCTTGATTCCTTGGATTATGCTAATGCCCTCATGCTTTTGTAGTATGCAATTAAGTTGGGGGGTAATTTCTTGAATTTTAAAATCATTGGTTGATTTTCACAAATGTCTTCATTCATTATTTCATTGAAACCGCTTGTGTGAGCTTTGGACCAAATCAAGGTATGCATTCTTGTGTTAGCTAGCATTGAATTTATATTATGCTTACACAAGAATTAATTGTCATTCATCCATTTTATTGTTATTAAATATTTATTCATATATATAACTTTACCATTCACTTCTAATCAATAAATTGATTATAATGGTGAAGTTATTAAATGGATGATATTTCTTTCCTATACTTGATATGCTTGGTCATGAGAATATGGTTGCAGATTTCTTCTAGTGGTTACCTGATATTGTTGTAACAATTGATGATGCTTCTCTTCATGAGCATTCAAAGAAAATTTTTGTTATCCCTGCTAACTCGATGATGAAGATCAAGTTTCTTTTCTGCTTCACTCTTGGAGATCAAAAGAGGGATTTTGTGCCAAAGTGTTCAATACTAATGGACATAAATTATCTTTTCACCATCCTCAATATTCCTAGATCATGTGGAGGAAAAAATACAACTTGGTGTTATCTTGGATCTTGCAGTACCATGTTCTTGACTAATTCTTCATAAGCCACACATCTAGAGACAACTTGAAGACATGTGGAGGTCCAACAAAGAAATTGAGCATATTGTAATGCATATCATTTTGCTTTATCATAAGGAATGATTCATCTGCTTATCTAAAAGCTCTATGGATCTATTGAAGAGGCTACAATTGGTCTTTCCCTATATTGCCTTATCTTTGGAAAATTGCTTCTCTTGTGAATACTTTTTTCAACCAAGTGATTAGGCATGTATTCCAAACTTCTACAATTAGCTTTCAGATATGGTGGCATGCACTAAATGGGATCATGAATTTTGTAGCAATAGTGTTCTGCGGTGATGCATGGTCAATCTTGATGAAGGTACATTTCTTGTTTTTGGTCATCATGTCAAGTTCTACAAGCCACCAATTTTAATAGTGACTTTCATTGAAAGGCTTCAAAATGAACTCTATGATTTGGATGATATCACTTCAACATCCATATGAGAGTTTCATTTTCTTTGGTCATTATATACAGTTTTTCAAAAAAAAAAAGAAAAAATGAAAAAAAATGAAAAAAATGGAAAAAAAGCAATAAATTCTAACAATGAAAACCTTTGGGCGTTGTTAGACAACTATAATTTGAAAACCAATTTCTGGCAGATTGTAGTTGAAATAAATTCTTAGTGGTGAAAACTATTTTTATAGCACCACTAAGTGGTGAGTGATTGAAAACTGGTTTACCAGCGGCCACTTGTCGTTATCAAAATTGAAAAAAAAAAAGAAAATGAAAAAAATGCAATAATTGGTGTTCTTCCTCTGAGCTAATCATTTTTCCAAAACACTCAGATGTTTCTTTGGTTATTTCACTTTTTGAGTGTTTCTGGCACCTCATGTCGCTCACTTGTGTAGCTATGCTTCAACTTGTGGTCACCATGACTTTGATCACTTATATCAAGTGCTACATATTCAATTGAGGTGTTTGAGAGAGTGGAATCAACTACCAGTGATATGTTCTATGATGCTTCAGTCAGATGGAGATCCTTCATGGAGTTGTAGTCCCAGTCACAATTTTTGATTCCTTCCTTATTGGAGATTCACAATTGCTACATTCTTTGGCTACTAGACCTTGGCATCCCTAGACGTACGAGTTGGTAAAACAATCAATTTTATTTTCATGATTTTATCTCTTAACTTTATTCATATTTCTTATTATATTGATCATATGTGCAACATCCCTACCTATCCTCTCCATGTTTCCCGAGGATGGTCAACCCTTTAAGTTGGGGGGAGGTATATCATCCTTATTACGTATCTTTTCATCCATTTATCCTTGAAATTATCTCATAATACTATCTATTATTTTCATCCTATATAATCATTCATTTTGCTTCTCATTTTTCCATTTCAATAGTTCATGACTGTCTGATAAACTTTTGTGTTACCTCCTATATAACATTTCAAAAATATAATGCTATAGATTTTTATTTTTATTTTAAAAAGGAAGAAAAAATTTTGAAAAAAAAGAAAAAGAAGAAAAACTTGAAAATGAAAGTTGAAGGAGGTATCAATATTGCAAAACCAAAAGAAACTTGACAAAAACAAAGCAATAAAGCTTGTATTAAGAAGCTAAGAAAAATGAAGGGCATTGTGATTATGCATGAGCTATAGTAGTTAGGGGTGATGAAGAAGGCCAAAGCTATAAGTCCAAAGGCTACCAACTCAAACCAAAGACCTCTTGATCATAATGATTGCACGAGGACATACAATATGCTAAGTTGGGGGGAATGATGAGAGCTATTTATGTCTCATTTTCTACCATATTTTAGCCTTTTTCTTGCCTCTTCAGACCCATTTCCATATTCCATTTCCATTCTGTATCATTCCATTTTGTCACCTTTATGTTACATATGGTTACACATGTATAAGAGGTATTTAATATAGTTTTGAGATTAAATAATGAAATATAGTTATAGATTGTCTTTATTAACAAGTATTGTTATTTTATGCCTTGGAATATATATCTTGCAGCATGCTTCCTGTCACCTTCTGTGTAGGAACCTTATTGTCATTCATTATTGCCACGTGGACTCTTGCCACATTAGTTCAGAGCATTATTCCTTCCAACAATATTGACCAAGGAGTATGTTGAGAAAAAAACAAACTATGATAAGAATATGTTTGTTGCAAGTTTGGAGGAAATCAAAATTCAAACATTTCCTATTTTTTTACATGTTATAACAAATTCATTCCCAGTAAAAAATAAGAAGAATCAGTTTTGCGTGGTACTTTTTAGGTAGATGAGGAGGAATCTGGAAAATCTGAGACATGAGTTTTGTCCAAAATGGGCCTAATTATGTTTCCACGCGACAGAATCTTTAGAAAGTGACGGATCTGAAAGTTGCAGGTAGTTTTCTAAATGTAATGTTTCTTGATTTACTGTTGCGGCCAAGATTCCACATTGAATTTGGGTGGCTGTAGTTGGTGCCATCTTCTGTTGTTGTTTTGACTATATTGCAAGCTACTATACTTCCTCTCCACATCATTGAATCTGATAAATTACCATGGTTATAATATTTTGATAACAACAAAGCATGATTGTTAGATTGTTAAGAAATCAGTTTAGTAAAGGCATGATTAGTATATTGTTAAGAAATCAGTTTATTATGTTAAAGAAAAAGTGGTCACGGGCCTTATACTCTTTCTTAAAAATAAAACAATAAGTCTTAGCCATAAAGACTGAACTGTTATCATCAAAATAGATATTCTGTTTTATGTGTAAAAGGCTATATAAGCCATCACATATTGAAGAAAAAAGGGGGAAGAATGTATGAAATCATATTATTCAGAAATCCAATATTATTATTCTGAGTTGATCTAGGAGTTCTCTGATCATTTTCTTCAATTGGTAACTGGGAGGAAGGGTGCCCACTCTTTAGCTGTTGGATGAATGTATATAGTTTATTTCCGCAAGTGTGTTTTTTTTTTAGCATTGTTTGGAGTGGTTAAACATTAGAGATAGCTATTGTAATTTTTGTAGTTGGTATTTAATTTCAATTGGCTTCCATGTTTCAGATTTAATTTTGTGATATGTATTAAAGTTGCTATTTCAGAGTTTGTTGTAATTCCTACACAGTTCCTATTGCCTAAATAGAATAGAACAGCTCCTGTCACCAGGAAGTGACAGTTCCTATCGCCAGTTTTATTTCAATCTGCAATAGGTTTATTTTCGTAGATGCATTCATAAGCACTTGTCTCATGAATCTCAGCTCTTGTGCAAATTGCCATGATACCTTTCATCAACTTATGATTCCCAGATTGACACGTATAGACCTAACTGAAATTCATTATTAAACATTGAATCCTTTCCACTCTTTGCCCTCGTTTTGGCCTATCAGAAAGAAGATAGGTCTGAGCATCAAAGTCCAAAACACTTAGAATTATTTGAGACAGTTTGTCATAAATCACACTTCAAGCATTCCGTCTTACGCCTTCCTCGATAAAAGTTAATCTGGATGACGTCACGACCACTTGGAAACTTCTCGCTATTTTGTGGCTATAAACAAAGCTTCACTGAAATGCTCTATAGAATAGCGGAAGAGTCACAAAGTAAACCATGTGGAACCCATCGGGTCACTTAGATGATCAACTGTCGAACCTGTTTACGTGTCTACTTCCCGCGGTTCCACAAGCCTGCTATGGGTCCACCCAAAAGGCTCAATGGAATGGAAGAATGCCTTAGAAAGAATTAACACTCATTGGGGGTTGGCTGTCAGGCTATCCACCTTCTACCTTGCATGAGAAAAGGGAGAGGGAAGAAGAAAAGTTTGAAGTTTGATCCCCTGAAATGCTTAGAGAAATTTTAAAAGCAGAGGGTGGAGTTTGGAGTGGAGTAGGATGACATGACGAAAGGGAGAACTCCAAACTCTGAAACTCTAAAAAGGTTAAAAACACAAGGAAAACTCAAGATTTTTTGACTTATTCAATTTTGGGATGTTTTTCCTTGCATTTCTAAAGGGGAAAACACTTAGAGATTTCATGGATTTGGGCTATTTGGCTAGGAAGAAAAATAGTACAACATTTTGGTGACTTCTTAGTGGTGTTTGCCTATTAAACAAAAGGGAACCAGTGGCCTTAAGCATTCATTGGGCCTAGAGTCAAAAGAGCTGAAGTATGTTGGGAACAACTGAAACCCTACCTCAAAACACCACCACAAAAGGAAAACAAGGCATGCATTCTCGTAATGAGAGTTCATCTTGCACAAGAGTGTTTAGGGAAAAGGAAAACCTAAAGCACAAACAAAACAAAACAATATATACAGAATCTCAGACCAACCTTAGAAGTAAGGTTTGAGATGGATCCCATTGACTGCGATCGGTAGAACTTCACTGTCCATCTTTGAAGGATTGAAAGAATTGGCTTTCTTGTAGTTGGTGATGATATATGGCCCACTCCAAATTGCATCAAACTTAGTGTGGCCTCATGCTTTGGCTCTGTTAGCATCCCATTTCAGAACAAGATCACCTTCCTTGAAAAATTGATCCTTGGCCTTCCTATCAAAGTACTTCTTGGTTTGCTTTTGGTGTTCTTCCAAGGTAGCCATGACTGACTATCTTAGTTCTTCTAACTCAGTTAATTCAAACATCCTCATAGACCTAGCATCTTCACCTTCTAATTCCATCTACTGAGCTAATTCTAGTGAAAGAAACTCCAAAGATATGGGCAATCTAGCGTCTTCCATACACAAGAACAAAAGGGGAGTTACTAATGACTCTTTTATAAGTGATCCTAATAACCCAGAGAGCCAATTTGATCTTATTATGCCATTGTCTCTGGTTTGTTTCCATAGTCCTCTTCAGGATTATGATCAGGTTCTTATTTGTATATTTTGCCAACCCATTACCTTGGGGGTAATAGTTAGATGAGGTCTTTAAGAACACATTATAATTCAAGGCCTAATCAGCTATTCTATAACCAGTGAAAGCTCTTGTGTTATCAAAAATGATGGTGTGAGGAGCTCCAAACCTTGTCATGTTTTCTTCCAAGAAATCCATGATTGTTGATTCTATTGAATGCACAAGACAACTGAGAGAGGGGGTGAATCAGTCATAGCTTAAAATTCCAAAACCCTCACACATTGAAATCCACATTAATCCAATTAACTTTTAAACTATTATGTTGATTAAGCATGAAAAGCAAATAACAGAAACTGAATCACAACAACACCATGAACAAGAGAACACCAGATTTACGTGGAAAACCTAAGAAGGGAAAAACTACGGTGAGGATTAGCTCACAATATAAAGTAGTAACAACACCAAATTACAAAAGGCTCACTGCCAAAGGGCTCACTACCTAAAGGAAAGGCTCACTGCCCAAAAAGAAAGAGATAGAAGAGGTGGCTCAGTGCCAAGAATTGAACTGCTATAATTGCATTTGACATATGCATGGAGTATAGTTCCAATGAAGCTCAATATTCACCACAACATAAACATCACCTTTGCAACATCACTGAAGAATAGTAGACACCTTCTACTCACTGTGTCCAGTAGTCTAACACATGAAAGCTTGTACTACACCACACACTCATCACACTATTACTCACATCACATTCATCACATGCACACTCAATCATGATCCTTTGACACTCATTTATATTGTCATCAACCTTGAGAACATTCTCCAAGGTTGGCAAATCACCTCAACCTAGAAAATTTAAATTAGGTATGGACCTAAACATTCCCACGGTGGAAAGGAATGAAGGCGGACCACAACACATCTTAGCTTGGACCTAAATTCATCCAAGCATGCTACTCCACACTTTCACAATCACCAAAGCAACTTTGCAATTAGTGTAAACACCCAATGTCGGCCAAACCTGTGTTAACACAATGAACTTTTAAGTACACGCTTTCTCAAACCCAAAAATAACTTGCAGACCACATGCAAGGATTCACCACAATCTAGAGTGTTCCATGAACATCCTGAAACATCCTGAAAACCAACAAATTCCTTTGCAACCACTTTCACTTGCCGCACAACCTTATCCTATTTATCCAGCATGGTTAACTATCTCTGTCACACACTGTATCTCTAGAAATCAACTTGCAGAGCACCAAACCATGAACAACTTCAATAGAAGAAAGATATAAACCTTATAAGAACAATTCTAGAACCGCAAGATCTAAAACTTCTTTGTAGAGAAATGCAGAGCAAAGACATTCCTCCCAGACACCCCTACACAACTTAGAAACACAGTCTACACACTGGTGAACATAATTTTCTCTAGACAATGAATCGGATTACCAAATTTGGAATATAACAACTCTTAACACTTTAAACAATATATCCAAACCACAAAGACAGACCTTCAACATAGAGGAAATGTGGAGCAAAAGAATAACACTACTCTGTAAGCGAAAATGCTACTTCACCACATTGTTTCCTTTATTAATCAAATTTTCTCAATAGAACATGGAAACTAACCAATAGAAACATATTCCTAACAACTTCAGCATCTCTTTAAGGCCACCACATTATCTTCAGCAAAGTAACTCGACCAAATAGCTCACACCATTGCAACAACCTCATCTTAGAGACAATATCCACTCAATACTAACTACTCATATTCTTGCACCATAAGCAACTCACACAAATGACACAGTTGACACTAATGACAACACAAGCTTGTTGACATCAATCAAAACATCGATTATACATACTTGTAACAATCTCCCCCTTTGTCATTTATGGCAATACATAATGTGAAAAATCCTCAAAACACAACTCTGCACCAAACTTCTTTTCTTCCTTACTCTCCCCCTTTCTTTCTTTCTTTCTTTTACAACTCATACTCTCTTCTCTGACCACTGACTCTTTTCTTTTTCACATTACTTTCTCTCCCCCTTTGACATCAATGGAAAAGGGCTGCACATCTCACTTTCTATCTTACTTTTAGGCAACTTCTCAAACTTGTACCTGCTTACTACTGCTCTACAACATCATTTATTTTACTTCTCTGCATGCTCCCCCTTAGAAGCAACCAACATTAGAATTTACTCCCCTTGACTACAACAACCATCATGACCACTACCTACTCCCCCTAAGAGGTATCCTCCAACATCAGTCCAAAACAAGAAATGAAACTTGAACTCTACTAGACTGATGCATCTCCTTATGCATCTAGTTCAAAGAAGGAGGGGCAATAACCCCTAACTTCTCCCGTAGATACTCAAATGTATCCTTAGGAAGAGCCTTGGTCAATATGTTAGCAACTTGATTCTTTGTAGGCACATACTCAAGCTTCACTTCATTCTTTGCAACCTTCTCTCTCAAAAAGTGATACTGGACTGAGATATGTTTTGTCCTTGAGTGCATCACTGGATTCTTTGAAATGTTAATAGCATTGGTATTATCATAGAAGATAGGAATTGGCTCATTATATACAATGCTGATATCATTCAAAGTTTGCTTCATCCACAACACTTGTGTGCAACAAGATTCTACTACAATGTATTATGCCTCTGTAGTAGATAAAGATACTAAATCTTGCTTCTTACTTAACCATGACACCACTCTGTCTCCAAGAAAGAATGCACTGCCACTTGTACTTTTCCTATCATCAACACATCCAGACCAATCTGCATCTATGTAAGCACTTAGAGTAAAGTTATTATCCTTTAGATACCATAAGCCATGATTCGGAGTACCCTTGAAATATCTAAATATCTTCTTCACTATTGCAACATGTGACTCTCTAGGATCTTCTTGAAATCTAGCCACAAGACAAACTGCATGCATAATATCCGGTCTAGAAGAGTTAAGTATAACAATCCTCCAATCATTGACCTATATCTTCTTTGAATAGCCTTAGGTGATTCATCATTCTTTCTCATCTTGCAACTAATTGTCATAGGGGTACATATTGGTTTAGAATCTTCCATTCCAATCTTCTTTAACATTTCCTTGACATACTTTGATTGTGAAATGAAAATACCTTTATCTATCTAATTGATCTGTAGCCTAAGGAAGAAGTTCATTTCTCCACACATTGACATCTCAAATTCTTTTTGCATCTCATCTACAAAGCTCTTACACATACCTTCATTTCCTCCAAAGATTATATCATCCACATATACTTCAACAATCAGAATTTGATCTTCTCCTACTTTGATGTACGAATTTCTATATGTGGAGGCTTTATTGAATCCTTGCTGTAATAGATACCTGTCTAACCTTGGATACCAAGTTCTAAGGGATTGCTTCAATTCATATAGTGCCTTCTTCAATTTGCAGATCATGTCAGGTTCATTTGATAACTGAAATCCATCTGGTTGTTCTATATATACTTCTTCTTCCAACTCACCATTCAATAAAGTAGACTTCACATCCATTTGATATACTTTGAAATCCTTATGTTCTGCAAAAGCCAAAAACATCTTGATGGCCTCCATTCTTGCCACTAGAGCAAAAGTTTCCTCATACTCTTTTCTTTCTACTTGTGAGTAACCTTTACACACAAGCCTTGCCTTGTTTCTTACCACTTCTCCATTCTCACTTAGTTTGTTCAGGAATACCCACTTAGTTCCAATCACATTCTTGTTTGCTGGTCTTGGGACATTAAGTTCCCAAGTCTGATTCTTTTCAATCTGCATTAGTTCTTCTTCCATAGCCTTGATCCAATACTCATCCTTGCATGCTTCAATCACTATTTTAGGTTCAACTGTAGAGAGCAAACATAGATTTACCCATTCTTCAATGGCTTTCCTTCTTGTCAGCACACCTTTGTTCTTGTCACCAATAATTTGGTCTTTAGAATGATGCTTATATTTGAGAGTTTTAGGAGTCTTTTCTAGAGCTTCTTCTTCTTCTTCAATATGTACTTCCTTTTCATTAGCATTATCTTCTTCTCTGCAAGATGACTCATCTGATTCATATCCATCAAGTTCTAAATTATTTTGTAGATCTTCATCAATTTTGACAGTTGCACTCTCAACAATCCTTCTCAACCTCTTGTTGTAGCACCGATAAGCTTTGCTTTTAGTAGAATACCCAAGGAAGATACCTTCATCAGACCTGGCATCGAACTTTCCTAGATTTTCTTCATCCCTTATGATATAACATTTCCTTCCAAACACTCTGAAGTACTTGGCAGTCAAATTCCTTCCATACCATAACTCATAAGGTGTCTTTGTACTATTTGTTCTTGCCTACACTCTATTCAGCATGTAAACAATAGTATGAATTGCTTCTCTCCAGTAGACCTCCGGTAGGTTCGCTTCTTTTATCATTGTCCTTACAGCTTCTTGAACAATCCAATTCTTTCTTTCAACCACTCCATTTTGTTGAGGAATCCTAGGGGCAGATAAGTGCATCTTTATTCCATGATTCTCACAGAACATGTTAAACTCATTGGAGGTGAACTCTCCACCTCTGTCAGACCTTAAACATTTAATTGTCATATCCATTTCATTCTCAACCATGGCTTTGAATGGTTTGAACTTATCTAGGGCTTCAGATTTTTCTTTAAGGAAAGTAACCCATGCCATCCTAGAATAATCATCAATCAATAGAATGAAATACCTGTCACCTTGAAAACTCCTTACCTTGGTAGGACCACAAAGATATGTATGCACTAATTCCAATAGTCTAGTAGAAGACTAATCCTTGACTTTGAGACTTCTTTCTTGCTTTCCAATCTGAAATTCCTTGCAGACAACATTGATGGCTTTATAATATTTAGTAGATCTCTCATGGCTTGAGCTGAACTTATCCTTACCAAGCTATCAAAATTGATGTGACACAATCTTCTATGCCATAGCCAGATTTCATTGATTTGAGTCATGAAGTGATAGCCATGACTACCTTTGAGATGATATACATTTCCATCTATCCTCTTTCTAGCAGCTATCACAGTTTCAAAATCTTTTCTGATCTCACAACCACCATCCTGAAACACAAGATTGTATCCTTTGCTACACATTTCTACAACACTCAATAAGTTATGCTTTAAACCCTTAACATAAAGAACATTATCAGTATTGGTGTAGTCACAGTTGGAGGGTCCACAAAATAAACTATCTAGGCTGTGTAGCAAGAGTAAACACAACAAAAGAAACTCAAATATGGAATGTAAAGAAAGATTCAGATGTTTAGTATATCATAGATTCAAATGTAGATATGCCAGCAACATGCAGAGTTACAAATTAGGGCTCACATGCATAATTACATAATAGAAAGATATGGCATTGAAGCGCCTGATACCAAAATAATTCAATATATCTAACAACTTCTAATCATGAACTAATTTCCTATACATCTATTACATGATTATATCTCATCTCTGGACCACAAGAATCCTCTAGGTCGGCCAAGAAATACTACAAACTCCAATGAAAGAGACGTAACGTGTAGCAGCAACTAGGTCGGCCTAAAACATATGGAAATCCTTTAGAAGTGAATGAATCAAGGTTCAGACCTCAAGGAAGGTCTATATGATCATAATGTGCCATGTAATGTGCTTCAATTTTCTCTAGAAGTCATGGAAGTGATCCGCAAGCCTTCTCCTTCAGCTGGCTGTCTGAGTGCTATGTTTTGAGAACATAATTGATCTTTTGATAGCGATATCTTTTTGAAAACTGATACAAATGATTTGGATTTTGGATATGATGTGCATGATGATGTCTAGATGCTAATTCCAGCTCCATAAGCTCTAAAATGTAAACGTGGAAAAATACAGTATGAAATGTTGGAACTGCTATTGACTGAACTGAAAAATGAAAGGAAACAAAAGAATGCACATATTTTTGGTTGATGCAAGATTGTTGATCTGCAACCAGGGATACTCCTACATCAGCCACCCATGGTTGTTGAAAAAATGTGAGTCCCTCACTTTGCTAGGGCTAGAGGAAAACTAAGATGGTCTACCTCAGCCTAAGAAAGCCATGATGAATCTTCTTTCGGTTTGCCTTTCCATTTTACCAAATATTCCTTCTATTGTTTTCCTCTTGTACTACGTCTAACTTTGCTGTCCAAGATGTCTTCTATCTACTCTGGTGCTTGATGTGGTAACTATTTCTTCAAGTATTCTTCAATGCTATCACTAAACTCTCCTTCATGATACTGATATAGGTTTGAAATGTTGAAAATAGGTGATATACCCAATGTCTCCGGTAGCTCCACTTCATATGCATTTCTTGAATCAAACTTTTTGAGTATCCTACATGGTCAAAACTTCTTCATCTTCAACTTGTTATATGTCCCTATTGGAAATTTTTCTTTTCTCAAATATACCATTACCTCATCTCCCACTAAACATTCTTTGTGTCTTCTCTTCTCATCTACTTTCTCCTTATACTTATTGTTCATCTCCTTCAAATGCTTCCTAACCTATTTATGCGTTGTCTCCATATGTCCTGCCAATTCTTGTACCTATACACTTCTCTTGTTCTCCATACCAATATCTCTCAACTTTGCTACTCCTCTAGGGTTACTTCCTATCACAATCTCAAATGGTGTCTTTCTTGTGCTGCTTGTTTAGTAGTGAAAAAAAGAGTTTCAATTTCAAGGGTAAATCCTCCTTTCACTCCAACATTCAAGGACATAAACTGAGTGAGGCCACAATCTCTTGCAAGAGGGATCTGCTACAGATTTAGTGTCCTTTAGAACAAAGGGGAAACTTGGAATTTGCTAATTAATTAATCAATTAAAGTCTAATTATGCTTAAAACCCTAATTTCATAAAATCATAAACAAATAGATGAATCTCAACAAATGCTCGCACACAGAGATATCAAATGATGATCAAATACACACTAGATTTTGGGATTTTAGATGTGGAATGGATGGGGACTAATGAACAGGTGCCCAAGTCCAAGGTACTAGTTGTTGTTGGGATCTTTGAAGAATGTCAACAACTTGTTTCCACTGTTATAGAGATTTTACTGCTTCAGGATCTGGAGGACTAATGAGTGGGCGCTCTAGTCCAGGTCCTACTTTTCTACTTTCCTCTGCACTTCTGACACTCTGCTCTACTTCCCTGCAACTCCACTTCTTCCCCCTCTGCAACCTGTTGTTTAATGTGAAAAGAGGGAGGGGGTTGAAATGATGGTTTTAGTTTCAAGGGTAAATCCTCCTTTCACTACAAACATTCAAGGGCATATCAACCAAGTTGAATCTCTACTGAGTGAGAGCATTCACCTAACAGGTTGGTCTGCCACTTAGAATGATGCAGAAACTTAGATGTTATCAAGTAATATCTCAATTTAATGTTCAAATACTCTTAAAACCCTAAGTAAGAAAAACAATAAGAAAATTGATGAATTATGACAAATCCTCTTAGATTAAGATGAAGGACAGAGATTACTAACTAACCATTTTTCAAAGTTTGAGATGCGAAACAGTCGGGGACACCTCCACTAGCGCCCCTGTCCAAGGTACTATTTTTTGTACAAAATTTGGATCTTCTCTCGACACTGATATTCACTGTATCTTCTATTTCTGACCCAGAAGATGCGGATGACACCTCCACTAGCGCCCTAGTCCAATGTTAGATGTTCTTCAAGGTGTCAGAAGCTCTTTGGATGTTGATTATCACTATCCAAATTGTTTATGTATCTGCAACTCCAGAGGACACTGCCACTAGCGCCCGTGTCCTGAAATGTTCAACTTTGTCTGCTTTCTTTCAGATCCTAAATCCTTACTCTCTGCAACTCCTTCTGCAACTCCACTCTGTGAAACTCAATACCTATAACCTGCAATAAAAAAGGAGTGTGGTTGGGGGTTGTGGTGTTTAGAGTCTTGCCTCAGTCAAGCCCCGGAGAGACATTCAAGTCTTCTAAACACCATTGTTAGATAAAGAGTGCGCATCCCTGTGGGATAGAGGCAAAAATCCAAATGATAAATGATTGAAAACACAATATATGTCACCTTGATGATATAGCTCTCATAGAAGGAAGAAGCTCTTTCATGCCATGAGGAGATGGAGTCAAATTTGCAATCACAAACACAATAACAACAAAATACTGCTCTGCAACACAATGAATGCCTTGAATCACTTTTGCATAAAGTCACAAGTTCACAATGTCCATCTTGTTTTCAAATGAAGTCCTAAACATGCTTATATATGCAGCTATAAACATTCTCGATAAGAATTTCATAATTCAAACTTGAGATGTCGGCATAGGACCTAAGTAACGGTCATAAAACTGGCATTTAAATTTAGGGCTGACCCAAAATAGGGTAGGACTAGGGTGCTAGCGCCCAAGTCCGTCCTTCCATTTTTGTTCAGGGATTATCAAAATAACACCCCCTAGGTCCTATTTTCCATAAGACTTTAGGGTTTTCTCATAGGGATTCACAATGATCATGCAAGATGCTCTAAATGCATTCTAAGGACCTGGGAGCTAAATCTTAAGAGGAAAAATCCCCCAAGGGGACATTTTTTGACATAACATTTAGCCCCCACTTTAATGTATGTATAAACACAAGGCCCATACATGCATTAAAGTACGGTCATCAAACACAACAAACACACGAAGCACAATGAAGACATGCCAGACACATTAAAGACAATAACATGCATGCAAAACATGGAGAAGATAGTTACAATCACGCAAAACACGGAGAAGACAACATTGAAGACATGTAAAACACAATGAATACAGTGAATACAATGATTATTTCTTTTTTTCATTTTCTCATATATGAAATGCAAATGCAAGTATAAGGAAAGTAAACACACAACCCAAATGCAGGAGGAGCTCATCGCCACCAGTCTTGAAACTGCATAAGGGGCAACAGACAGGTAATACAAATCTCAAAGTGTAGGAGGAGCTGATCACCACCAGTCTTGAAGCTACACTTGAGAACAAACATGCCATACAAATCCCAAAGCATAGGAGGAGCTCATCACCAGCAGTCTTGAAACTATGCTTGGGAACAAACATGCCATACACACACATAGAAGACATGGAGAAAACATGACAAACAAGCGATGGAAGAAACCTATTTCTAGGTTCGTAACCATCTTAGGCACATTACAGGCACACACTAATGATTGGCTTTCACCACAACAATCGTCGAAAACATGCTTAAGGGTAGGATAGTCTCAGATCCACCCCTCCTGCTCGGAGGACTTTTTAGAAAATGACAGGATGTACAATCTCTTCGAGAAATACACCATCCCTGCCTCCATAGAGGGCTTAAAATAAAAAGGATATGCATAATATCCCACCTCCACAGAAGGATTAAGTGATTGCAATATATAAAATAAAGATGTGCACTTGCTTGGAGATATAACATCTCGCCTCTACAGAGGGCTTCAAACACACTTTGTTAGTACCAAAATCATTAGACAACTTACCCTATATATGCCCCCACCTTAAGGTGGTTGATATCATGTACCGATATCAAGCACATTAAGGTAGATAGAAAACACACAAGGGAACATGAGCTCTCACAAAGCCCATGTCCCCTAGAGGTGACATGTACTTTAAGATCACCAAATGTTCCCACAAACACACAATTTCCTGCAAGAAAAGGTGTTATCATCCATATAATCATGATAGACAACAATGCATGTCATCGTTCACATAAAGAGGCAAGTAAGGCGAGATCCAAGATAATCAAAGTACACGGAGTAGAAGTATTGTTATGTTTTATAAGTGTGATAAGATAGCATCAAAATATCACATAGAGTGATTCTACTAGCCAAGTGTTGGATAATATGTATTAAACCCCTCGTCATGTATGGACTAGGTCCATATTAGTATTATATGTTTTTTTGTCATCTGCCAGCTAGATAGTACCACTAGAGGAAGGTAAACAATAAATCAAGAGAGGAGAAACAAGTGTCTTAGGGACAGTCATGTAGGAGGGTGCCCCTAGGTCACTAACTGCAATGCTATGTCCGTGAGACACAACACACAACAATGAAAATAGAGGAGAAGCAATATAGAAGAATGATGATAGAAATAGAAGAAGGGTCACAACAGAGGCGGTCTCCCAATATCCTTAACCTTACAAGAGTATCAAGGGTCATCCTAGGAGGCCTAAACAACACATAGCACATCACAAGGGAAACACAACATGGAGGTAAAGGGTTAGAAATACTTACCTGTAGTGATAGGCTCATGCTAGAGGTCATCAATGATCAAATCATCCTCCTCCCAATCCTGAATGCTAGAGGAGAGAGGTGTGTAAGGTACCATAGCCCAACTTTTGTTCTTGTCTTCAAATTGTTCAGTGTTAAGTTCATCTAATTTTGATTCAATATTAGGTTTAATGTTTTCTTGTTGAGGTGCATTTCATTGGGCAAAAGCTTGTCTTCTCTCCCTCCTTTCTCTTTCTTGTCTATTTCTTCTTGTCTTACTATTTATCTCTTCAAAGGCATTATTATGTTTGTCCATAGGAGTTTGTACATTAGAGGAGGAAGCACCATGTTCAGATTTCATTGGTGTTTTTGAAATGTTTTGTTGTCGATAAAAACCTCTCGATCCTTGTAAGGATGATGGGGGGAGGAACCTCAGCATAGATTCCATCTCTTCGTGGATGAGGTGAGTTATGAAACTTTTCCTTATCCACTTCTACCTTGCCAATTATTTCATCATAGTCATAATAGTATTGATTTATTCTTATGTCATTTTTTCAATATCCTTTTGCTCTAAGAGGATCTTCAAATTTCCCTTATTGTTTGTAAAGGAGGCCTCACCACTCTAGCTAGTTGTTTTTCTTTGTATCATCTATATTTTAGGAAAGATGGGTCTCTTCGTGGCTCAGGGTCTCTATCAGGTTGTGGCCAAAAGTAATCAAGAGTGAAGTTCTTGTTCTTAGCTAGAGGTTGATATGAATTATGGCAGATAGTACGAATTTCTCCATGCAAAGGGAATTTTAGGCATTTGTGAATAGTTGAAGGGACGACATTCATAGCCTTAAGCCATGGATGTCCTAGTTTTACACGTGAGAGGTTGGATAAGGGGATAACATCAAATAACTGATCCACAACTTTATCATATACCTAGACCAGTAAGGTTATCTTCCCAAATGTATTCATTAAAGCTCGATTATGTGTTTTAATTCTCAAATCCGACGGTTCGTAATAATCTTGTGCCAAATCATGTTTAAGAAGGAACTCTTCTGTAACCATATTAGTCATGCAATTAGGGTCTATAAGTGTTCCATGCATAGGTCTTTCCATTATGTTCACTGTAATGTAAAGAGGCCTTTCAGTATCTACCATTTCTTTGTCATGAGGTGTAAATGTTATTTCAAGTTCAGGGGCTCTTCTTTTCAAATAAGGCCTAGGAGGAAGTTTGGCATTATTGTTGTATTGAGAATCCATGTAAATGTTTTCAAATTAATTTCAAATCAGATTTTAAAGATTGTCAACACTTATGCAAGAAATAAATGCAATCGTATGTATGAAAATGACCTAAAAATGCTTGATTTTTCACTTTTCTCAATGCAAATCACTAACGAAAGAGGTGTTGTGAAAGATTTCAAGAGGGGAAGTGAATAATAAGGTTAATATAATCCCAATGATGCAATAATATCCTTCACAACATGCCTACAACGCAATTCTAGAGTGATGACAAGTCAAAACCTAGTGAAAATACACCTAAAATATGCAAATTTTCACCAATTTTCAATGTAAATGCCTAATAGAAAGGGTGTTGTAAAGAATTTTAGGAGGGGAAGTAGATTATAACCCTGATATTAGTCAAATAATCAAGAAAAATCCTTTACAACACACCTATAATGCAATTCTAGAGAGATGATAAGGCCAAATCTAGTGAAAATGCAAGGTTTTCAAACCCTAGACATGAAATTTTGCGAGAATGACACTATGATGCAATGATAAGATTAGAAATAAGACCTAAATGAGTTTTTTGAAAGGGTAGTAAAATCTGAAACAAGATTTTGACTACAAACCCTAGCTAATGCAAAACTAGGTTTTTATGAAAAATACACAATTTCAAGCAATTTTCACCAATTTGAGCATGGAAATGCAATGCAAATGAATAATTAAATGATGAATTTCTGAAATTTAAATAAGATCTGATGAAAATAAAAGAAATTAAATGCTAATTAAATCAAATTATGCCTAAATGCCAGCCTAAGATGCCAATTTTTTGACAATTATCAAAATTTTTTAATTTTTTTGTAATTTTTCAAATGCAATAAAATGAATGAATACAAATCTATCACAACACTCAACAAGGTATAAAAATTCAAAAACATAGGTTCACCAAAATGTTTAATATGAAAAGAGGGAGGGGGTTGAAATGATGGTTTTAGTTTCAAGGGTAAATCCTCCTTTCACTACAAACATTCAAGGGCATATCAACCGAGTTGAATTTCTACTGAGCGAGAGCATTCACCCAACAGGTTGGGCTGCCACTTTGAATGATGCCAAAACTTAGATGTTATCAAGCAATATCTCAATTTAATGTTCAAATACTCTTAAAACCATAAGTAAGCAAAACAGTAAGCAAATTGATGAATTACAACAAATCCTCTCAGATTAAGATGAAGGACAGAGATTAATAACTGACCATTTTTTGAAGTTCAGGAGGCAGAACAGTTAGGGACACCTCCACTAGCACCCCTGTTTGAAGTACTATTTTCTGTATAGAATCTGGATCTTCTCCCGACATTGATATTCATTGTATCTTCTGTTTCTGCCCCGAAAGATGCAGACACCTCCACTAGTGCCCTAGTCTAATGCCGGATGTTCTTCAGGGTGTCAGAAGCTCTTTGGATGCTGATTATCACTGTCTAGATTGTTTATGTATCTGTAACTTTGAAAGACATTGCCACTAGTGCCTGTGTCCTGAAATGTTTAACTTTGTCTGCTTTCTTTCATATCTTGAATCCTTACCCTCTGCAACCTCCTTCTACAAGTCCACTTCATGAAACTTGGTACCTATAACCTACAATCACAAAGGAGTGTGGTTGGGGGTTGTGGTGTTTAGAGGCTTGCCTTAGTCAAGCCTCAGAGAGACATTCAAGTCTTCCAAACACTATTGTTAGATAAAGAGTGCGTATCCCTACGGGATAGAGGCAAAAATCCAAATGATAAAAGATTGAAAACATAATAGAATGTCACCTTGATGATATAGCTCTCATGGAAGGAAGAAGCTCTTTCATGCCATGAGGAGATGGAGTCAAATCTGCAATCACAAACACAATAACAACAAAATACTGCTCTACAACACAATGAATGCCTTGAATCACTTTTGCATAAAGTCACAAGTTCACAATGTTCATTTATTTTGCAAATGAAGTCCTAAACATGCTTATATATGCAACTACAAACATTCTCGCTAAGAATTTCATAATTCAAACTTGAGATGTCAGCATAGAACCTAAGTAACGGTCATAAAACTGACATTTAAATTTAGGGCTGACCCAAAATAAGGCAGGACTAGGGCACTATTGCCCAAGTCCACCCTCCCATTTTTATTCAGGGATCATCAAAATAGCACCACCTAGGTCCTATTGCCATAAGACTTCAAGGTTTTCTCATCGGGATTCACAATTATCATGCAAGATGCTCTAAATGCATTCTAAGGACCCAGGAGCTAAACCTTAATAGGGAAAAGCCCCCAGGGGGACAATTTTTGACATAACACCTATAACCTACAATCATAGAAAAAGGGGTTGGGGTTTGTGGTGTTTAGAGGCTTTCCTCAGTCAAGCCCCGAAGAGACATGCAAGTCTTTCGAACAACATTGTTAGATAAAGAGTACGTATCCCTGCGGGATAGAAGAAAAATCCAAATGATAAATGATTGAAACACAAACAAATTTCACCTTGGAGGTGTAGCTCTCATGGAAGGAATATTCTTTTTCATACGATGAGGAGATGGCTTCAAATTTGCAACAAACAAACAAAATAACAATGCAATACTGCTTTGTAACATAGTGAAATCCTTGAATCACTTTAGCATAAGATCACAAGTTTGCAATGTCCATCTAGTTTACAAATGAATCCCTAAACATGCTTATATATGGATCTAAACATATTCCTGCTAAGAATTTCATAATTCAAACTTGAGGTGTCGGCATAGGACCTAATAACAGTCACATAACCAACACTTAGATTTAGGTCCTGAACTAAAATAAAGTAGGACTAGGGCGCAGGCACCCAAGTCCACCCTCCCTATTTTAGTCAGGATTCATCACAAGTTTACCCCTAGGTCCTATTTGCCATAAATATCAGGGGTTTTTTCATCGGGAGTCAACATAAATATGCAAGATGCTTATAATGAATTCTAAGGACCCAGGAGCTAATCCTTAAGAGGGAAAAGCCCCCAAGGGGACATTTTCTGACATAATATTTAGCCCCCACTTTAATGTGTGTATAAACTCAAGGCCAATACATGCATTAAAGTATGGTCAAAACGCAATAAACATACCAAGTACCATGAAATCACACCAAACACACTAAAGATAGTAATAGGCACGCAAAACATAGAAAAGACAACTATAGTCATGCAAAACATGGAGAAGATAGTATTGAAGATATGCAAAACACAATGAATATAGTGAATGCAGTGATTATTTATTTTTCATTTTCATATATATATGAATGCAAATGCATGTACATGGAAAGTAAACACACCACCCAAAATGTAGGAGGGACTCATCGCCAGCAGTCTTTAGACTGCATATGGGGCAACAGACACACAATACAAATCTCAGAGTGTAGGAGGGACTCATTGCCAACAGTCTTTAGACTGCAATTGAGAACAAACATGCCATACAAATCAAGCATGCCATACAAATCTCAAAGCATAAGGGGGACTCGTCATTACCAGTCTTTAGACTATGCTTGGGAACAAACATGCCATACACACACACATGGAAGACACAGAGAAAACACAACAAACAATCAATGGAAGGAGCTTATTTCTAGGTTCACCACCATCTCAGGCACATTACAGGCACACCTGACAATTGGGATTTGCCACAACAACCGCTAAAGACACGCTTAAGGGAGGATACACCAACCCCGCCTACTCGAAGGACTTTTTAGAAATTATAGGATGTGCACTCTCCTCAAGAAATACACCATCCCTGCCTCTACAGAGGGCTTAAAATAAAGGATATGCATGATATCCCACCTCTGTAGAGGGCTTTTAGATTGCAATAAAAATAAAAGCCCTACACTCATGTGGAGATACAACATCCCGCCTCCGTAGAAGGCTTACAAACACTCTTCATTAGTACCAAAATCATCAGATAGCTTACCTTATATATGCCCCCACCTTAAGGTGGTTGATATCATGTACCAATATCAAGCACTTTAAGGTAGAGATAAAACACACAAGGGAACACGAGCTCTCACAAAGCCCATGCCCCCAGAGGTGACATGTACTTTACGATCACCGAATGTTCCCACAAACACATAATTTCTTACAAGAAAATGTGTTAGAAACCACATAATCATGATAAATAACAATGCATGTAATCATTCACATCAAGATCCAAGGTTATACTATGAATTCAGAGACTGAGTATAAACATGGGCTATACCGCATAAATTTCAAAATCGAGTGTAACCAAGGTGAGATTCAAAGATAAAGAAAGTGCACAGAGAAGATGTATTGTTATGGTTCGTTAGTACAATAAGACAACATCAAAATATCAATGGAGTGATTTTACTAGCCAAGCATCAGATAATATATATCAACCCCATCGTCATGTATGGACTAGGTCCATTTTTGCTTATTCGCTGAAGGGACATGTGGCCCGTATTAGTATTATTTGTTTTTTGTCATCCACCCACTAGATAGAAACACTAGAGGAAGGTAAACAATAAATCAAGAGAGGAGAAACAAGTGACCTAGGGTTGTCATGTAGGAAGGTGCCCCCAAGTCACCAATCACAACTCTATGCCCCTAGGACACAACACACAATAATGAAAATAGAGGAGAAATAATATAAAAGAATGATGATACAAATAGAAGGGTCACAATAGAGGCGGTCTCTCGGTATCCTTGACCTTACAAGAGTATCAAGGGTCATTCTAGGAGGCCTAAACATTACATAACAGATCACAGGGAGAAACACAACACATAGGTAAATGGTTAGAAATACTTACCTGGAAGTACGACCAAACTAAAATTTGGAACTTGCAAGCATCTTGGAGAGATGCTCCATCAAGTTTTGTGCAAATCTTGAGTGGTTCATATTTGATTGTTCTTTATTTGCAAAATGTCCATGCGGTGTTTGTTTTCCAAATCCTTGTAAAATTAAAATCCTTTGTTGCTTATGAGGGGGAGAACCACTGTTATTTCCCACTGATGATAACCGTCTTCCTCTTTTTTGATTTTTAGCTCTCTTATTTTGTTGAATCCATCTATCATAGGGAGAAGGATTATCTTATATCGTATCCTTCTTTTCTTTTGTCATAATCTCTTGTTTCAGTTGTTCTGTTTGTTTTACCAATGAATTTCAGTTATCTCCTGATCCTTGGAGGGATTATAGAGGAGGAATCTTAGCATATATACCATTTTTCCATGGATGAGGTGTGTTATCAAGATTTTCATTATCCACTTCTATCATACCCATTATTTCATCGTAATTCGAATAGTAATCTTCTACGTCTACTGTATTTTGTTCCATCATGTTGTTATCAGTATGTTTATGAAAGGGATTAGTAAATATTTGCAAATTCTAATTCAGAGGAGCAACCGACTTATTTCCATTATCATTCACACTAGATACCTATATAACATTCGAGTCGATGAGGTCTTGTATTTCATGTTTAAGATACATACATTATTCAGTATCATGTCCTTGTTGTTGATGATAATGACAAAAAACATGAGCATTAAAATTAGGTCCTTGCATTATACTAGGATCCAACGGTTTAATTGGAGGAAGTTTTAAGAGATTATTACTCATAGCTTGATTCATGATAGAGTGATAGGATTCAGATATCGGGGTAAACTGTCTTTGTTGAAGCGGTGTCCTCTTCAGATTAGTGATAGTAGAAACTTGTGAAAAGTTTGAATTCTATCCATTAACCTTGATGAAAGTCTTATTATTCCTCTTAAAGTTGTTCTACAAAAGTCCACCAGTGGATTGACCAACTTGAGTCAATGAGTTTTAATTTTCATATTGACTAGATGAAAGTTGGTAATCACTAAGGGCTATTCATAAATGTTGAAAAGAGTTATACTTCATCAAGAGAATCTTATCACGGATGTTAGGTTGTAAATTTGTAATAAACACCTTATAAACATCCTCATCTTTCATTTTATATTGAATTTGTGTATAGAGGGCTTGATACCTACTAATAAACTCAGTTAACTTCTCTTTCGGACCTTGCTTGCAATGAACTAGATCGATCAATGAAACTTGAGTTCTAATGTTTGCTTGAAATGTTGTAAGAATTGATCAACTAGCTATGAAAAAGAGTGTATTGAATTTAGAGGTAAAGATAAAAACCATTCTAAAGTAGTATATTTAAGAGATCATGGGAAAAGTTTTTCTAACAAGTCCTTTTCAAAGTAGAAATCACTACGCATAGTCGTGAATTCTGCCACATGAGTATTAGGATAACCTTTTCCACCATATTTTTTAAACTGAGGAGTTTCAAACCTCTCAAGCATAGGAGTTCTCAAGATTGCATAAGATAGGGGATTACGGGCATGATAAGTTGGTATATGAGGTTGTGAAGAATTTGTCAAGCTTGTCACCCTTTGTTGTAGAGAAGTCAATGCTTGCAATCTAGTTGGTTTAGGAGGGCATAATTAGGAGATGTAGTTTGAGAATTAGAAGCTGTGTGCATGACATTTTGAGGAGATTGATTGTGAGTGGAAATGAAAGGTGGTTGATAATAATTGTTGGTGGAAAGTGGTTCCGAATAGTTGTATGTAAGAGGTGGTTGAGAATAAGTGGGATGGGGAGGTGGTTGGGAATAATTATTCATGAAAGAAGTCACCTTAGGTGCCAAGTTTTGATAGTTGAATCCCACAGCTTTGTAATTTTGTGAATTATTGCCATTAGATACTCCAATACTAGTGGTAGTATTACTACAAGCATTTGTATTAGTAGTTAAAATTGTTGATGTAAATGTAGACATTCCAGTAGTTGGTATAGGTGCCGATGCTTGCGTATGAGACAGTGACGACATATTATTAATAACCTTTACGCATTCAGTCACTGACATAACATTATTATGTACTATATGTGCTAAGCCTTGAATGACATTAACACTATATTGTCCTTCTTTTATCAATTCTCTTATGTTGTGTATTGTAGGTATAACTTCTTCCGCTATCCTTTCATTTTCCACAAATGCTTGAAAATCGGCTAACTCTTTGTCAAGTTTGCTCATTAGGTACATGTGTAACTACTTCAATACTGTCTTCAAAATCATGAAATATGATCTTCTATTGTAGTTGTATAAGGTATAATATTGTAAAATTTGTGTCTCTCCTTTTGTAAAGAAGGTGTTTAATGGATTTTCAGAGGTTGGAATGCTATCACTTTCAAGAGCACTAGATCCCATTAATCTAATACTTCTCCTTAAAGGGATATTTCTATTAGGGCAGTAGGTTATATGACTCATGCAAAAGCATACGACACTCAATGCAAAAACTAATAAAACAAACCCTAGGAACAAGAGATGTTTAAGATCCAAAATGCTTGATTTTTCACCTTTTTTCTCAAAATTTTCAATGCAAATCACTAAAAGAGGTGTTGTGAAGAATGTTAAGAGGGGAAGCAAATAATAAGCCTAATATAAATCCAATTATGCAACAATATCCTTCACAACACACCTATAGTGCAATTCTAGAGAGATGACAAAGCAAAATCTAGTGAAAATGCAAGGTTTTCAAACCCTAGACATGAAATTTTGCAAGAAAGACACTATGATGAAAGACTATAGTTAGATATCAGTCCTAAATGAGTGTTTAAAAGTAGTAAAATATGAAACAAGATTTTAACTACAAACCCTAGCTAATGCAAAACTAAGTTTATATGAAAAATGCATAATTTCAAGCAATTTTTAACAAATTAGGCATGAAAATGCAATGCAAATGAATAATAAATGATGAATTTCTATAATTTAAATTAGATATGACAAAAATAATAGAAATTAAATGAAATTAACTACAAATTAATTCAAATTATTTGAAAATGTGAGCCTAAAATGCCAAATTTTTCAAAATTTTCCAATTTTTCAAATGCAATAAGAATATGATGAATGAAATGAATGAAAATATGGAGTACAACACTCATCAAGGTGCAAAATTCATTAAAAACATGGGTTCACCAAAATTTTTAGTAGTAAAAAGAAGGGTTTCAATTTCAAGGGTAAATCCTCCTTTCACTCCAACATTCAAGGACATAAACTGAGTGAGGCCACAATATCTTGCAAGATGGCTCTGCTATAAATTTAGTTTCCTTTAGAATGAAGAGGAAACTTGGAATTTGCTAATTAATTAATTAATTCAAGTCTAATTATGCTTAAAACCCTAATTTTGTAAAATCGTAAACAAACGGATGAATCTCGACAAATGCTCGCACATAGAGATATCAAATGATGATCAAATACATACCAAATTTTGGGATTTTAGATGTAGAACAATCAGGGACTAATGAGCAGGCACCCAAGTCCAAGGTACTAGTTGTTGTTGGGATCTTTGAAGAATGTCTACAACTTGTTTCCGTTGTTCCAGAGATTTTACTACTTCGGGATCTGGAGGACTAATGAATGGGTGCCCTAGTCTAGGTCCTACTTTTCTTCTTTCCTCTACACTTTCGACACTCTTCTCTACTTCCTTACAACTCGACTTCTTCCACTTCCACAACCTGTAACCTGCAATCACAGAAAAAGCGGTTGGGGGTTGTGGTGTTTAGAGGCTTGCCTCGGCCAAGCGCTGGAGAGACATTCAAGTCTTCCGAACACCGTTGTCAGATAAAGAGTGCGTATCCCTACGGGATAGAGGCAAAATCCAAATGATAAATGATTGAAATACAAACAAATTTCACCTTGGAGGTGTAGCTCTCATGGAAGGAAGATGCTCTTTCACGCCATGAAGAGATGGAGTCAAATATGCAACAAACAGACACAATAATAACACAATACTACTCTACAACATAATAAAAGCCTTGAATCACTTTAGCATAAGATAACAAGTTCACAATGTCCATCTAGTTTACAAATGAATCCCTAAACATGCTTATATATGCAATTGAACATATTCTTGCTAAGAATTTCATAATTCAAACTTGAGGTGTCGACATAGGATTTATTAATGGTCACATAACTGACACTTAGATTTAGGTCCTCACCTAAAATAGGGCAGGACTAGGGCACAGGCGCCCGAGTCCTCCCTCCCTCTTTTAGTCAAGATTCATCACAAGTATACCCTCTAGGTCCTATTTTCCATAAAACTTAGGGGTTTTCTCATCGAGAGTCAACATGGATATGCAAGATGCTTATAATGAATTCTAAGGACCTGGGAGCTGAACCTTAAGAGGGAAAAGCCCCCAAGGGGGCATTTTCTGACATAACACTCATATTCACTGAATTATTGTATGCAATTTCTACTTGTGATAGAATAAGATCCCAATTTCCTGCCTTCTCTCCAACCAAACATCTCAACAAGTTTCCCAAACTCCTATTCACCACCTCTGTCTGTCCATCAGTCTGTGGATGAAATGCTAAATTGAACTTCAGATCTTCTATATTCATCTTCTTCCAAAGTGTCCTCTAAAAGTATCCAATGAATCTTGTATCGTTGTCTGAAACTATATGCTTAGGTAATCCATGCAATCTCACAATCTCTTTGAAAAATAGGTTAGCCACATGAACTGCATCATTTGTCTTCTTACAAGGTATGAAATGTGCCATATTTGAAAATCTATCCACCACTACATTTATAGAATCATGTCCTCTCTGTGTCTTCGACAATCCTAATATGAAATCCATGCTTATATCTTCCCAAGGTCTCTCTGGTATTGTCAAAGATTTGTACAACCCAATATTCTGACTATTTCCTTTTGCAATTTGACATACTCTACAACTCTGCACAAACTTCCTAACATCCTTATATATCTAAGGCCAAAAGTAATTATCACTTACCCAAGCCACTATCTTGTCAATTCCAAAATGTCCCACCAATGCATCACTATGCTTCCCTTTGATCAAATTGTCTCTCATTGAAATCCTAGGTATACACAACTGATTTCCTTTGAACAACATATCCTCCTGGATGAAATAATCCAACCACTTACTTCTATCTATCACAACAGGTTCCTTACATGCTATCCATGGTTATGCAAAATCAAGGTCTTCTACATACATGTGCTTTAGTTCTTCAAAACCTAATACTTCAACTCTCATCTCTGTCAGCAAATTCCTTCTTCTACTCAATGCATCTGTAACCTTGTTTGATTTCCCACTCCTATGCTTCAATACAAAAGTGTAACTCTGCCTGAACTCTACCCTTCTCATATGTCTCTGATTCAACTTACCTTGACTGTTCAAATATTACAAAGCTTGATGATCTATATACAACACAAATTCCTTAGGAAACAAATAATGTCTCCACTTCTTCAAGGCTTGAATTATGACATAGAATTCTTGATCATAAATTGAATATCTTCTCCTTGCATCATTCAACTTTTCATTGAAATATGCTACAGGTCTACCTTCTTGACTTAACACTGCTCCTATTGCATTTCCACTTGCATCACAATCTACTTGGAATACCTTGTTGAAATATAGTAATGCTAACATTGGTTGCTCTATCACTTTCTGCTTCAACAATTCAAAACTTTTATTTGCTCCTAATGTCCACTTAAAGTCCTTTCTGTCACCTCTCATTGTCTCTATCATTGGTGTGCATACTGAACTGAAATTTTTGATGAACTTCCAGTAGAAAATAGCTAATCCATGGAATGATCTGACTTCTCTAATGCTCTCAGCTATTGGCCATTCAACAATTACTCTAACTTTCTCAGGGTCCATCTTCAATCCTTCTATAGAAATCACAAATCCCAGGTATACCAATTATTCCTTCATGAAACTACATTTCTTGATGTTTATCAACAATTTCTCTTCCCTTAACCTCTAAAATACTTGTCTCAGGTGCCACAAATGTTTTTCCTTTGTCTTACTGAAAATTAGAATATCATCCATATATACAATAAAAAACTTACCGAAGAATTTCTTCAAAACTTCATTCATCAATCTCATGAAAGTACTTGGTGCATTAGTCAGTCCAAAAGGCATCACTAACCATTCATACAATCCTTCATTTGTCTTGAAAGCAATCTTCCATTCATCTCCTTCTCTCATTATGATATGATGATATCCACTCTTCAAGTCTATCTTTGTAAAATACTTTGCTCCACTCAAACAATCCATAATGTCATCCATCCTAGGCAATGGAAATCTATACTTAACTATGATCTTGTTGATTTCTCTAGAGTCTATACACATTCTTCATTCTCCATCCTTCTTTGGTGCTAAAACTGCTAGTACTACACAAGGGATCAACCTTTCTCTGATCAAACCTTTCCTCAACAACTCTTGTATCTATCTATTCAATTCTTCATTCTCTGCTAGTGTCATTCTATGTGCTACTTTACTAGGAAAACTAGCTCCAGGTATAAGATCCATATGATGACTAATACTCCTAATTGGTGGCAATCCTTTAGGTACAAATGTTATCTAATATGATGTCTTCATACTCTGTCAGTAATTCAGTTATCTCCTCGGTTGTGATTCTTAGGTCTCTATCTTTAGGGTTCCAGGCTTCTTAGGAATCAAAGCATAACACATATTTTCATGTCTCAAACCATCTAGAAATTTCCTTCCATCTACCAAACAGATTCTAGCATTCCCACATACTTCACTTTTAGTCTCATCTTCCAAAGGAATCAAGGTAATTCTCTTTCCAGTAGATGTTATAGTATAGGTATTCTTTCTCCCATCATGTATAGCTTTTTTGTTATAATGCCATGGTCTACCCAACAGTATATGACATACATCCATAGGAATAATATCACACAATACGTCATCATGATAAGATCATATATGAAATTTCACCAAACATTGTTCACTCACCAGTACCTTATGATCATCCTGAATCCATGCTATCTGATAGGGCTTAAGGTGTTTCAGTCTTTCCAAGTTTAGCTTAGTCACCATCTCCTCTGAAACCAAATTATCAGAACTACCACCATCAATTACAAACTTACAACATTTACCTCCTGATTTGCATCCGGTCTAGAACAAACATTTTCTCTGCAGGGGTTCCTCATTTGTCTCTGCTTGAAATAGTGCTCTTCACATGACAAGTGATTCTCCTTTCTTAGGTTTATCAATTGAATTAGGTGATCCAATAGGTTCTTCTACATAAGCTGTTCTTGCACTGTTCTCTGTATTCTTACTTGTACTTCTTTGATGACATTCAAATGCTCTATGTGCTTCACCTCCACACTTAAAATAGGTTCCTATGAATGTTCTCCTATCAAGTCCTCTTCCATCTCTTATGTATCCTTTACTCCAGTAAGAATTAGGTTTCCTCTGCAGTAGAAAGTTCTATCATGTCTCTGGTATGCACTATTATCTCTATCCTCCATCTTGAATGGGCTATCTTGTTTGTTCTACTATGCATATGATCTTTCTCCTCTGGAATATGCCCTACCTCTCTAAAATTTACCTCCTCTTCCTCTTTGTCTCTACTCATGCTTCTTGTTCAACTTTTCTTCAACTTTCAAGGCAAACTGATATGCTTCTTCCAATGTTGTCATCCTCACCAAACTCAGTTCTTCTTGAATGTTCAATCTTAGTCCATTAATGTATCTTTTCACTTTCTCCTTGCTTTCTTCACTATGTCTTGTCCTTATAATAATATTATGAAATTCTTTAGTATATTCCTTCATAGATTTCTCCTTTTGTCTCAGGTTCTTTAATCTCTTCAACAATTCCAACTCATAGTCAAAAGGTATGAACTGATTCTTCAACTTTGTCACCATTCTATCCCACTTTATGATCTTTTCTTTTCCTCTTCTATTTCTATCCAATTGAACTTCTTTCCACCAAATAGCAGCATGTCCTTTCAACTTAGTCTTTGCAAATATCACCTTCTCTGGATCTTTAATTTCTTTATATTCAAAGTATTCTTCTAGGTCATTGATCTAGTCAATCAGCTCCTTCGGATTCAAATTGCTAGTATACTTTGGTACAACCATTCTAGGTTTTTTCCTAATCTTCAAAATAGCTCTCAACATCTTCACTTGATCTGATTCTTCTTCTTCTTCTAGGGTTTCTTCAGTTTGATCAATGGACTAAAATTCTTCATCATCACTTTCAACATTAGGTCAAGGTGTAAGTCCTCTTCTATGGTCTTCTTCAACAACATCCAATCAAACTCACATTGTTTTCATCATCTCCATCTTCTCATCCATTTTTCTAGCCATAGTATCAATAGCAGGTATTCTTCTCGACAACATCTCTTCCTAGGATCAAGTGTAACGACCTCAAATTCAGTGATCGGGCTACAAGGTGACAACTACCTCACAATCAGCAATTGGTTGACAACACAGGTAGTCTACCTTAGGTTTGGCAATCTATTCACAACAAGATCTTATGGAATGCCTTCATAAACTTCACTCCCAAAGGATTGAAACTTCACTTTGATACCACTTGGTGTGGTCATGGTCGGAGGGTCCACAAAGTGAACTATCTAGGCCGTGCGGCAAGAGTAAACACAATAGAAGCAACTCAAATATAAAACACAAAGAAAGATTCACATGTTTAGTATATCATAGATTTAAATGCAGATATGCTGACAACATGCAGGCTTACAAATTAGGGCTCATAGGCCTGATTACAAAATAGAAAGATATGGCATTGAAGTGCCTGATACCAAAAGAATTCAAACTATCTAACAACTTCTAATCATGAACTACTTTCCTATGCATCTATTACATGATTATATATCATCTCTGAATCACAAGAATCCTCCGGGTCGGCCAAGAAAGATTACAAACTCCAATGAAAGAGATGTAACATGTAGTAGCAACTAGGTTGGCCTAAAACATATAGAAATTCTTCACAAGTGAATGAATCAAGGTGCAGACCATAAGGACGGTCTATATGATCATAATGTGCCATGTGATGTACTTCAATTTGCTCCGCAAGTCATGGAAGTGATCCACAAGCCTTCTCCTTCAGCTAGTTGTCTGAGTGCTCTATTATGAGAACACAGTTGATCTTCTGGTAGCGATATCTTTCCAGAAACTAATCCAAATGATCTAGATTTTGGATATGATGTGCATGATGATGTCTAGATGCTAAGTCCTGCTCCACAATCTATGAAATGCAAACATGAAAAAATGCAGTACAAAATGTTTGAACTCCTACTCACTGAGCTGAATTGAACTGAACTGAAATGAACTAGAAAATGAAAGGAAACAAAAGAATGTAAATATTTTTGGTTGATGTAAGATTGATCTACAACTAGAGATTCTCCTGCATCAAGTATTATGCTTTCCATCAAAACTAATTGAGCCTCTTCCACAAATCTGAGCACCTCTATCATCACCAAATCTGACTAATCCTCCATCATATATTTCAAGTTTAACAAACCTACTTTTATCACTGGTATGTATGATTTGAGCATCCACTGTCAATGACCCAAAGGTTCTTTTCCTGTGTAGTATGAAAAGTAGATATCAAAGTGCTTTCATCATTAAGACCTACTTCCAGAGCCTTTTCCTTCACACATTTCCTAGAGTTAGTAGAAACAATATCATCTCTTAAAGCTATGAACATACATTCATTATACTCATCATTCTCAAAATCAGATTCATCATCAGATATACACGCATCCTCTCTAATATAGTAGCTTTTCTTAGGCACTCTACTTTTGTTCTCCTTATTCTTGCTCCTCAAAATTCTTTCCAGACATCTTGAAGCATAATGACCTATCTTGCCACAACTGAAACACTTGAAAGGCAACTTACCAATGTCCTTACTAGTACCCAATTTCATTCTTCTTGCATAATTAGCTTCCAAATGGTCTGTATCCTCCCGGTCTGATTCCGCAGTCTTCTCAGATTTGCCAACCATGAATGTGGTCTCAGTCTTTGTACTACTTGTACCAAATTCTCTTATTTCAAAAGTAGTTAAGGTGCCAAGCAACTGATCTTTGCTAAATTGATTTGATTTTGTAATTCTTCTATAGCAAAAACCTTGTGACTGTAAGTTTAAGGAAGAGTTCTAAGTACCTTCAATATCACTTCTTTTTTGTCCATTTTCCACCAAGACCTTTGATGCCATTGAAAACTTCATCCACTCTTTGTAAGTAGCTTGTAATGTTTCCATCTTCAAACATTTGCATGGTCTCAAACATGAGCTTTAAATTCTACATTTTAGCTTTGCTTGACCTTATCATTTCCTTCATGAATACTTTCTAACTTTTTCTAGAGTTCATTAGCAGATTTTAGATCCATGATTTTCACCAATTCAGAATTAGAAAGACCACTTAAAAGAGCATTCCTTGCTTTACCATTGATTTCATAGGCCTTGACCTCCTCTGTAGTACTCAGACCATTTTCAGGCATTGTATATTGAATCATTGTAGACTTCCAGATGTCGTATCCAAGAGAAATCAGATAACCTTCCATCCTTATTTTCCAAAAAGCATAGTCAAGTCCATCAAATAGGGGAACATCCTTCTTGTGTGCCATCCCGGATCTACCTCAAGTAGTTAAGCTCTCTTCCAAGGAACCTTGATCTAATACCAATTATTGAATGCACAAGACAACTGAGAGGGGGGTGAATCATTTGTAGCTTAAAATTCCAAAACCCTCACACACATTCAAATCCACATTAATCCAATTAACCTTTAAACTATTATGTTGATTAAGCATGAAAAACAAATAATAGAAACTAAATCACAACAACACCATACATGAGAGAAGACCAGATTTATGTGGAAAACCCAAGAAGGGAAAAACCACAGTGAGGATTAGCTCACAATATAAAGTAGTAACAACATTGAATTACAAAAGGGTCATTGCCAAAGGGCTCACTACCCAGAAGAAGGGCTCACTACCAAAGGGCTCACTACCCAGAAAGAAAGAGATAGAAGAGGTGGCTCACTACCAAGAATTGAACTATTATAATTTCATCTGACATATGCATGGAGTAGAGTTCCAATGAAGCTCTATAATCACCACAACATCAACATCACCTTTGCAGCATCACTGAAGAATAGTAGACACCTTCTGTTCACTACATCTAGTAGTCTAACACATGAAATCTTGTACTGCATCATACACTCATCACACTATTACTCACATCACATCCATCACATGCACACTCGATCATGATCCCTTGACACTCATTTATACTGTCATCAACCTTGAGAACATTCTCCAAGGTTCACAAATCACCTCAACCTAGAAAATTCAAATTAGGTCTGGACCTAAACATTCCCACGGTGGAAAGGAATGAAGGTGGACCACAACACATCTTATCTTGGATTTAAATTTATCCAAGCACGCTACTCCACACTTTCACAATCACAAAAGCAACTCTGCAATTAGTGTAAACACCCAAGGTTGGCCAAACCTATGTTAACACAATGAACTTTTAAGTACACACTTTCTCAAACCCAAAAAAGAACTTGTGGACCACATGCAAGGCTTCATGACAATCTAGAGTGTTCTATGAACATCCTAAAACATCCTAAAAACCAACAAATTCCTCTATAACCACTTTCACTTGCCGCACAACCTTATCCTGTTTATCCAGCATGTTTAACTATATCTGTCATACATTGCATCTCTAGAAATCAACTTCTGGAGCACCAAACCAAGAACAACTTCAATAGAAGAAAGATATAAACCTTATAAGCACAATTCTAGAACTACAAGATCTAAAACTTCTTTGTAGAGAAATGCTGCACAACTTAGAAACACAGTCCACACATTGGTGAACACAATTTTCTCTGCACAATGAATTGGAGCACCAAATTTGGAATATAACAACTCTTAACACCTTTGAACAACATATCCAAACTGCAAAGACAAATCTTCAATATAGAGGAAATGCGGAGCAAAATAATAACACTACTCTATAAGCCAAAATGCTACTTCACCAGACTAATTCCTTATTAATCAAATTTTCTCAAAAGCACTTGGAAACTAACTAATAGAAACATATTGCTAACAACTTCAACATCTCTTCAAGGCCACCACATTATCTTCAACAAAGCAACTCGACCAAATAACTCACACAATTGTGACAACCTCATCTCAGAGACAATATCCATTCAACACTAACTACTCATATTCTTGCACCATAAGCAACTCACACAAATGACACAGTTGACACTAACGACAACACAAGCTTGTTGACATCAATGACAACATTGGTTATACATACTTGCAATAGATTTTGTAGCCTCTTTGAGAGGGACTGCTTCAACCCACCTGGTGAAGTAGTCTGTTGCAGTTAAAACCCATTTGTGACTAGCATTGGACATAGGGTTGATCATGCCAATGAAATCCAATCCCCACTATGAGAAAGGATGATCTGCCTGAATAGGATGAAGTGGAAGGGCTTCCAATCTTTTCTTCCCAGCAAAGAGAACACACTCCTTTCATTTTCTTACCCATACATGGGCATCATTGAATAATGTGGGCTAGAAGTAACCTGTGCTCATTATTTTCATTGTTGTAGCTCTTGCAGAGAAGTGACCTCCAGTTGGACCAGCATGAAATTCACTGAGTAGTTTGCCCACTTAATCTTCTTTAATGCATCTCAACAAGAATCCATCCATGTTCTTCTTAAAGAGAACCCCATCCACCAAAGCATAAGGAATGGATTACAATCTGAAATGTCTTCTCTTAGTTCTATCTAATCCATAAGGATACTCACCAGTGGATAGGAACCTAACCATGTTTGCTGTCCAAGGACTTACAACTACTGGGTTAGCTATAGGTTTTGCCTCATTCAAGTGATAGGATGAGCTCACCTCATCCACTATATGTTGAGCTAGATTTTCAAATAACCCTCTGCCTCTAATCAACTTAGTGGCTTTGATAGTAACATCATAATCCTAGATCTTAGTGACCCAACTTGCTTTCTTTTTACTAATTTCAATTCCCATTATGTAGTCTCTCACACTAGGATGACAAACTAATACTTTGATATGGTTATTTGCTAGGATATACCTAAACTTATTCAATGATCTTATAATGGAAAAAACCTATTTGTGCATGGGACTATACTTGACCTCATAATCTTTTAATGTTTGACTAAAAAAGGCTAGGGGTTGTTCCATACCTTGGTCATTTTGTTGCATCAAGACAGCTACAATGCTACTTTCTCCTCCATGGGCATAAAGGACAAAGTCCTCCTCATAATTAGGATTCATGAGAGTAGGAGCCTGGGAAATTTCTTCCTTTATCTTCTCAAATCCATCTTTCCCCTCCCTAGTCCACCTAAAAACATCATCCTTTTTAAGCATTAGGGTCAGTGGTTTGACCAAACTAGCACAGTTATGAATGAACTTCCTAATGAAATTGATTTGCCCTAGAAATGATTGCAAAGATTTCCTATGAGCAAGTAGATGAATAGAAAGAAGAGCTAAAGTTTTTTCTGGATCTATGGAGATCCTATCTTTGGACACCAAATGGCCCAGAAGTTTGCCCGAAGCAACAATAAAAATACACTTTTTGGGGTTCAAAGACACTCCAAACTCCTTTCATCTTTTGAAAACCTTCTCCAAATGCAACATATGTTTTTCTCCTCTCTTGGAGAAGACTATGATATCATCCAAATATATTAGGATGAACTTGTTAATAAAGCCCTTGAAAGCAACGTCCATTGCCCTCTAAAAAGTGGTGCCAACATTGGAGAGCCCAAATGACATCTTTGCATACACCATGGTTCCCCACTTAGTGGTAAATGCTTTCTTGAATCTATCGTCCTCTTTCACAAATATTTGGTTATAACTAGAAAAGTGATCAAGTAATGAAAACCTTTTTGCCCCTATAATAGTCTACAAGATTTGGTCTATGGATGACAGAGGATAGTGGTCCTTCAAGGAGTTGCGATTCAGATCCTAAAATCCACACATAACCTTATCTCACCATTTTTCTTCCTCACTGGCACTAAGTTAGCTAGCTAGGTGGAATACTTGATGGGGAAAATAATTTTGGCTTGAATGAGCTTTGCAAGCTCCTTCCTCATCAGAGGCTCAATTTTTGGATTTATAGGCCGCTATTTTTGGTGGATGAGTTTGGCGCTTGGGTTGAGATCTATGGTGTGCTGGGCAACATTATGGTCTAATCCCTTCAGATCATCATAATTTCATACAAAAACATCATTGTATTTCTAAGAAAGGTGAATAAAATCTTGCTATTCAGCATCCCAACATACCTTTCTGAGTAATAAATGCTTGTCCTAGGTGATAACAACCTTTTGATAGTCCTCCTTTTTGAACATGATGTTCTTCTTCTCACCCTTGAATTCATCATCATGGATGAAAATAGCTTCCAACGTGACCAAACCCTTGGGTAGCTTGTTTGTTTTCAATTGAATAATTTCATCACCATATCATTCTAGCAACCTAGACTGTGTAGTTGATGAGAACTCAGCTTCATTTTGGATGAAGTTTACAATTTGCTCATTGTTGTCAAAAATTTGCCAGTTCACATCATTGTCAGGGACTGAGGGCTTGACCGCTATCTTGACATGTTGATTAAGGCCTTTAAAGAGGTCTGTAGAGGAGAAAACTAAGTACCTACTGTTGCCGATTGGTTTGCTTGAGTATTTAATTTTCTTGGAATCACATGTAGGTTGAGAGCATCAAAACTCTCAAACAGGCCCCAAACTCTATGTCTGTAAGCTCTACGAAGCTAGTTTTTCATTGTGCATCATTCCTTGACCTGGTTGACCACCAGTTTAGTATCTCCAAAGATTTCCAAATGTTTTATTTTCTTCTTTTCAGAAATCAACATGCCATGCACCAATGCTTCATACTCCACAACATTGTTTGTGTAGGAAAAATGCAGCCTATGAGAAAAATGTAGTTTCTTACTAGTCGTAGAGGTTAGTAAGACTCCTACATGAGCTCCATTTTTGCACTTTGCACCATCAAAGAACATTTTCCACGGGCCATTAGAATCATCATCTGGTTTAAGTATAGAGGGGATAGAGGAATTCCGCTCATGAATCATATAGGTGCCCAACCCAGTTGTCTCAGTGGTGTCATAAGGATCAAAATCAAAGTGGTCGCTCACCCACTCATCAAGAAAAAGACTTGGGATTGGAAGGGGGGAAGATATTGTCTCAAGAGACCCTGAATCATGCACTTCCTCACCCTGAATCATGCAATGAGAGTTGACTAGGCTATGATCATAATTCTCTACATGATAATTTGAAATTGGTTCAACCTTAATGGTGAACCTTGTGCCATATCTTGTCCTTAGTAGCATGTGAGTCCAATCAGAGGAGAAGTAGACACCTACCTTAGCTGTGAAGTCTCTTGACAAACATATAGCAAAGAAAGGAGGAAGATCAATGACTGAAATATCTTTACTAATAGTCAAGTTTGGACAAGCATGCAAGGTCAGATCCAGTCCTTTGATGACCCCAAAAATGTTGATAGATGTACCATCCAGTGACAACAAACCTGATGAAACAGGGGTATATTTGATGCCCAATGTATCTGTTATCTTCTTTGGCATAACTAAAATACTAGTCCCTGAATCAATCATGCAATTGTGCACCAGGAATTTCCCAATGATTAGAGACAAGTAGAATGGGGATGGCTTCTTTGTTGGACCCCCTTGCTCCTTACTTGGTTGTACAAGATTGACTGGGCCCTTTTCCTTCAAGACTGTTGATTCAGTTGTTGGGAATTGCCTTAAGGCTTCTTGCAACAAATCTTTTTGAGAGGAGATTGATAGTACCTCCCACATTGACACATTTATATTTGCCTTTTTCATTTGTTACATAATGTTTAGGGGAAAAGCTGTTGTCTTATGCATTGAAGGAATCCATGTTCCCCTTTTAACTGCCCTACATCTTGTTTAGGCAATTTTTGAGGTGATGGAACTTCTTTTGTAGCAGCAAGCATGCTGCTCTGAGTTGAATTCACAACATTGGACTTGTTTGCCTTTAACATAGGTTCTTTTTGTAATATAGTAGGCATAGGGTTATCCTTCAATTGTCTCTTTTTGGACCTTGTGTTGTTTGCAATGCTGTTAATAGGCATAACCACATTGTCGATAGGCTAGTTAACAACACAAAAATCCTCAGGAGTCCAAAGCATTAGATTGGACTCAGAAGCAGCCTCATTTGGTACCTTAGGGTTGTTGTTGGTTGCTTCCACCAATGATGCTTGCTAAGTGTGAAAGTTTTGCACCATTAGGGCTCATTCTTATGCTCCAAATGCACAAGTAGACTAATTGTGAGGTTGGTTACAAGGATAACACCAATCTACCTCTTGGGCCATATTGTTTTGAGTAGGAACCAAGGCCCTAATTGGATTAACAGTCAGTATTTGTTGGATGGGTCTAACCATTTACAAGGGTTGAAAAGGACTATTATTTGGATACCTATTTGGCCAGTAAAGCTGGTTCCAATTTTGATTTCTATTAGAATTACAACCTTGATTCCTATTTTGATTTGAAGACTACCCCTAATTATGATTTTGATGGGGTTTAGGGGTAGTTTGAATAGCTATGCTATTGACTTTATTAGTCAAATTCGTTAACCCTGAAGGTTTTGAGGTCATTCTCTTCTTGTGAAAGAGAAGATGTAGAGGCTTTAGGCTCTAGGATGGGGACAATAGCAGGTTGCTGAACTTGTGAATGTATCTCTAGGAAAATAGGTATAGGAGGTATGGGAACAATTTTCCTAGCCTGTATTAAGCAATTTTCATCCTTCAAGGCTATCTCATATGCATCTGGTAAGGTATCAACACCCATATATTACATCATAACAGCTATATCAAAATTTAAAGCTCTTAAAAATATAAGAAGGTACCTTGTGGAGATGGTCTGAGGAGAGTTGGAATCTTATCCCATGTCCTTTGAAATCTAAAGTTGAAGTCAGCCATCATCTTGTTGGGAGCCCTCTTTATGGTTGTTAACTATTCCAGTAGAGAAACATTGTCTGCTCTTTCTCCAAACTGCTTGTAGGCTGCTTCTCCTAGATCAAATTAATCATGTATTAAAGTAGGGGTTAAACTCTCGAACCATTGAAGAGCTCTCCCCTTGAAGGATGAAACCATGAGCCTAACAACCACATCTTCATGTTGAATATGGTGAATTGAACATATTTTTGATATGTCTTTGATGTGTTTAGCAGGTGTAGAAGAACCATCACCTGTAAAGAATGGGATACTTTTTAGGGCTGAGGCAGGTATATCATTATGTGCAGCCAAGTCTAAAGGGCTGCCTCCATTGAAGGTTACAAAGGGTAGATTTCTTGCCATATTGGGGATAATCAGATTTATTCTAGGTATATGTAAGCCCTTTCTTGAGTATTGAAACCTAACAGGAGGAGGTGTAGATTGTGTTCTTGGGTGAGGAGGAACAACACTGTTATTCCTTCTTGCAGGAGACCTAGATAACCTAGTTCTTCTCTTTGAAGCAGCAATAGGTAATTCAACAAATTGATAGTTATTACCTCTTGAAGAAGCTCTTGTCTGCACTCTAGGCATATACTATTGGATTGATCATAAATTAGGAGGTAGTAGAGTCGCCAGGTGCATGAAAGTGTCTACCAAACTACAAAATACTAAGAACAACACCAAATTCTTAGCTTAACTCTTAATTCAGAGTAAAGTAGTCCCACCGGGCATGCTAGAAACTATTGTCACTTGGATTTGCACCCTGTGTTGAAGCACCTATGTTGCAACAATCTAGTGAAACATTGGAGTGATTTTTAGGTGTGGGACCTTGCAAAGGAAATCAAACCTTTAGAGAAGGTTGGTTCCTCTTTCTGAATATGAGATTCAAAGTATACTAAGACTAAACCTAATCTATCACTGATAGGGAAAAGGGGAAGAAGGAGAAACCGAAAGAGAAAAGGTGATACACTAGGTTTGAATGTTTGGCCCTTGGATCAACTACTTCTGTATAGAATAATACCAAATAATAGACCAACTTACACAATTCATAAAACACATGTAGAGGTAAAAGAAACTAATTGAAATCCATAAGGAAAGAAGCATTCACAAATGGATATTCAAACAGAAGTATTACACAGGGTAGAAGGCTCGCATGAAAAGGTAAAAATCTATTATTTCTTATCAAAGAGGCACAGTTATAGCTGATACAAGATGTGTTTTTTTAGATCAACTGCTAACATAATACATTTGACTTCATGCATTTTATAGCATTTTTCAATGAGGCACCATCACCTACTATAATAAATTCACCCTATGGGCCTGTCAGAAGATATTTTACAAAATGAATGTCTATAAATATCTATTTGTATTTGACATAAATGAAAAAAATATCTTCTCTAAAGTAGCTGAACAAATATCTGTGTTGAAACCTTGCATCTTCCTCTACCTACAATAATAAATGCCCAACTACAAATTCCAGCTGGAGCTGGATGTTTGACTTTCAATCTAGCTTGTATTCTGCCTTATCAACAAGATTTCATCATGATTAACCATGGTGGATCCTAGATTCTACTTCTTGTCCCTTCGTTTCTGAAGATCGTGGAAGCTGTCGGAGATTGGGCCTCGAGCCCTCAACGTTCCACCTTCCAAGAGAGAAGGAAAAATGAGAAAACCCTACCCTGAGCTTCACTATACAAAGGAAGATCACAATATTGGCGGACTTCAGGCCTCGTGCCTTCCGCCTTATGCCTTCCCAGAGAAGGAAGAAGAAATAAAGTCTGAGCCCTGCAAGTCTAAAGACTTATCCATTTTTTGAATGTTTTGGTGGAGTTTAGGCCTTGGGCCTTCTGTCTTCCATCTTCCAAAGAAAGGAAGAGGGAAGAAGAAAGGTTTGAGCACTGAAGTTCAAAACAATTATAATTATTTGAGACGGTTTGGTGGAAATCGGGCTTCGGGCCTTCCATCTAATGCCTTCCTCGGTAAAAGTTAATCCGGATGACGTCATGACCACTTGGCAGCTTCCCATTGTTCCGCGGCTATCGATAATGCTTCATTGAGATACTCCACAAAATGGTGGAAGAGTCACAAAGTAGACCACATGGCACCCATTGTGTTTCTTGGATGATCAGCTGTCGAATCTTGCCACATGTCTTCTTCCCGTGGTTCCGCAAGCTTGTTGTGTGTCCACCGAAAAGGATCAGCGGAATGGCATAATGCCTTAGAAAGGATTAACACCCATCGAGGGTCAGCCGTCGGGAGATCTGCCTTTTGCCTTCCATGAGAAAAGGGAGAGGGAAGAAGAAAATTCTGAAGTCTGATCTCCTGAAACACATAGAGAAATTTCAAAAGTAGAGGGCGGAGTTCGGAGTGGAGTGAGATCACATAATGAAAGGGAGAACTCCGAAACTCCAAAAAGGTTAAAAACACAAGGAATATCAAGATTTTTGGACTTAGTTGATTTTGGGATGTTTTTTCTTGAATTTCTAAAGGGGAAAACACTTAGAGATTTCATGGATTTGGGTTATTTGGTTGGGAAGCCAAATAGGACAATAAGAACACAATACTCAATATGATGATAATAACTAATCCCTACCTCCTATATATACCATACTTATTCCATGGATGCTAACCAGGCTGACCTAACTACCTATATAGGACTATATTAATGATTATATAACTTAAATAAAAGTTAAGGTAGCTACAAGCCGACTACTCATGACCATATACAACTATAAGATTAAGGGCATAACAATTTGAACATCCTGATTACAAGTGATTGAGAGTTAACTTATGACCTATTTGGACTTGTCACATCCTTGACTCATGCATCCAAGAGGTCTATTTATTTTCACTTCTATTGTATTGCATCTTTTCTACATCCTCTACATTGGCTTATTATTCTATATTGTATGTTGTAGTCTATATTGTTTTCATGTTTTTTCTAATGTAACACACTTCTCTCATCTATATTGTGGCAAGCATGTGTGTTCTAAGGTTTGGATTATTGGAACATTCTATATGGTATCAAAGCTAATAGGTGTTTGAAGCCCATTCATTTCCATTGAGGGTGCTAGGGCTTCATTTTGTGAATTGGTGTTAAAGCCTAATTTTGGAGCTTCTTGGGTCATATCAAACCTCGCCATCATAATTAGAAGGCCCAAAAACATCATGATCAACTAATAAATCATCAAATTTGGAGCACTTTTCTTACAGCCCTAAAAATGTTTTCCCAATTCCATCAGAGTCTGTATGGATCTAATGAAGGTGTACTCTCTAGCAGATCTAAGTGGTATCACTGCTTGTGTTAGGCACATATTCCCTATGGAACTACATACAAGGTATATTTGGTTTTAATTACATTTTGATTATTATTATGAGGTAGATTTTTTAGTACAATGTATGAGGCTCTAGCAAGTCACATGTACCTTGCATACTTTATGTACTCGTTTATTGACGACGAGAGTTGTATAGGTTCCAAGCCCATTTTTGTGTATCATTTAGGGTAAAACCCCCATTAGGGGATATTTTAATTCTACTAGGTAACATTCCATGTAATTTGACGTTTACCCCACTAACCAATGGGAATAATTCTAATCTACAAACCTAAAATCATTGGCTTCTTGCCACATAAACCACTCTATGCACCTTTGGAAGTTTTGTGCAATGTAAAAGGGTAGTTTCAAATCCACAATGGTATTTTATAGTGTGTTTTCAAACTCCCAACCAATGGTTTGGGTAGTTAGAGGGTATATTCTAGATGTGGGTAGTTTTCTATAAAAAAAAATAGTGGTTTCCCATCAACATTGGTAGTTTTTCATTATTATCATGTAGTTTTCTATGAGTTGACATCACTTGACCTTGCTCTCCAATCTTCTCTTCTTCTTTAATGCAAATTTGATTTTGGCACCCTTGAATTTGAAGGCTTCATTCTCAACCATCTAGGATTAGTTTTAGTTTTTTAAAATCAACTAAAAATTTGGTGGTTTCATAGTGGTATAGTCCATTCTAGATTTTGGCATCTAGTTTTTCTAAAAATTACAAATTCTCCTTAAACATCAATCAGTTCCACTATTAACGTTGAATCAACATTGATGTTGAATTATTGGGTCTCTTAACTTCTTTCCATCCCATCGAGCATTATGATTAATTTAAACATTTGTTTTAACCACAATGATGATCTAAAAATTCTTATTACCTACAACTTTATGGATTATTTATGTTTTATAATATTTATTTTTAGAAACATTATTATTAATTATATTAAAGAAAGTTTTGTAGTTTTGTGCTTTGGTTTCTTTAAGTTTCCACACCACATGTTATTTGTTGTTTCAAATATTGTGTTAGTAGAAATCCATTCTTATCTATACAACTATTCTCATATTTGGTAATGTTTGTCCACCATTGAGATTCTTTTGCATTTATTCAATCCAACTTCTGATAGATAGAATCAATCTCCCCCCTTGTAATTAGAAGATATGTATAAACTACATTAATGTTTCCATTGTTATTTGCATAGAAACCTTGGTAAATATGATGTCCTTAACAAGGATAGATCCATCCGTCCTTTCAAGTTTTCAACTATATCCATCAAAAGTCCCAAAGTTGGCTTTGTTCCTACCAATATCATCTACTACTTCACCTATGTCTTGTCCTCAAGAAATGTTGGCTCTATCTACCAACTCCTTAGAAAAAAAATGAACAGGTATTTGATGAGGTCATCATAGTCATTTTAATTTCCCATCATTTGATTTTATCAATTTAGTGGTGTCTGGAGCTATCTGCGGTAAGGTTCACTTTTTTTTTTGGTGTTTGAGTGATGATCCTATTTCAAAAGGAAGATAAAGACAATGCTGAAATCTAAATTATACTAGTTGCTAAAGGAAACACACCTGCAGAATTCAAATGAAATGAAACAACTATACTATTTGTAGAAAGGAATTGCATAATCAAAACTAAACTAATGAAAGCAATTACATTTTACTCTATTTGCTAAATGGAAACACACTGTAACTGAAATACTCAACTAGAATGAAATTAATTCAAACCAAAGTAGAACCATTTAATTGTTTTTGTATTTTTCTTATCCAAAGAATAACCTGCAGGTGAATAGTAATTGGGGATAACACATAATTTATTCTAAACATATGATCTAAATTCTAACACAAAGAAAGAAATGCAATTAAAACTGAAAAAAAACCAAGAGATCTCCTCTACTAGATGAATGGGCCCTACTCCCCACCTGGAAGGATCCTCCTATGCTAATACAGATTCAGTAGAATTTCCTCTTTATTTTCATATAATGATAGCCCGAATGGGCATCCTTACACGATGAAAGTGGAAAAGAATTTGCTGCCTAATGAAAACAATAATTTATGAATCGAAAAGAACTCCTCTAACTACCTTATTGGCTCGATTTTATACAATCGAGCTTTATTTGCGGAACTAAATTTGAACTAAGCTAAACCGAACTAAAAGATTATAGCAACTAGACTCTTTCTATTTTAGACTAAGAGTCTCTTATTAGAGAACTGAAGACACCATGACTCAACAATAAAAATCTACGAGTGAAAGCATGAGACAAGGAAGGTGAAGCCTGAATCATGGAACTTAGGGGGTAAAAGCAAAAAGTTGTGTCACACTTTCAGCGAACTTATTAGCACAAGTGAATTTAAGTATTTCTAACTAAAAATTAATTTCGGTCAAACATATGATCTTGTAAGATTCATTCTAGATAAGTTAGATATGGCCACAACTTTTCCAACTAAAATTCTTGGCTAAATGCATATGTAGCACCACAATGAGCCCAATTTACCAAAAAAATAAATTATTTGAAAAACTTGATATTTTAACTTCTACTCGTGTAACTAACATTTAAAAAAATATAAAAATACCCTTTTGTAGATCTATGAGTTTAGTTTTCAATTTTTTTTTATAGTTTAATTATTATTTATATTTTCCTTTTTATTTTTACTAAAAGTAGGTTAGCAACACAAAACATTGTTGGAAGAATGAGGAAATGTCATTGATGCAGCTGTTGGCAACATGAGCATACTGTCATAGATTGTAGTGTTGTCATTGATTTCAACATTGTTCAACATTGCATTTTGATAAGGTGCAGATCATTTTTTATAATTGATAATTTTGCAAGAGGGTTTGATCCTCTATAAGAAGACTAAATTGCAAGAAGGTTTGATCTGGTAAGGAACCTGTTATGAAATTTGGCTAAGTATCAACTCTGGTATTTATGAGTTATAGAGCATTTGGTAATTTGGTCCACATTGGTATGGTATTGAAGTGTTTGATCTACGGTTCTAGTATATGTTTGTTGGTTGTCAGATGCTTCTAAATCCAGAATTTTGTCTACTTTTGACATATGGTGTGAAAGTTATGTGTGATAGAAGTTTGGCTTGATAGAATACAATTACTTCTAGTCCAGAGCAGATGTGTAAGAGAGTTCACATTCCTCCACGGATTGGTTTTTGAATTTACAATTTTAAGGGAATGTTAACATATGTAAATAGAGTGTGATATCTAGTTTTCATGTTGATTGGAGACATTTGGGTCAGTTTATGGGTCTACAATTGAAGGATTTTTGTATTAGGTCTTCAGCTGAGATGACCTATTAAGTGTGAAGTTATGTGAAAGGTATATAAGTTTTGTGGAGTTAAGTGGGAGCTATTTTAGGTCCATGCCAACCTATTTCAATTTGTTCTAAAGTTTGAATCTTGGCGCGAAGTGTGTGTGTGAAGGTTTGGAGCTGACAAGTCCTATATGGCATGTTTTGCATGTTACATCCAATTAGGTTGACCTAATTGATGTTGTGGGTGAAGCAAATATTTAAAGAAGATTGTTTTTAGTGTTTAATTATGGTGTGATGAGATTCATAATCTGAATGATGCAATAAGTGATTGTGAAAGAGAATTAAGTAAATGTAGAGCAGGGCAGTGTGATATTTCAGATCAGTGTGAAGAGTTTTGATTATGTAATTTGAGCTTCATTGGAACTGTATTTCATGCATAAGTTGTATGCAATTGTAACAATTCAGCTTTGGCAGTGAGCCACAACTCTTCTTCTATCTCTTTCCTTCAGGACAGTGAGTCCTTTGGTAGTGAGCCACCTGCAGTGAGCATTCTTAGATAGTGAGTCCACTAATTGTATCAACCTTAACCAGTTGCTTTATTATAATATATTGTGAGCTAATCCTCACCATGGTTTTTCCCATCTTAGGTTTTCCACGTAAAAATCCTGGTGTTCATGTGGTTTGAATTGTCTCTAAATGCTTTATGCTTTATTTCATTTTCTATAATTAAATATGCTAAATGGATTGGACATTCAATGTTAAAATGGTTTAAAAGAATACTGATTCAGCCCCCCTCTCAGTATTCCAGGTGTTGAACAAACATTAGGTCGATTACCATGTCAAGGAGAAATAGTAAAACTTATTAATTTTTTTTTAAAATATGATGCACTAGATAAAAGAATCTATATCAAGATGGTATAATTTTTTTCTATTTTAGATAAATAGTTAATATGAAAGTTGATGTCAAATGGAAACAACTACGTTTTAATACACATACATTTTAATATTTATTTAAAAATATATATTTATCAAAATTGGAAAAAATATATCCATGCACTAAAGTTTCAAGTTATAAATACACACAAAAAAATTGAAGAAAAAAAAAATTTACTATATAAAGATTGACATCTCATGTAACTTCATTTTTCAACATTTTATCAGTAGTGTCAATTTATTAAAAACTATATTCAAATAATTTTTTAATTTTTTCAAAAAATGCAAACATAAAATATACTAAAAAATAAATATTTTATTAGTTTACATCATTTCAAAATTCAAAACATATATGTCACTTTTTAGTAATTCAAGTTTAAAAGTTGGATCAGTGATGGCCATTTCCTTTATAAAAGTGTGACACAACTTTGTACTTTTACCCTAGGCTAAAGTGAAGCTTCAATTATTTAGACTAATCATTCATTGAACTGATGTTATAAGGTGCAAAGAGAACTTATGGTGACAGTAGGGTGAGTTAGCGCTACCTGATTTCCTGTGTGGCATGTGCTAAGGTGGAAACTAGCATGGATCTTGCCAACTAACCATTGACTCAAGGAGAGGGTGGTTTTGTGTGGTAATCTAGAGCTGTCTAGAGTTAATGTTATTATTTTTGAAAGATGATTTTGAAGAGATCTAGATTGTTTAGTTAACAAGTTCAACAACTAACTTTCCACACAACCATTAATATACATGCATATATGATAGAAATCATAGTAACAATCACAAGATTCTACCTAAAGAAATTAAATACCAAAGCACAACATTTATCCATTTAATCAAAATAGTTATAGCCATTAATAATGTATTAGGAATCCCAATCCATAAAAGTGAAAGGTACTGCAATGTCTTAGATAGAAATTAAACATATATTTATCCTAGCTCAACATCTCCCCTGAACTAGAATTGTACCAATGGTGAAAGCTGTACTACATCACCATCCTCCATGTTCTTTTCTTCTATTATCCTACTGCAATCATAGTCCTCTTTCTTGTACATGATGAAGTTTTTTCCCTTGGTTACAAACCCATCATTTTCAGACACCCTGGCATACCATTTATCAACTCCCCTTTGTGGAATAGGCCCCTCTGTAGTTAACTATGGGGCAAGTGTGAGAATCAGGGGAGGCCAAAACCTCATCCCAATCTAGTCCTATTGGCACTCTTGAATAAGTGTGATGATACTTCATGCCTTGGAAAGCATCCATCATAAATTCAATGGAGAAATGGGCTCTAGCCGGTGGAAATAGGGTGGTAGATCCTCCCATCAACCAAGACATGCTTTGATAGCAGCAGATGGAAGATAGTCCTCATGATCTTGCATTACAATAATGCTGGACTGTAGATTTTCAACATATTGGTCCCTGATGCCTTGCCTATAAGCTTGTGCTTTAAAGGATTTGGTAAACCAAGTGGACTTAGGGCATTAATGGCACATGGTGAGGCTAGTATTGGCAACAACAACATTACATTCCTCCATCCAACCTTCCCATTCAACATTATGTCTCAAAAGTGAAATAAAACTCTTCAATTGAAGTTATCCAACATACAGGTTTAGCATTGAAGTATTTAGATGCCCCATCAAAAATTCATGTTGGAAGAATTCCCAAAGCATGTCTTGTTGTTCCTTATGATTTTGAAGGTAATTTTCCATAAATTCATTATCATCCTCAAAATCAACAGATAAATTGCAACATATGCTCAAAAATTTCCTTCTTAAAAACTTTTGCCTTAGAAACAAAGCATACACACTTGCAGGTTGTTGTTAGGCAAGGAGGGCTTCTCCTATTTCACATGATAGGACAACTCACTCCTCAGCTGCTACTTTTTTTTTGTAGGGTCTCCAAATCTATATGGAGCCTAGTAGTTTCTTTTTAGATCTTGGCATTATTTGTATGGAGGTTAGCATTGTCCTTATAGAGTTGAAGTGCAATAGGTGTAGGTGCAGATTGTGCCTGTCTTTGAGTTAGGGTAGCTATTTGTGAATTTCTTATTACGACATTGGCTTGCTCCTGCTCAAGATTTTGTTGTAGTTTGGAGATCACTCTATTATTTTCTTCTCTATCCTACGTAGCTTTTTGCTGCCTCTCCTTTATTTATGTAGCTCTTGGTTCAAGAAGTTGTTGAAGCTCCTCAATTTGATTTCTACTATCATGTAGATCACTTTCACCTTTTGAGAGGGCTAGGGCTTGAAGGGTCTGTGTCTCCTCCTCTTTGTCTATTGCAATATCAATTTGGGGCTATTTTACCTCCCTCCAAAGGGCTCTAGATGCTTCTTCTTCATGTGCAGATGAAGTAGACATGCTCCCCAAAACTCTGGCTTCCCCATTTTTTCCTCAGCCTCCTCTTCATTGTCTGTTTGAACAACGGACATCCTATGGGGTGTCTTAGGTCTCGAAGCTGAAGCAACAATCTCCTCCTTTGCCTCCTTATATTTAGACTTCTTAGTCACCCTAGAGCCTTTTGGGGGAATGAGCTACCAAAACTGTAGAAACAGAGATAAAAAGGGATTTAGGTTTCTTTAGTTTCTTTTTCTTTGGCTTAAGTGAAAAGAATGCCTCCCATATATCATGGCCATTCTCTTACTATAGCAAATGGTGCTTAATGATCAAATGAATAAGGCCATGATGATTGATATGGCCATTGCTGTTTCCTCTCACTTTGTTGATCATAATCTGTAAGCAATTGTATAGGTAGGTGGGCAAATTGATGAGACATTCTGGTTGATTGGCCTCATGCCTCAAATGATTTAACATGTGCATCCCAGGGCCCAACATAGTACCATATCGCCATTCACATGTTAAAAATTTAATGGCCCATAAAACCAAAGTTCCTCAGGGCTCTGGGAGGCTGGTTCTATATATCCCTTTCGTAGTCCGCTTTCTAACAATATAACGAGGCAAAGGATTTGGAGCAACATGAAAATTCTGAATAAGCTCCTCATAGGAGGGTTTAGACTAGGAGAGATCTTCACCTACCTCAGGGATACCTGACATCTAGCTGATGACTATAGGGCTCATAGGAATCTAGACTCCCTTGACTATTGAGAATGTAAGATGGTAATTTGTCACAAACTCCACAACCAATTCTGCCTCATATCCTTCAAATTTCTTAAGGAATTCCAACCAACTAACCTTCTCAAAAATTGTTGCACTGGGTGGGTCAAAAAATACATTCTTTGATTCAACTTTTTTCTTTTGCCCCATTTCCGCTGTAATAAATTTGTAGAATTTTGAAAATGGTGTTTGTGCAAGGCAAGACAACTTTAGAGATGGATGAGAGTAATTTTTGCAATTTTGAAAGTGAAAATGGCAAGTTGTCTATCTGTTGCTTCTTAATTGTCATGTCATTGATGTCTAGAATGTGTGAGTATAGAATAAGTGAATTGGCCATAATTTCCTTAGTTAATGATGCAAATCAGTGTATAACTTGCATGCAGAGCCACTACACTTCTTCATTAATTCCTTCATGTGATCTGTTCCATCTTTCAACCACCGCCATTGATTAGTATCATATAAGTACATTGTTGATGGAAGACCTTTGTTATGAACTTATTTCAATGGTTATTCTCAAGATATGCAACATTAATTCCATAATCATCTTGCAATCATTATACCTCATATGCGTTAATTTCTCTTAATGTTGCAATTAGGAGATTTAACCTATCATGATGACTTGAGGTGTTACCTTTTGTACTAGCTATTTATTTCCTACCTAACTATAGTATGACATCGCCATATGGACGAGTGAAAAAATTCCCACATGTGGTGTGCTTGTGAAAAGACTTTTGGCATCTAAATACACTTCCTAAATAACTACAACTACTCTAATAAATGAAATAACATGTGCGGGGTACTTACTTCCTAGGCATGACCTTATTGATCATTTCTAGACTTCCACACTTGATAGGGAGAATGATTTGGATTTTGGATCTTGGGTATTGTGGTAATTGCGTTTGGCACCATCTGGAGCTTTGAAAAGTTAACTTGTTAATTTTTGCAAAATTCTTCAAGGCAAGTTGATTTAGATCAATGAAGGGCAAATTATTTAAGAGAGGCTGTCATTGCTAGTTTTCAATCTTTCTCTTAGGTAAGGCTACCATTTAGTTTTCAACCTTACCCATTGTTTTGTAGAGAGAAGAGGCTGCCATTTCTAGTTTTCAACCTTCTTGTTTTATTCTAGATCATGACCTTATTGAGGGATTAGGGCATTGAACCCATGGAAGAAAGATCTTCCAAGGTGAAGTGCTCAATCCTAGATTACAACTCAGTAGATAATTCTTCTTTAGATACTAGTTTATGATATATCTTCAACCTGTGCCCATTAACTAGAAGAGTCTGACACTTTCCATCAATTAGTGATAACTGTACCACACCATTGCTAAAAACTTCATCTTTTACATATGGTCCCAACCACCTAGTGTGCAATTTACCTTCGAAATCTTGATATTTTGAGTCATATAGTAGGGCCCAATCCCCTTCTTTGAAGTGTTTGCTGTGGATGTCTTTGTCATGCCATTCTTTCCTTTGTTGTTTGATCAATTCTATATGATGGAGGGCCTCTAACCTCATTTCTTCAACTCTATTGAGTTGCATAATCCGGTGCTGTTGGGCTTCTGTCAAATCAATCCCTACTATTGTTTTCAATGTTTCTAATTCATATTCAATAGGGAGTACTGGTTTCTTTCCATTAACTAGTTCATACGGAGTATTGGTTTCTTTCCATAAACCAGTTCATAGGGAGTGAAATTTGTGGTAGTCCTCCATGTAGTTTTATAATCCCAAACAACTTCTGTCATCATATCTTCCCACTCTATTCTTCTAGCATTGTTTTTGTCAGAATATTCTCCAGTTCCATGTTAGTTACTTCCACTCATCCATTGGTTTGAGGGTGGTATTAAGAAGATTTTTTATGACTAATTTCGTACCTACTCAGAAATGATTTGATTAAATTGGACATAAATTTTGGCCCTTGGTTAGAGACAGGGACCCTCGGGGCACAAAATCTTTGCAGAATGTGTTTATATAGGAAATCTGCTACCTTTTCTTCTCTTGCAGTTGGTAGGGCCTTTGCTTCAACCCATTTGGTAGCATAATCAGTGTAGACTAAGATGTAGTGATTACTCTTGAAGGGTGGATCAAAAGGTCCCACAAAATCTATACCCCACTTTTCAAATGGTTCAAGAACCACTTGAGGTTGTAGAGGCATCTCACTAGACAATGAAGGTCATCCCATTCTTTGGCACTAGTCACATTGCTTTAAATATTACTGAATGTCCTTTGTCATGGTGGGTGAAAAGTACCTAGCTCTAAGGATCTTATGTCCAGTCCGAAGAGATAAAAATGCCCATCAGATGGATTATCATGGCATACCCAAATGACATCATAAACTTTAGTTTCCTGCACACGTCTTCACAACACATGATCAGGGTAACATCTAAATAAAATTCTATTCAACTATTTTTATCTAGAATTGTTCTTGATTAGTTGTTTTGTTTCTTTTGGAGTAAAATATGGTGGACACTTCCCTGTGACTAAGTAGTTAGAAAAATCAACAAGCCATGGTGAGTGGATTGAAATGGAAAACATGTATTAGTCTGGGAATGCATAATTAATAGGCTCATTATTTCCAGGTGTATAATCAGTCTTGACAAAAAGTTAGCAACTACATTATCTTTCCCTAGTTTGGAAATTATGTTTATGTCAAATTCCTACAATAAAAGAAACCATTGAATGATTCTCCCACCAACTACAACTTTGTTCATGAGGTACCTAATGGTTGCATGGTCTGTATGTATGAATATCTTGTATCTTGTAATGTAGTAGCAAAATTTGTTAATGGCATACACTACTGCTAGGAATTCATTTTTTGTGGCTGTATAGTTCTTTTCTATAGGGTTCAAGTTTTTACTGACATAATAGATGACATGCATACCCTCAGACTCACTTGTTTGTCGTAAGACAACTCTGATTGCCTGATTGGAAGCATATGTATGGATATGGAAAGGCTCTCCCCAATTAGGTCCTTTAATAATCGGTATTGTGATCAATAATTTCTTTATAGATTCAAACACCTCTTGACATTGGGTAGTACAAATAAATTCAAAGTCTTTCTTTAGAAGGGTAACTATTAGATCAACAATTTAGCTGACATTCTCAATAATGTCTATAGTAACCAGAATGTCCTAAGAAGCTTCTTATCTCAATTTGAGTATGAGGTGTAGGAATCTACACAATGATCTCAATCTTCTTAGGCTCTAATTTAATACCCTCCTGTGAGATATGGTGGCCCAAAAATATTCCCTCAGTCATCATAAGAAGATATTTTCTATGGTTTAAGGACAATTGGTGTTCCTTGCATTGTTCAAGCACTTTGTTGAGGCTATTTAAAGCTTCATCAAATGTTTTACCATGGATTGTGAATTCATCCATGTATACCTCAACATATGTATTGGTGAGATCACTAAAAAATGCTAGAACTCCTCATTGAAAGGTAGTTGGGGCGTTGCATAACCCAAAAGGTAAATATCTATAAGCGTATGTTCCCCATGGACATGTGAAGGTGGTCTTATCCTAATCCTCTAGAGCTACCTGGTTCTAGTTGTAGCCACTGAATCCATCTAAAAAGAAAAAGTAACGATTGCTAGCCAAGTTATCCAATACTTTGTCAATGAAAGGGAGAGGGAAATAATCTTTTTTTGTCGCTTTGTTCAACTCCCTATAATAAATGTAGACACACCACTTTCCATTCTTCTTTGGCATAATTACCAATGGTGAAACCCATTGGCTATCAGAGATGGGATAAATAAACCCAACTTGTAATAATTTCTTTATCTCCTTCTTCACTATTTCCCTCAATGCAAGGTTAATTCTTCTTTGGGGTAGCCTTGTAGGTCTAAAATCCTCAGTGTAGATATTATGTGTAAAAAAACTTGGATGAATCCCCTTCATGTCCCTATATTCCTAGGTGAAAGCTTGTGTATGGTTTTATAATAGCTCAGTAAAATTTGTCTCTTCCACATCTGTCAACCAATTGTTGATAGAGAGTTGTTTAGCCAGATAAATCATGATTTTCTTTGTCCTAGAGTTGACATAATGGACTTCTTTGTAAGGAATGATTAGTGTATTTAAGGGAAATTAGTAAGGTAAGATCTGGTGTAACATTTTTGCCTGTTGGTAGTTTAGTCTAGAGGCCACTACTTCAGAGAATGGATAGTTAAATTCTCTTAGTGAGTCCCTTGGATCTCTCTATAGCCATCTAGAGACATCTTGTTGTGTATCATTATGGAAAGGAAAATTCCTCTTCATCCTCTTGCTCATTATATTCTTCTAAATGTTCCATAATTGTGACCATAACTAATGTTGAAGCATCTTCATCAAATTTTGTAAGGTCATCTACCCATAGTTTGTTTTCATATTGTAGGAATGGTTTAATAGGTGGGTAGATGGAGAGATCCTTTGGTTTAGTTTCATTGGAAATGGTCATGTTCCTAGATTGATAGTCAATGAGGGCTACTGCTGTAGCCAGAAAAGGTCTTCCCAATATGATTGGGTATCTTGATTTCTTCTTCCTTGTTTGGAGGATGAGGAAATCCATAGAGTACTCCCAAGTATCTATTGTGACAATTAAATATTCCAACACTCCCTTAGGTTTGGTGATAGATAAATCAGCAAGTCACAAGACTATGGATGTAGGTTGCATATTTGTTAAAGCTAAAGCTTTTGCAGTATTTGTGGTCATCACATTAATAGCAGCCCCTTAATCAATCAACATGTTTGAAAATGGCATCCCTTTTATCATTACTAAAATGATAGGACTACCTAGGTCTCCATACTTTTGTGGAATTAATTTTCCCACTAGGACATTTGCAAGTTTTCCCTCTACCTGAATAGTTTTTGGTAACTTCTTCTTTCTTCCAGGAAATTTTAAGCACAAGCTTTTGATTGGTTGGTTTATTTCAGGGATATCTTTGATGGATGTCAATAGAGGAACTTATATGTTTATTTTCTGGAGTTCTCTAATCAATTGAGAGTCTTCCTGAGTATTCTGGAGCTCTCCAGATCTTTCCAGAGCAAATCATCTCAGTCGCTCTGGAAATGGGATAGGCACACTTTTCAAAATTTCTTTAGAATTCTCTACTCTGGTTGTTTCTCCATGAGGTTAGTCCATCTTATTATCATTAATAAATGTGTCAATTTCCTTAGGTATTCCCACATAAGGAAATTTTATTGGAATGTTTCAAGAACGCAGTTGAATATCATTAATTTCTGCCATATTCAAGGTTGCTGTGTTAGGATCAGTGATATAGACCTGCTGTTGAGGGTGATTGTTTTTGGGATTTGGCATAGACTGGGTTGGTAGTTGAGGCTAATTTACCTTTTCATTCTAGTTTGCTGGCTGAGATGGTCTTGGAAGTAAAGCTCCAAACCATTTAATGGCATTCTCATATATAGTCACAACTAGGTTGATCATATTTTCCATGTGGAGTTCACCCTCAATATTTTAAAGGAGCACTCAATTTTTTCTAAGCATTCTAAGTGTGCTTTTGGAGTCCAATATGTGGAGTATTTGGGCCACATTGTTTTGCATGTTGGTGTCTACGTTGACCTTAGGAAGATTGCAATAATGTAGAAGAGGCCATGACTTAAGTCCCTCAAAAGTTTGCAAGGTTTTTTAGGATTAATGGGGTCTTATTGAAAGTTTTTCATTATGGTAAAATTGTTGGACCCTTGAAAACCTTTCTTAAAATGTACTCCTTCATTTGGACAAAAGCAACTAATTTGGACTTTACTTCTCTTAAGTCTACTATGTATTCCACTCCAATTTTGGTCCTACTAGATTTTCATAAACCTTTTAGTCTTGAATGTTTTTCTTTTGACACTGGTATGGGTATGGTGTTGATGCAAGAAGGTAGGTCACTTACCTTCACTAGCAAGCAACTCACATGATGCAATTTGGATAAATCTACATATAAAAAAGAAAATCTATCTATTCTCCATCTTGTCCAACATTAGCATCCTTACCTCTTGCTCTGCAAGTTCTAGATCAAAATAGGTCATCATTGCTTGAAATATTTTTTGCAGAAAAGGGTGTCCCCCCCCTAAAAAAAAATGAGTGACTAAAATGTAGGGATATGATTATGAGATTGTCTACAAGAAGGATAAGGAAAATGTTGTACATGTGCTCTCAAATCTATATTAAGAGGAAGGGCACAATATTTCCTCTTTCCATCTTCATACCCAATGGATGGATGAGATTTAGTAGGAATAGGTTGCTAACCTGATAACTCAAGGTATCATATGGCAATTAGAATAGGACCCACAATTTGTGTCTAGGTTATGATGAATAGGACAAGTATTCACCTATCATGAGCAAATTTATTTAATTACCAACTCTTATCTCAAGTCTCAACTACTCCTAGAATTTCACTCCTCCTCTACTATAAGTCACTTTAGATTTTTGAATAGCTATGAGAGAGTGAAGAGGGATTTATATTGGGATGGCCTTAAGTAGGATGTCAAGGCATTTGCAACCACATGTGATGTGTGTCAATAGAATAAAGGGGAAACTATCAAAACCCTAGGATTTTTCTGCAACCATTTACTATTCTGGATAAGGCTTGGACTAATATTTATATGAATTTCATTTTGGGGCTTCCAATATGAGAAGGTAAATAGGTCATTTTGGTTATTGTTGACTTCTTAACAAAATATGCCTATTTATGTGCATTACCTCACCCTTAGACTGCTACTGTGGTTGCTCAACACTTCTTGAATTTCATCTTCAAACTCCACAAGATGCTTCACTCCATTATCAGTGATCATGATCCTAATTTTACTAGTAATTTTTGGTAAGAATTATTTAAATTGTAGGACTCTAACTTGAACATGAGTTTGATCTATCATCCTCAAAATGATGGTAAATAGAGATTATCAACAAATTCCTTGAGACTTAGTTGTGTTTTTTTGTGTTTGAGCAATAGGGACAATGTGTCAAGTGGTTACCTCTAGTTGAATGGTGATACAATACCACTTATCATAGTGCTTCCAAGATGAAACCCTATGAGGCATTCTATGGTACTTGCCCACTTTCCTTGGGTATTCATATTCTAAATTCTTCTAAGGTTGCAGTAGTTGATAATACTCTAGCTAAGTGTGAGGAAATTTCTTGTCTCCTTAAGGCTAATCTGGCATTGACACAAAAAAAAATGAAATAATAGGTGGATTAGCATAGGACAAAGCATACCTTTGTCATTGGTGATTGAGTCTTTCTACATCTCCAACCCTATAAGCAGATGACATTGTGGGATAACTAAGGTTATAAATTGGGTCCAAAATTTAATGGCCCTTACTAGGTGATCCAATGCATTGATGAGGTGGCATACAAGTTGGTATTCCCACCCTCTTCTAAGATCCACCTAGTTTTTCACGTGTCTTGCCTCAAGAAATTGATTGGGATAAATTTTTTAAAAGGGGGAGGCAATGTCGTGAACCCTATTCTACTTTATAGTATTGCGTATTTGTTGAGTGCATATGCTTTGTAAGTCATCCATGGGTGTAATATTAAACAAAGGTGTGTATGCATATGCTTTATAAGTCATCTCACTAGTTAGAAAAGTATTTATCCCACACACATGGGATTGTAGTAATTGTATTTAGAAAGAGCCTATATTTTTTAATGAATTATTTGGAGTGTAATATCTATTGAGAGGTTTCACCTTGAAGTGGCATTGTGAACATATTAAAAGAATATTATTTCTCTATATTCTACATATTTTTGTGTGTGTTGTATTATTCATCTCATAGGTTCATTATAATGGATGGTGCAAACATCACACTACCAAGATCTCCCCAACAACACATGAAAAACATCCATGGGAATCACATCATACCATACCTCATTTACATAACCTCAAATATGGAATGAAAATAAGCATTGCTCTATTATAATCATCTAGTGACCTTTCTATAGCCATGAAAGGTGATAAAGAATAGTATGAAATACCAATTTCAGGTCCAATTTCTCTATCATCTAGGTGGATACTAGGCTATTTATGCTTCCTTCATCTACTATCATCTTAAAACACTTTCCACTTGACTTACAACTAATGTAGAAGATACTCTTCCTCAACCATGGTTCTCGATGTAAAACCTTGAACAATATCATGTTCTCTCCTTCTAGTGTCACATTCTTTGTCCCATGACCTAATTCATCACTCCCTTGAGTAACATGTACTATTTTATTAGTGCATCCATGTTCTTTCTCTACTTCTAGACATTCAAACACCCTACAACTTGATTCTCCACTTCTAAAATAGGTACCACTAAAATTATTTCCATGACCTCCTCTAGCTTTTCCTTTCTCTATCTTGGGAGTGTTCTCTTCTTTGGAGCCTTGTGTGCTATTGTTGGATATTGCAGTCTCCTTCTATCCATTTCCTTACTTGCTGCTCTACTTTTTCCTTCTACCATTACCATTGCCCTATACCCTTTGCTTCATGGATAGCTTCTCTTCTACCCCCAAATCAATTTGATAGGTACCTTCCACATATTGGAGTAGTAAACCATCAAAATATTGAGACACCTTCTCTACATCCTCCTCCATGTGAGTTTCCTAGATATTGAGTTTATAAAACTCCTCAGTGTACTCCTTCATAGTCTTCCCTTCTATTAAAAATTCTAGAACTTCCTGAATAACTCTAAATTATAATTTCTACACCGTCTAATCCCATCTATAGATCTTCAATTTTTTCTTTTCCACCCTATCTTCATGCAATACTGCTATCATATGATCACATGCCCCTTCAGTCTAGTGGTTTGTAAGGACCCACATCCTTAAACTTAGAAGAATAACCCAAAAATTAAAAACATATGCAGAAGGAAGATTTTTTTTCTTTATTAACACAAGATATACAAATCATATATCATATCTCATTAACACAAATGAATAAATTCAATACTTTACAAAATCTTTCCATATAGATTGGAATACAATCCTTTAAAAGGATAACTCAATTACTTAAGTACAACATGAATTAGTTCTTGTAGTCCACAAATCACAACTTCACATAACAGAATATTGCCCATCTTGTCATGGTGGAGATAGAATATCATCAAGGTGATTTACCACCCAACCACGAAGCTACAAGATTCCTTGACCTTACTCCTATAGGAGAAACCTAACCCTCATGAAGGCTCTAGTTGACTGAGGGTGACTTGCATGAAGGAACTAGGTGTGATAATAAACTAACAACTTATATGCATCGACTAACAAGTACACAGTACATGGAAAACAAATTGAGTAAGATAATACATATCAATAGGAATATTACATAATGAAGATTTCTAGATAAGGATAATATAGCCCTTCATAGGAATAACATCCTACATTTCTTATTTCCATAATAGATATCCATACTTGAAATTATAAAAGGAAAACATAACAACACCAATAATCCAAGTAAGCATCCAAGATAGATTCAGATGACAAGTCATTAACTAATAAATTTCAATCTATTCAAGTGGGTATGTAACTCTTTCTAGGGTTTGGTTCTCTAGATAGTTTTACGTCAGCTACCACCCACTCCAGTGAATAGGGATGGATTTTAAGATTTAAAGGAATGGATGACTAAAGTGTATCTAAAAGAAACAAAGACGTCCATAACAACACTAAGTAAAGAAAATGACATCAATTTCCAATTTATAACCATCCCAAGATCTTAACACTAATTTTACCAACACAAATCATAAATCCAAAACCTAGTTAACACTTTGTCTAAATTGACAAGATCCCAAGAACTAACTTTGAACTCTATTGTGAAAGATACGACTATGAAATCCCAAAAAAAATCCTCATTAGAAACATATCTAAAAGGATTCCAACAACATTTAATTAATAATGTCTATGCTACCCTTAACAATTATATCCAGGATGATTTGTATCAAAGAATATACAATGTTTTCTAATCACCAAGGTCCCTTAGAGGCAAGGTGAGAGCATACGACAGATTGTCTATTCCTGAAAAGAATCCATCTAGATGGTAAAATAATTCTTCAAGCATGTAGAACATAGAACTTAGTCATAATTACAGAGAATAAATAATCATATTTGAGCATACAATTTAATACAAGTCAATTATTCCACATAACTATAAGGTGCGGAATACGCCTTTCTAATACTAATCTTCAGGAGAGAGATACAAAAATTTACAAAACTTTGCAATTATAGTTCATTTAAGATGCACAAATAAGAATAACAGAATAAACAATAAAGATTGAACACCAGATTTTACATGGGAAAAACCTTACGGGAGAAAAAATGCATACATCAAAGAAAGATCACTTATATTATAGTAAAACATCAATTACATACAAGTTACAGAGCTATGCTTTCTCAGGTGTCTATCCACAGAATGAACCCAACACCACTACAGATACAATTCTCTCTCAATCATCATTGATCATCTATATATTACAGGTTACAATGCATTGTCACATTAATATTGACTTCTCAAGCATTTCAAGAGGCCCATCATTTCAACTTCCACACCAGATGAAAACTGTTACAAACTGTCTGTCATTACCCATCATTTCCAGTCATTACCACATCACCACAGTCACCTTAGAATAACCTCCATAGGATGGCGGGACACACCGCAACACCACAGTCTTCTTTACTATCCATCGCGGGGCCGCAGGGTATACCACATTGTCGCAGACAATCTTACAGATTGTTGCAGGGTGGTGGTAACACTGCACACTTGCCAACCTCTGCAGTCACCATCACGGGATGGCGGGGTAACTCCCGCTCTACCACCAGCACTGTCCAATGTCACTATGGGGTTGCGGGCTCCTGCACTAATGCACGCTTAGATGAAGACTATCGCGGGACTGCGGTAACACCACCAGCCCGCACTCCTCTAGACTGTACCCTGCAGTACTACAGTAAAAACTTGAATGCAACCATGAAAGTCTAAGACTAATGGCAACTGAGCTAGGGTTTTATTAGTGAGTTTGAGACACACATTCTCAACATTCTCCCACTTGATGAAGAACTCACTAAATCCCTTCCAACGCTTGAAGTCACTGAACATTCTAGGCCCCAAGGCCCATCGAACTGGTACACCACTTGAACTTATCTGTGCTCAAAGGCTTCATCAATGCATCAACAACATTGTCCAAAGTATCCACTTTTTTTAGAATAACCTTTCCATCCTCCACGATATCATGAACAAAGTGGTACTGCATGTTGATATGTTTCGTCCTAGCATGGAAAGTTGGATTTTTCACCAGATAAATAGCACTTTGACTATCATAGTAGATAGTAATCTACCTTGCATCAAACCCAATATCAGAACACAACCTCCTAAGACAAATTGCTTCCTTATAGGCATGAGTTTCTGCCATGTACTTTGCCTTAGTAGTAGATAAAGTGACAACAGCCTGTCGCTTGCTCATCTAGTTAACTACACCACCAAACAACGTGAATACATATCCACTGGTGGATCTTCTGCTGTCAATGTCCCTTGCCCAATTAGAATCTACATATCCATGAATGCTAACTAAAATTTGAGATCTAGTAGAGTAACCATGATAGCACAAGGCATATTAAGAAGTACCCTTCAAACACCTGAAAACTCTCTTCACAACATCCCAATGCGGCCTTCCTTGATTAGCCATAAATTGACTAAGCACTCTCACTACTTGGGCAATGTCTGGCCTGGTACAAACCATTGCATACATTAAAATGCCATCTACACTTGCATAAGGCACCTTGGTCATGTCCTCCATCTTAGCAGGAGATTTTGGACAATCTTCAACAAAAAGTTTCATTCCCTGCAACATTGAAACAACTAACTGCTTGCAATTTGTCATATTAAACCTCTCTAGGACAAAATCTATATACTTGCTCTGGTTGAGCCAAAGTTTTCTATTTTCCCTATCCCTTCTAATTTCCATCCCTAGAAATATACCTAGCTGAACCTAAATCTTTCATTTCAAACTATGCTGACAATTGAGGTTTTAATTCTGAAATCATACCCTTACTATTCCCAATGAACAACATATCATCCACATATAGGGCAATAATAAGAAGATGACCATTTTTAGATTTAAAGTAAACACAATGATCAGACTTTGATATCACAAACCCCAAGGACAACACAGATATTAAACTTCTTGTACCACATTCTAGGTGACTGTTTCAAACCATACAGAGATTTCTTTAATTTGCAAACTAGGTTTTTCCTTACCTTTTTTAGCAAAGTGCTTCGGTTGGGACATATAAATCTCTTCCTCCAAATCACCATGAAGAAATGTTGTCTTCACATCCATCTACTCGATCTCTAAATCATATGCTGTGGCAAGTGATAGTAGAAATTTGATAGATGTCAACTTAACATCTACTCGATCTCTAAATCATATGCTGTGGCAAGTGATAGTAGAAATTTGATAGATGTCAACTTAGCTATAGGAGAACATATTTGTCCATAATTAATCCCCTCCACCTGGGAATATCCTTTCACAACCAACCTTGCTTTATGCTTCTCAACACTACTATCTAGACCAATCTTTTTCTTAAACACCCATTTACATCCAACAAGCTTTCAACCTTCACGCAAAGGTACCAGATCCCATGTTTCATTCTTCTTCAATGACACCATTTCCTCATTCATGGCTTCCAACCAGGAATCTGAATCAAACATACCCATAGCCTCTCTAATAGTCCTAGGCTCATTAGTGTTAGCAATCAAAGCATAGGCACAACTAGAATCCAACATGGAATAACCAAACCTTTTAGGTTGTCGCTTCTCACGTGTAGATCTCCTCACAAGCTGAGGCTGAGGTTCTTCATCCTATTCTAAACTTTAAGAGCTACTTGAGCTCTCCTCACTAACAGGTCCACTAGGAGTACGTCGTTCATCCTTATCTAAAGTAAGAGGAATTTCAACTACCTCCTTCTTTTCTACTTCTTTTACCTCTGGCTACAGATCACTAGTAGAAGGTTTCAACTCATGGAAGATCACACTTCTGCTATATAGTACCTTCTCTGTAACTGGGTTCCAAAGCTTGTACCCTTTCACACCAATTCCATAACTGATGAAGATACATTTTTCAGCCTTGTACTCCAGTTTAGATCTTTTTTCATTAGGCACATATGCATATGCCTCACAACCAAAGACTATAACGTGTCTCAAAGAGGGCTTCTTACCAGACCATGCTTCCATAGGTGTCTTGTCCATGAGCGTTGAAGTGGGGGATTTGTTAATTAGATAACATGTTGTAGCTACAACTTCATCCCAGAACTTCTGTTCCATACCAGCACTACTTAGCATACTTCTCACCCTTTCCATCAATGTTCTATTCATCCTTTTTGTAACTCCATTTTGCTGTGGACTGTAAGGAGTCGTCCTATGTCTTTTAATTCCATGATCCTTGCAAAACTTATCAAAATCTGGAGAACAAAACTTTCCACCATTATCCATCCTCAAACGCTTAATTTTCTTGCCAATCTAATTTTCAACCAAGGTTTTAAATTCCTTAAATCAACTCAAAACTTTAGTTTTACTTTTGAGAAAATAAACAAATGCCCTTCTCGACTAATTATCTATGAACGAAACAAAATACATAGATTTTGATAATGAATGAACATTATCTGGGCCAAATACATCAGCATGAATATAATCCAAAATTCCAGAAGATTTATGAGGACTCAAATAAAATGAAACACGATGTTGTTTTCCATATATGCAATGTTTGCAAAAATCAAACTCAAGATTACAATCATCAAGCCCTTCAAATAGACTTTTATTTTTCAAGGCTTTTAAGCCTTTTTCACCAATGTGGCTAAGCCTTTAGTGCCACAACATTGTTTTCTCTGCTGGGAGCTTCATCTCTAAAGAATTAGCACCCGCAGGAACAACGTCCTTCTCTAGAAGATCAGATTACTTGACTTTGTAGAAGCACTATTACATTGAAGTGCATGTGCATCTAGCTTGTACAAAGTGCTAATTTGTGCACCCTTAGCTAGCACCATAGAGCCTCTAGTCATTCTACAAACACCATTCGAGAAAGAGACTTGTAAATCAGCATCATTAAGCTTACTTACAGAAAGTAGATTTTGAGCCAGACCTGGTATATGCATCACACCATTGATTCCTTTACTCTTCCATTAGGAAACTAAATTCTGACTCTTCCATGGCCTACAATTTCTAGGTGAGAATCATCACCTAGAAACACCCTTCCACCAACATACTTTTCATCCTTTGAGAACCAATCTCTATGAGAGGTCATGTGAAAGGATGCACCTGAGTCAATCAACCAACATCATTTGATGCTTGTGTCATGAAGGCTACTATGAAGGCATCTACATCACTCTGAGAAGATTCATTATCAGAAGAATTGTCCTTTTTCTTCTTCTTCTCCGCTTTACAATCTTTCTTAATGTGTCCAGTCTACCCATAGTTCTAGCATTTCAGCTTGGACTTTTTACTAGGAGAATTTGATCTCCCCTATGACTTGGATTTAGACTTTTTGTCTTTCTTCTTTCCCTTCTCCGTTGTTCTACCTCAAACAGCAAGGGCCTCCTTGGCCATCTTAGAAGATTTCCTCCACATTTCTTCTAACAATAGCAAAGCAACCACATCTTCCATTGGTGCAGGAGCACCTTCATAAATTGATGCTTCTATAGGAGTTTGATTAAATTTTAAATCTTTCAATAGTTTAATGAGGTCAATCAAGTAATTTTTATGTGTTTAGGTCATTAGGAGTTTCAAAAATGCAAAATATTGCAAACCATGTAAAGGTTGTCAATGTAAAATTGGAAAAAAGATGCAAAGTTGGAAGGTGAAAAGTCATTTGGCTCTTGGTTTGCTCCAGATCAGTTATGAACTGAAGAGACATGTTTTAATGCCTTTAAAAGGCCTTGTAACCATGAAGAATTCGTGGGTGGTTGAAGATTTGAGCATGGAATGAGAAAAAACAATGTTTTCCTATATTTTCCTTCAGAAATTTGCTGTCTTTTGCTATTGCATAGCCCTATATAGAATTGAATGGATGTCTAATGGATTTCAAATGTTATATCCTTCAACCACCTTCCATTTTCTTCTTGTCCCATGCATTTTTATTTAGTTTTGTGAAAGATATGAGTGTTTTATGGACTGTAATTTTCTGATTTTTCTTGCAACAGTCCCATTGCAGCGTTTGGTATGATTTTGTACGAATAGATACAGGGGCAAGCCATATATGGTTGGAAAGAGTATTGAGTCTACTTTCCATTTCTTTTTGTTGCATCAAATTTTATTAATATTTGAATAAGTTATGGTGTTTTTGGTGAGGGCAGGTCTGAACGCTGCCGAGGGTTTGTAGTTTTGGGAAAAGAGTCATAACTTTCTCTCCTACCTTTGGATCTTCATGAAAATTGGATGAAAAGTCTGTATTAATGTTCTCTTCAATCTGACCAAATCAATTAGATTATTTCTTTTTATTTGTTAATGTTATTGAGGATAGTTTTGGTCCTCCTACCTCTGCATCATTTTGGTATCAGAGCTGGCGAAAGATTTAGGTGGTGTGTATTTTTTTTTTCCTGTCATTGAGAAGGCAGGTGAAGAGCAAGAAGGTCTTGATTGTGTAGATAGATCACCAAGGGAGACAATCTACACCTTTTGGATTTTGTGTTGCTCATTTGTTTGGTTGCAGGTGCTTATCCATCTAGCTGCAGAAAGATGTTTTTTGAGGTTGTGTGTGGGAAGACAAGATGAGGTCTGTCATGACCATTCTCCAATAGAGATTTGGCTGGAGAAGGATGCATAGAGAAACCACTAAGGAGAGAGTGGTAAGTGCATCACCAGGATCTACTGTTGGGTGAGATGAATGGTTTGGTGAGTTGGTTTGTTGTGAAGCAGTGAGAGAGATGGATACCTGAAGAAGCACTTGATGTTGCAGCCCGAAGAGTACTCCACTGATGGGAGTAGAAGGAGCCTAAGGATGCTCTGTGAAGATGGTAGTTTGTTCTGTTGGTTGGTTGGTCACCTTTCTATTGGTATGAAGATTGAAGCTGAGAAGATTGAAGATAAAGCCAGAGGAGATGCAGGAAAAGAGAGTTTTGTTTTGCAGATACATTTCCAAGGGACTTGGAAATCTTTGTTGGTTGGTTGTATGGTGCAGGAGCACCTTCATAAATTGATGCTTCTATAGGAGTTTGATTAAATTTTAAATCTTTCAATAGTGTAATGAGGTCAATCAAGTAATTTTTATGTGTTTAGGTCATTAGGAGTTTCAAAAATGCAAAATATTGCAAACCATGTAAAGGTTGTCAATGTAAAATTGGAAAAAAGATGCAAAGTTGGAAGGTGAAAAGTCATTTGGCTCTTGGTTTGCTCCAAATCAGTTATGAACTGAAGAGACATGTTTTAATGCCTTTAAAAGGCCTTGTAACCATGAAGAATTCGTGGGTGGTTGAAGATTTGAGCATGGAATGAGAAAAAACAATGTTTTCCTATATTTTCCTTCAGAAATTTGCTGTCTTTTGCTATTGCATAGCCCTATATAGAATTGAATGGATGTCTAATGGATTTCAAATGTTATATCCTTCAACCACCTTCCATTAGCTTCTTGTCCCATGCATTTTTATTTAGTTTTGTGAAAGATATGAGTGTTTTATGGACTGTAATTTTCTGATTTTTCCTGCAACAGTCCCATTGCAGCGTTTGGTACGATTTTGTACGAATAGATACAGGGGCAAGACATATATGGTTGGAAAGAGTATTGAGTCTACTTTCCATTTATTTTTTTTTCATCAAATTTTATTAATATTTGAATAAGTTATGGCATTTTTGGTGAGGGCAGGTCTGAACGCTGCCGAGGGTTTGTAGTTTTGGGAAAAGAGTCATAACTTTCTCTCCTACCTTTGGATCTTCATGAAAATTGGATGAAAAGTCTGTATTAATGTTCTCTTCAATCTGACCAAATCAATTAGATTATTTCTTTTTATTTGTTAATGTTATTGAGGATAGTTTTGGTCCTCCTACCTCTGCATCATCCATCTTGAAAGTGGTTGTTGTACTTCCAATAGCCATTACCAGGAGATCCCATGTGTCAGGCAACAAAGACAATAGGAGCATGCAACGATCCTTGTCTTCTATTCTTACACCCATAGACACCAACTGAGCAATGATCATGTTAAACACATTTAAATGATTTGCAACAGACGCTCCTTCCTCCATCTTCAAAGAATACAACTTCTTCCTCAAAAATAACTTGTTTACTAGAGATTTCCCTTGATAAATGTCACCAAGCTTCTTCCACAAAAGTTTCGCTGTCTTTTCTTCATGGACATTCAAGAGAACTGAATAGGCCAAGCATAGTCTTATCAGACCCTTGGCTTTTTCGTCCATTGCATCCCAGTCATCTTGCGAGGTTGTTGATGGTTTGTTAGAGGACACTACTATCCATAACTCCCAATCCATGATCAAATCTTCCATTTTGAGTTTCCACAACTCAAAATTTCCACCGTTGAATTTCTCAATCTCTATTCTTCTGGATGTTCTCACCATCTTAAATATGCAATAAGTTTATAAACTAGATTTCTCTACAAAATTCCCACTTAACAAGATCAGTACAAAAAAGCTATCTTACCCACAAGGACAACAAAGTTGGCCAAGCTCTGATACCAATGGTAAGGAAAGAAGAGTGCGGAATACGCCTTCCTAATACTAATCTTCACGAGAGAGATACAAAAATTTACAGAACTTTGCAATTACAGTTCATTTAAGATGCACAAACAAGAATAATAGAATAAACAATAAAGATTGAACACCAGATTTTACGTGGGAAAATCCTTACAAGAGAAAAAACTCACACACCAAAGCAAGATCACTTGTATTATAGTAAAACATCAATTACATACAAGTTATGGAGCTATGCTCTCTCAAGTGTCTATCCACAGAATGAACCCAACACAATTACAAATACTATTCGCTCTCAATCATCATAGATCATCTATATCTTATAGGTTACAAAGCACTGTCACATTAATACTGACTTGTAAAGCATTCCAGGAGGCTCATCATTTCAACTTCCACACCAGATGAAAACTGTTACAAACCGTCTGTCATTACCCATCATTTCCAATTGTTACCGCATCACCCCAGTCACCTTAGACTAACCTCCATAGGATGGTGGGACACACAACAACACCGCAGGCTTGTTTATTATCCATCGCGGGGGGCCATGACATATACCGCATTGTCGTAGGAAATCTTATAGACTGTCGCAGGGTGGCAGTAACACTGCACACCTACCAACCTCTCTAGTCATCGTCGTGGGATTGCAGGGTAACTCCCGCTCTACCGCTAGCACCGTCTAATGTCACTGCGGGGTTGCAGACTCCCGCACTACTGCACGCTCATATGAAGACCACTGCGGGACTGTGGTATCACCGCCAGCCCGTACTCCTCTAGACTACACCCTACGGTACTATGGTAGATGCTCCCTATGGTACTGCGGTAAAAACCTGAATGCAACCATGAAAGTCTGAGACTAACAGCAACTAAACTAGGGTTTTATCAGTGAGTTTGAGATACACATTCTCAACAATATCAACATATGAGACTATATTGACATTTACTTAATTGACTCACAAGTTAATTATCTTATTATGATATATTCATCTCAAGCTATTTTGTAAGATTTATCAATAACTCGACCAATTTAAATCTAGTCAAGCAATTATTTCCTATTATTTGTCAATCTTAATACTTCTTATTTTCTAATATATATAATTGTAGACAATTAGAAGTCATAAGTATAAGTACATCTTTTAAATACATACCAATATACTTCCATTTACTACATAGCCTATCTTCTAACAATCATTTAAATCATTTGTCTATAGTAGTTCTATATGATTATTACAACTCAAGAGAACCATCTAAACATTATATTTATAACTTGCTAAGTTGATATCTTATCTTGATAATCTATAACATGTATCAATGTCCAATCATTCTAATTTAATGTAAGTCTGAAAGAAAGTATCCAAATCTAGAAACAATATGCTATTTCCTCAAACATATTCCAAATCTTAATAGAATGTATTTCAATTCCATATAATTATTCTAAGTAAAAGTTAATACTATTGATGCAACAATACCACCATTGGCATACGTTAATTTGATGCCACTATATACGAATACAATCTTAGATAATACATTTATCACCACATTGAAATTAATATAATCATAGACATTCGGTCCCGTAAGATACTACAATATACAGTAACTCAAATACCATTCATACATACTCACAACTAGGTGGTAATGAAACGCCATTGTAATGCATGGGCAATTGTATGTATATAGTTGTATGTATTATGATGCCTTTGTGTTACAAAGGTATTTAATTCACATATATAGATAAATATATGGCCATTTAAATACAATTCCATAGTCATGGCCAAGTATAATAGATTGCCACTATAATACAAGTGCAATCACATACACATCTAAGTATATTACGATGTATCTGTATTAAAGAGGTAAATCTTATACATATAAATATGGCCAAGAAATACAATGTCACAATAACTAATACAATTTATTTCCAAATGTAATCCAATGATATTGAATGCAATAATTTACTTCTAACTCACAACTACAATCATTATAAATCTCAAGCTAGTTTGGCATTATCAAAATATAATGCAAGCATTTATTTATTTCAGAATATGAACTGTAGATCTTTATTTCCTCTTAGAATAAAACTAAAGATTAAATAGCAGCAAGTGAATTAAATACCAACAAACACCTTCAATACAACAAGGCATCAATTAATAAAATCCATGGAACAATTTCAAAGCAAAACCAACCAGAATTCCAATGGCACCTACTTATGTGGAGATATACATTCCTGAGATTTAATAGGGTAACTGAAATCTTTTAAATGCAACCCTATACCTCTACAGAACAGATTCAATTAAATAGATTGCATGCAAGTCAATTACTATAACAATAGTACTACCCTAAGAGAGTAGCCTTATGCCCAAGAATGAACAGATATAAATCAAATAACCAGAGATAACAATTACCAACGACAATAGATTTATCAATTAAAACACAAGATAAATATCAGGAGATAAAATATTTGATCACTAAATGATTTCTCTAAAAGTCATTAGAACCACGTTTTAATAATTTAACCTCTAGAACATAGAGCATGATTAATGGTTTTCTAAATGATACCAGGAAGATAATCAAGAGCAATTTCAGGAAGCAATCTTTAATTAGACTGGTCTATAAAACTAATTGTCAACATGCAACTCCAAATACACATTATTCATTACTCAAGCATAGATTATTCAATGAGATAATTGTAAGAAGGGCACACCTGATTAAATTTGCATAGAGATCATTATCCTTAGCAGCCCCTAATTCAACGACTTTTTCAAACCTACACAATCAGTTTCTCTTTCCAAAAAAAATCTAGAATGCATAGGCAATAATCCATTTCCAAAACCAAGAACAACCCCCTACTACTCCCGATAATTTCTTTTTTAAAATCCAAAATGATGGTTACAAAAGAATTAATTCCACTCCACCTTCACTGGCTAATTTTAGCATTGTCATGACTCACGCCAATAAGCTAGAAGGAAAACATTTTTTTTCTTATTTTAAATAAATAGAATTATTGAATAATAAATGAGAATCAATTTGCAATGAATATATATAACCAATTTACTATCAAAACACTATTCTTTTCAATTATTCCTATCGAAGTTAAATAAAGAAGCATTATAAAATATCATACACACATCAGAATATAGATTACTATCATTCCATCATAGTTGATCAATTAGGCTTGTGACATACTTCCCCACTAAGACTTTGCATCGTCCTGATGTAAAATTTTCAAGAAATTAATTACCCTAAACAATTCTCCATCACCATAATAACATATTTTCAAAAACTAAAGGAATCGAAACCATCTAGGATCCAATTATGAAATTATTACCAAATTTTCACACAACAAAACATGCACTGAATTCCATGGAAATTAACTAATTTATAGAATCAAATGATTGAACACAATTACTAATATTTTTTCTCACACACACATGCATATTTATGCAAATTAAACTACATGATGACTAAGTGGTGTGTGTTTATTCCCTTCAGACAATTCACCTTTAGTCAACTAGAACCTTCTCCTTGATGATACCCTCTCTGTAGAGTGTGGTTCCTGTCACATTCACAAGTAAAATCAATCCATCAAATAATTCTTCGATTGAATAATATTATTTCTCAATTGAAAATTCGTAATTATGCATCAACAAGATTCGTGACATCCTAGTCATAATCCTGATGCTTTTATGTTCTAGTCATGGTTAAGCAAACTTAAATTTTATCTTCATTAAGTTACCATATCTTTCCATCATGACTTACCTTAACCTTGCATCTTTTCTACCTATCAAAGATACTAATTCCTTCACATGTACCTATTTTTTCATAACCATATAGTCCCTATATACACAATATTCTTGCACAAGTTGTGAGAATATTATATGAGCTTTTGTATCAACTAGTTATTGCTCAACTTCTTCCTAAGTAAAGTTAGGATTTCATCACTGACTATGAATTGGTCCTACAAGGAGATATTTGTTAATCTCATTCATACATTATGATATATGCATGTCAACTGAGAGAGTTTATCCTAACTTGATTAATTATTTAAATATTACTAACTATGAATAAATTCATGGAGATAATGATATTTCTTGTCTAGATTCATATACAAATGATTCCCATGAAATGAATCCTCAAAATTTACTCAATTCTACTACTAGAATTATTGTTCTCCTATCTCTATTAACATGAATTAAGAGGTTAATCATCAATGTCTCCTTTCAACTAGATATTTCAACTCACAATAAGTTAAACATATCTTATCATGACAATGGACATTTTGCATACAAATGATTCTAACCAACAATTTTACTCAAAGAGGTATAATACCTACTATAGCAGATGCAACCAATCTCATTTAACAAGATATCAACTCAATATGCTTATTTAACTGTATAATTGGGTAGCTTCCTGCTCATACAGAACAAGTATTCCTTCATCCATCAACAAAGATAAATATACTAAAACTTGATCTATCCAAAGGAAGAGAAATGTTAGAAATTAGTATAAATTTTTAAGAAATCTTATTAAAGTAAATGTTTTAGTCAATCTAAATACTCAGGAATAGCCAATATAGGCTATACTATCACTAGGCTTGTCCATACGTGACATTCTTTTCCACATAGTCAATAGGACTATGTCTCTATCCAATATGAGATAGACAATCAGAAATGGCCATTCAGGTTTAATTATTCAATATGCTCTACCTAAAGACTTTCTACCCATTAGAACCATCTAGGTTCTGAATCACTTACTAAAAAATCACAATATGCCCATTATTGTAGTGAGGTTTTCTATAAGAAATACCAACCAACAAAACCTTGCACTCTTCCTCGAATTTTAGCTACCGACTGAATATAAGGTTAATCCACCCCAGGGATCTTCTGAGTATCAGTGAATTTTACTTATCTTAGATTACGATTGTTTGATTCCTTATTTCATACATGCCTATCCACATGTGACTCTAGATTTATCATTTAAGAAGCTAAGAAAGCATTCTCAATACTATATGAAAGAAAGAGTTTCAATGTTAAACTCAAGGAGAAATTCAACATCAAGCATAAAAGATCATCAAAATTAAAGAAGGAATGATCATAATATACCAAGAAATTATTCAACTCCTCATGTTAATATTTTTTAGCACTTGATTCACAACACCTCCCAACAACTCACATAAACAACACTTACATGTTACATAAATTTAATTCCACATGAAGCACATCACAATCTCATGATAGAGGGAGATACAAGGGGGGTGCACTCCATTAGAGGTCTCCACACCCTTCCTCAGCTGTACATGAGAGACAAGGGGATACACTCCAAGAGAGACATCCATGGCCATCCTCTACCCTATGGGTAATAACATCACATATGAGTCACTAGTGGATCCATAAAGAGGGGGAGAATAGGGAATACAATCCAATGTGACTATGAGGGGACTCACTCTAATGGAGGTCACACACCTCACTCTACAATAGGTTATATCCCAAAGGAGGCCTTCATTCCTCCCTCAACTCCACACAAGGGAGGCTCTTAACCCCAAAAAGAGAAGATGCGCTCCCAATATAACAATCCCTTCCCGATCACAATACAATTACAAGATAAGATGATTTTAACACCAAATCATCGAAGATCATCAAAGAATCATCAAACATCAACATTAAGGAATAAGATAATTTCAACACCAAATCACCAAGATCAATATCAAGAATAAGATGATATCAACACTAAATTACTGAAGGTCAACATCAAGAATGAGATGATTCCAAAAATAATCAAAGGTCGGCATCATAGAATATGATAATCTCACCACTAAATTAATTGAAGGTCAAAATCAAGAATTGATAGGATTACAACACTAAATCTTCAAAGACCAACATTAAAAGATAAGGCAACTTCAACACTAATCACTAAAAATCATCTATAACCAAATAAGAACATTGACAATAAAGTATCTTCAAGGATCCTAAATAAGGATAAGAAGATCAATATCAAAGAATAGCTAAATCACCAAAGACTATTAAGAGCAAGAAGCTCAATTAGGTTTTACTTAACAATCAATGATATAAATGTCACAAGAGATCTAATATTCATTTATCATAGAGCATAGTTTCTGAATTAAAATATCACACAAAAATTATCACCAATTTAGAAGAAAATAAGCACCAATAACTTATCACTTTTAAGCAATCACTCAATAATTTATCTTTGAAGTGTGTGATGATTTAAGTGACTACTTGCACATTGAGGACATGCCAGTTGGATTCACTAAAAGGCTAAGCAACTTTCAATTAGCAACAACACAATTCCATTAGCATAATTATGGCAAGTTATAGGATACATCAAATGGATCAGTCAAGAGACTTACTATCAAGGTACAATTTTTTTTGTTAGAAATAAGACTTTAAATAATACTTTAAGTAATTGCATGGGTAGGTGCAAGAAATTTATGAATTCACAACATATAGTTCTATAGATTCCAGACCTTACAAGTTCTATGTAGTTCAAATCAAATGAACCTTAAATCTAAGAGCACATATAGTTCAATTTAAGAGATTCGAATACAACTATTCTTTAAAAGACAACCAACTAACTAAAAATTCTAGTCATTCTCTTTTGTCATGACGTTGTTTACACATTTTCCACAAGCACATAATGAATACAATTTTGCAATTGACTGTCTCCCTAAAATTAAAATTATAAGACAATGTAGGAAAATATAGCATCTTCAAAATATCAATAGCTTAATCATTTCTATAAATCAAAACTACTTTCCTATGTACAAATCTCATCATATTATCCATTCCTAATGAAATAATAATCTATATGATACTATACTTTAATCAATTCCCCTGCATATGTAATGACAAGAAATTAATAGAAAGAACATTTTAACCGATATTGATCTATGCTATTGGATACAATAGCGACCTACTATTCATTCTTCAAATATGCATAACATCAAGAAGAATCAATTCTCATCAAATGATGGTTCTAATCACATTTGTAAAAACCTATGTATAACAAGCATCATAATAAGATGTGACTCATACATAGTCCACTAAGGATATATAGTAAATAGAGCAAATCTATGCTTAACCTTATCCTTAATCCAATTTTGAAATCATAACATACTATTAACATCTTATGGTTAAAGTAAGGGCTATATGTTACTATTACCATCAAAGATATTATCCAAGAAGAACTTAGAAAGGTTATTATGATCTAAAGATTATGACCCTTCTCATGTAGTCTAAGTTTAAACAACAATTAGTCAAATTTTCTTCGTTACCTTTTAACTTCTAAATCTCCAGACATTACCTATCTCTTGCTTACATATCCTACAAAATAAACTTGAAAACAAATGAATTGATATGCATTATGAAATGGAAATGATGCTGCAACAAGAACATAAGACTTTTAAGTCAAATAGGGTTAAAATTTCAAGTTTCTATAGAAAAATTCAAGTGAAAACAGTCATGAAACTTCAGTTACAAAATCTAGGTTATTCAAAAAACCTTAGTCAAGATCATAGGGGAAATGTAGTCACAAATAATGATAAAACATTTTAATTAAAAAGGAGAAAATCATAGCCTGATCTAGTTCGAAAGTATAACCTCAACAATTTCTCTTCTTATGTGTGACCATCATACAAAATACATCATTTACATGTGTCCACAAGATATGAGTACAATTGCAAGGACAAATCAATCGAGCATACAAAACTTTACAAGATTCAATCATTCTCAACATCAAGGATTACAACCTTTCCTAAAGAGGAAATATAATGACTTGATGAACCAAATCCTAGTTCTAGGTCAATGACATGAGATACTACAACAATTAGTGGAACAAACACTATTTCCTGACTCATCTACGAAGTCTTCAACCCAGTTCTAGGGTCTACAAACATTCAATGCACCTAGATTACCAAACTATAAGGCAAGTTCACACACACACACACACACACACACACACATATATATACAACATAGGCATAGAAGACTATAGGCCCTAGTGCTTGAACCTAGAGCTTTGATACCATATGGAAGGACCCACATCCATCAATTTGATAGGTACCTTCCACATATTGGAGTAGTAAACCATCAAAATATTGAGACACCTTCTCTACATCCTCCTCCATGTGAGTTTCCTAGATATTGAGTTTATAAAACTCCTCAGTGTACTCCTTCATAGTCTTCCCTTCTATTAAAAATTCTAGAACTTCCTGAATAACTCTAAATTATAATTTCTACACCGTCTAATTCCATCTATAGATCTTCAATTTTTTCTTTTCCACCCTATCTTCATGCAATACTGCTATCATATGATCACATGCCCCTTCAGTCTAGTGGTTTGTAAGGACCCACATCCTTAAACTTAGAAGAATAACCCAAGAATTAAAAACATATGTAGAAGGAAGAAATTTTTTCTTTATTAACACAAGATATAAAAGTCATAAATCATATCTCATTAACACAAATCAATAAATTCAATACTTTACAAACTATTTCCATATAGATTCGAATACAATCCTTTAAAAGGATAAATCGATTACATAAGTACAATAAAACTTAGTTCTTGTAGTCGACAAATCACAACTTCATGTAACATAATATTTCCCATCTTGTCGTGGTGGAGAGAAAATATCATCAAGGTGATTTACCACCCAACCACGAAGCTACAAGCTTCCCTAGCCTTACTCCTATAGGAGAATGCTGACTCTTCACAAAGGCTCTAGCTGACTAAGGGTGACTTGCATGAAGGAACCTGGCGCGATAATAAACTAACAACTTATATGCATCGACTAACAAGTGCACACTCCATGGAAAATTAATTGAGTAAGAGAATATATATCAACAAGAATATTACATAATGATCATTTTGAGATAATGATAATATATCCCTTCATAGGAATAACATCCTACATTTCTTATCTCCATAACGGACATCCGTACTTGCAATTATAAAAGGAAACCATAACAACACCAATAATCCAAGTAAGCATCCAAGATACATTCAAATGACAAGTCATAAACTAATATATTTCAATCTATCCAAGTGGGTACACAACCCTTCCCAGGGTCTAGTTCTCCAGACAGTTTTATGTCAACTGCCATCCACTTTGGTGAACAGGGATGGATTTTAAGATTTAAAGGAATGGATGATTAAAGTGTATATGAAAGAAACAAATACACCCACAACAACACTAAGTAAAGAAAATGACATAAATTTCTAATTTATAACCAGCTCAAGATCTGAACACTAATTTTACCAACACGAATCATAAATCCAAAACCTAGTTAATACTTTGTCTAAATTGACCGAATCCCAAGAACTAACTTTGAACTCTATTGTGAAATATACGACTATGAAATCCTAAACAAAATCCTCATCATAAACTTATCTAAAAGGATTCCAGCCACATTTAATTAATAATTCTCTATGCTACCCTTAACAATTATATCTAGGATGATTTGTATCAAAGAATAGATAATGTTTTTGGATCACCAATGTCCCTTAGAGGTGAGGTGAGAGCATATGATGAATTTTCTATTCCTGACAAGAATCCATCTATATGATAAAAGAATTCTTCAAAAATGTAGAACATAGAAGTTAGTCATAATTATGGAGAATAAAGAATCATATTTGAGCATAGAATTTAATACAAGTCAATTACTCCACATATCAACATATGAGACTGTAAGCACAAAAATCACGCACAGCCTCCACAAGGACCCCTATGATGATTCAAATCCTTATCACGTACATGTAAGCATGAAATTATGTCCTCTAAGCAGCAAACCTCTTGATGACATGTCTTCTTTCTTTTCTTGTGTTGTTTCCTCTTTGTCGATTTCTCTCTCTCCCTGTTTGCGACGCTTTTCAACACTTTTTGCGACACTTGTCAATTACATTTTGTAAGCTTTAGACCTTGCTCCTAAGGCTTGTAAGAATCTTGTAGATGAGTTTTCACCTTTCCCTTATGTTTTTCATCCTCTACACCCCCTAGAAGCCTTCTAGAGGTTCCCCTATCCATCTCCCACTTTCAGTTTTCAGTTCCGCTCAACCAATCCAAATCTCCCCCGGGAGATCCTGCAGGTGCAAGTGGAGATTTGGATTCTTGCACATGACTGGCCTATTTCTAGAGGCAGAACACCTCCTTTTCCTCTCTTCTTTCATTTCCCACCCTGCAGTTCTTCAGAAAACCCTGTCAAGCCTGGATCTCCCCAGGGTGATCCTACTAATGGAAGGGGTGACCCTGTCATGTTTCCAGCTGCGGAAAAACTTGAGTTTGTCCCTCAATTTAGCTCCATTTTTGCTCATTTTCTTCCAGTTCACATGATTTTTGATGTCTAATATGGAGTTGACTATTTCATGCACCCACACATGCATAATTAACTCCATTTGATCTAAAATTAACAACTCAATCAATCTCATGCATCCTCTCAACTCTAATTCCTCTTCAGTGATAAGTTATTATTAATTTATCACTCCATAGTTAGCTGAGTTCACTGGGTAATCAACCTTGTTAACTCCCCAATCAATCCTTGTTAACTTATCAATCAAATGAGATAATTTCTCAATCAATCCCATTCTTCAAACCTATAAATATCCCCTCCCTCAAGTAGAAAGGGAGGCAAATTCATTGTGCACAAAGCTCTTGCTAGTTTTTCCTCTCCAAAGCAGCATTCTAATGCTCTTACAGGATGAAGGTGCCTTTTGCTTTATTCATTGTTCAACCAAGCATCATTATGCTGCTTCATTCAATGCCATTATGCTCAACCAAAGCTCTCATTGAGCTCTTTCAAGCTTCAACAAGCTTCTTTTTGCTTCTTTATGTCATTTTGTCATCAAGAGGTCTTCCTGCTACTATAAAAGGAATTGAGGTTGCCAACATCAAGGATTTCTGAGGGTAGTGGAGTCACACAAATCTTCATTCTTTTAGGTTCCTTTATTGCTTTATTCAATTCATAGTAATTAGAAAACCAAATTTGCTCTTGGAAACAATAAGTCTTTTCTTTTTCCTTCATAGTTAGATCTTGCATGTTAGAATAATTGTTTTCATATTCCTAGATCTAGATTATTTGAAGAAGCAATTTCCCTTTTTAGATTAGATTACTTCAAAAAAATCAAAAACCCAAAAACATAGATTAAACTTGTATTAGGAAAAGTCATATTAGCTTGCATTCATATTTCTTTTTCATAGATTAAAGAGCACTTTCATTTCCAAAATACTAAAAAAAGCACAAAAACACATTTGCATATCATTTAGCTTTGCATGCATATAGGAATCCTAGAAATAGACAAACTTGCAAACCCTCGATATCTCACGAGGTAAACCACGATAAACGATTCAATCAAACCCTTGATCACATCACAAAGTAAACACAAGTCAAAGCATAATCAAACCCTAGGTCAACTAAACCCTAGGTCAAAACACTAAGTCTAGTTAAGGGTGGTCATCATACATTTACCTCTATCTTGGCTCACGAATGTGCCTAGGAGTGAGAGGAGAGTGGGTGAGGGCTATCCGTGATGAGATTGATGAAATCAATCCATGAAAATAGTAAGAGACATTTACCTTACTACAACAAGATCCATTTGTCCTCTTGTTAAGAGAAGAACAAAGGTAACTCCAAATACAACAAGAACTCATTCAACACATTGAAAGGCAAGAGGATATAAACCAAAGAAACTGCTTACCCACACAAAGGTGGAATAGAAGAAACCCCAACATGAGAAGAGAAACTAGTGACCCTTCGAGTCATAGTGTTATCTCAACAACAACTTGTTGCAAGTATGGGCCTAACCAGTGTTGTCATTGATGTCAACATACTCCTATTGCATTAATGTCAAGGATTGGATGAGTTATATGCTGAGGATATTGAGAAAATTACTCCTATCAGGAACAGAGAAGAACAGTGAAGATAGTGAGGTAAAGATCCTAGCTAAGATGAAGGTCAGAGGATGCACATCAAAGGGTTTATGTGTCCTAAGATGATCCAGTAAAGTTTTGAGAGGTCCGCATGAAGATCTGAAGAAGTTATAGCCACTTAAGTAAAACTGGTTCTGGCAGATGTTTAGAGGTGACAGAGTGACACAGAAAGGTCTGGCGAGATCTAAAAATGCAATATCTTGTTCTACGGATTTGGTGGAGTGTTTAAGAAGTCAATTTGAATTGACAACTCAATTGGTTCATGGTTTGGAGGTTCACAAGCATCTATTCCAATATGACAATGATGAAAAACTATGTTCTTGAGGTTCCGGATGAAGGAGAGAAAGATTTCAGTAAGCAGAAGTAGTGTGGATGTTCTTGGTGATTCAGACAAGCTTGTGGAGGTCTTTGTATTGTGTCCAGTTCATGTTGGTGGTCCACATTGGAGATTGAGCTTGAAATTGAAGAATTACTTCTGGATGATGTTGTTCTTCCTAAGTTTGGCCAACCAGATGAGTTACACATCCTGCAGATGATCTTGAAGATATTCTGTGAAGCATGGTGTGTTCCTAAAAGAATATTGAAGTCTCAGATTTGTGTAGCCAATAGTGTTTTGATCCGCATGAAGTCTTTTGTAATTAGTCAAGTTGTATTTTCTCTGTAATGTATGCTGACTTGGATGATTATCCCAAAGTCTAATGTCTTGTATAAATAAGAAGTTGTGAAGTCATTTCAAATGTATCTGGGCGAAGATGAGAGTGTGGTAGAGAGGAGAAGTATGAAAAGCAATGCAAAAGTATTGGGCTTAAATGGAACTGACTCAAGCATGGTGAAGATGCTATTCTTCAGTTCAAGTATGTAATATTTATTATTTTGTAGACAGTGTGTCTACTGTAGGTAGTGGGCCTCTTGTGAGCAGTGTGCTCGGGTAGTGAGCCCTAATTGGCATGTGCCATTTTGTTCCTTTTATTCTTCTAACAGAGAATACAATCTTGGGTTAGTCACCCCATGGTTTTTCCCTTAACTGGGTTTTCCACGTCAAAATCTTGGTGTCATATGTGTTAATGTGTTTTTACTCTTGAATGATTGCATGATGTTTCCATGATTAATTTATGATTATGCTACTGAATTACAAGAAGGATTTAAGTAATTAACTTGAGGAAGTTTTGGGACAACTGATTCACCTCCCCCTCTCAGTTGTCTACCTTGATTCTAACACAACTACCATCAAATAAAACATTCAACTTAGCACACAACAACAAAAGCCATAGAACTTGTCGATCCCTCTCCACAAAGTCTAGCTCTCCAATGAGCCAGACCCCCACCATGCCTCGCCTCCTCTTGATTGGCTACTTCCACAAGAGTGAGAGTGACATGGTGGATCACCCCATGGCAAGGTGGGAAGGGTCCATGTGTGTGCCAAAATTTGACTCGACAACACCAGGCAACCAGAGTCATGATTTTGAGCGTACATATTTTGGTGAACCCGACGTGAAATTACAAATACTTCTAGGACGAGTAGTTTTGCATTCCAACTTCAAATATTCATTTAGTAAAAGCTTCAAAAGATTTTCACACTACTCTTCATAGCCACTTTAGCTTCTATCACTTACATCATCATCTACTCCATTTGTTCTATGGTGTCTATGGCACCCCCGAATATGACAGAACTTGACTTAAACCAAGGGAATATTCCCTCAAGAGAACCAGAAACTCCTTCCTTCGATAGGTATGTACCATTGCATCCTGATGCACTAATCACCAATTGTTATGACCGCAAAGATTCTAATTATGAACAAGATCAAAGAGAATCCAGGCATTCTCTATCTTTCAACAACCTAGTTTGGGAAAACAATCTAGCCATACCAAATGCGCCACATAAAGCTAGAAGGATAAGGTCATAAATACATCGACCCGATCAACCTTCCACAAGCACATCAAGTACTCATCTTGATGAGGAAGTCAAACAATTAGAAAAGCATCTGCAAGAAGCCAAAGACACTCAAGAGGCATTAAGGATTGCCTTGCGAGAAGAGCAAAGAGAAAATGCTGCACATGGAGAAACATATCACCATGAAAATACTCGAAGAGAAAATCCTAGAAACAAAGAAACACCTAGAGTTGTTACTCTCGCAAACTTAATTGCAACTCTAGCGCAAAGGATTAGAATCTTGGAAGAAGAGCAAGATGCTCCAAAAAGAAGGCAAAAATCTCATGAACAGGACCAGGGGGCATCACAAAATCCCCCTATCTCAATTACTATTCACAAAACGCTAGCAATGGTACATGTTTGAATGGGAATCCTCCTGTTTAAAACAACCAAACAAATCTGACAATGGGTTATCAAAACCCACCTATAGGTTTATTACTATAGACCCCACAATCTCAAAGTGCCTTTCTAGGGACATATCTTGAGTATTTGAAAGAACCTCTAGATGAAAACATAAGAAGCGTACAACTACCTCAACCATTGCCTGATCTCCTGAAGTTCAAAGGAGAAGGAGATCTAAACTTCCACATTAAAGCATACACCACGGTAATAAGAGAACTCCTTCCTTGGGATGGGGTTGTAGAAAAAATCTTTCCAAAAACTCTTGAAGGCATAGCTCTAGATTTGTATTATCGCTTACTAGAAGCTTCAATTCACTTGTTCAGACAACTAATTGGAGAGTTTGTCATGGCATTTGACATGAACAAACTCATTAAAACAAGGATCAGAGAATTCCTCAGAATGAAACAAGAGCCTAAAGAATTTGTAGCCTATTTTGTCACTTGATGGAGGCAAGCCCTTTACTCTTTGACTATTGCTCCAAACATGGATTACCGAGAACTATGCAACCTCTTCTTGCATGCCCTTAACAAAGACATGAGAGAAGATGTTCAAAAACTACCATACAAATCCTATGAGGAAGCATTAGAAAGTGCTTTAAGGATTGACCAAGCCACAATTGACAGTGGTAGAAAAGTCTATGGGACAAATGGAAATTTGATGAAGGAAGACACAAGAAACAATGTCTCTATCATTAAGATCCTTAAAAACAATAGGAGTGCAACCATGGATGGAGTGACATATCAACCCACAATTAAGAAAGTAAGAGATGACTATAATGGGGGAGATTACTATCCTCCTAATGTAAATGCCATAGACCGACCTAGGAACAATGGGTACTACCCTCGAGACAGTTACCAAAATTGGAACTGCAACAGAAATAGGAATAGAAATGATGGAATATATGAAAGACCCCCATACGAGTTCAATCAATTTTGTTCCTTTCATTGAACAAGGGGGCACAACACAGAATCTTGTAGAGAATATAATAGATTCATAGCAAGACTATCAGAAGACCAACAACGTTTGTTCATAGAGATGTTCTTGAACCCATAGGAGGTCACAGAAAATAACAAAGATACAAGACAAAATCAAGCTCCAATAGCCCCGCAAAATGCAAACATGAGAATTTATCAAGATCCATTCCCCACACATAAAGACACAGAAACAATGAATCAAAACAAGACAACTCAAAGTAGTAATCCTAAAATCGCACCACAACTAGGACAAAAAGGAGAAGCTAGGATGATGGGATTAGTCAAGATTATGCACAATGAAGGAGAAGAGGAAGATCATGAGGATGAAAATGAATAAATAGAAGCATATGGGGATATCATTTTGGTAGTGGAGCCGATACCAACTCCAATCAAACCTTATGAGCTCATAGAAGACTTAAAGAAAACATATGCTCACATTTCGTTCATTGACTTACTCAGGAACTCCCCTTCACATTGCTCATCATTACTAAAAGCAATAGGTCTAAATAACTCAACCAAATTATGCCACCACCTAGTGAGTAAATCAATCATGTGGACTATGAAATCAGTCCACCAAATTTGAAACTCAAAGATCTAGGGTTCTTCTTTGACTTGTAGCAGATGCCTTCCGAGATAGAATTAACCAAAAAAGGAGACCCTGTGTTGTATCTTCAAGTATGGATCTACACCACTTGCATCAAGAGGACCTTAATCAATGATGGGGTAGCAGTTAACATAGTTCCTTTCTCCCTATTAGAGAGGATGGGCTATGGACACACTAATATCACCACTTCACTAGATACTCTAAGCGGGTATCATAATCTAAAGGCTACCACCATAGGCAAGATTACCCTTCTAGTGACCTTGGGACGTAAAACCATTCCTACCACATTCTACATCGGAGAAAAAGACACAAGATATAACTTGATTCTTGGAAGATCGTGGATACATAGGATGAAAGTTGTGCCATCCACATTATTTTAAGAAGCTCGATTCTTGCACTTAGGGAAAGTATACGTCGCAAAGGGAGACCCAGAACCTTTTAGCTTGTTAAAATCAAACACACCAAATAAACGTATAGGTATGCCCATAGACTATGAACTCCCTACCAACAAATTGACCTTCCCTAATCCTACACCTCAGTCGATATGCACCAAATGAATGGAAATCCCAAAAAAGACCATAAATGCCGTGGAGATCAAAACTTTAGAGAATGAGGCATTGCCAAAAGAAAAGGAAATGTTTCCCAAAGAAAAGACAATTGAGATCATGGAATTGATTTTGTGGGATGGACCACTCCAATTCCCCTTAGAGGTACCCATGATCGACATCCAAGAGGCCTACAAACTTTTCCCTTGCATAGGAGAAAAACCACATAGAACTAAAGGTCCAATGTTTGAGACAACTACATTAGATTTAAGAAATGCAGACCTGTATGCTTTCTCAGACACTAAGGAAGACATAATAGAAAGTTACACTCCATTGTCACCACTAAGTGAATCATGTGTCCCCAAGACACCATAAGAAACATAATCTTATGAGACTCTCACACCATTAGAGGATTCATATCGACCATTGACACCCATGGAGGAGGCGCATTCTATTGACAATGAATCAACTAACACCATAGGAATGCTACCTAGAATGTTCATGGTGTGTCAACCGAAAGAGAAACCAACCATCTCTGCCTCGATTCAATCAAATGAATTTGGTGAGTGGGAAGCACCTTTGGTACAAAATGAAATGGTTGAAAGACTTCTCGATGAAGATGAAGAAAGTGAAGGTATTATCATAGAGAATGGAAGATGAGAGTGATAGTCGGCGTTGATGACCCTGTCATTTTTGAACTGCCAAAAAGTTACATTGGATATTCCATGGACTTAAGACCAGAACCAAATCAGAGGAAAAGTATAAGATTCATCCCTCTTGATGAGGAAAGGGATCCACAAACTCCCCTTGAGTTATTCCAATTTTTGCAAAGAATCCAAGAGAGACTAGATGTGAAACTATATGCAAGAATAGTTTGACCTGTTAGTAGAACTATTAAATTGTGATGGAGTCCTTTATTGGACTCCTCATCAACAAGCCTTTTGAGACTTATTTCTTCTCACAATGCCAATAGAAACCACTGAGTTGGTAGCAATAGATTCAAATGACAAATCCTATAGAATAGGAGAACTTGTCCTAAGAAGAGGTAGCACGAAGAATAAGAAAAGAAGATGAAAATGAGCTTTTTTAGAAGATTGGAAAAGTCCTTACATGGTCAAAGAAGATGTTGGAAATGGTGCCTATCTCTTGTGCATAATGGAGGGAGAGGAATTTGGAAAAACAGTCAATGCCTTTCACCTCAAGAAATACTATGTCTAAAAACCAAAAAAATCATAAAACATAAAAATACAAAAAAATAATAAAAAAATCAAAATGTCAAAAACAATTTGTTTCTTGCATTTCAATATCATTTTGTTCATCTTGCATTATAGTCAGTGACTTGCTCTTGTACTATTTTCTTTTCAGTAAGGAGTTTAATGTTGCCTGGATATATGTCACCCTTTCAGGACCTAGAGATCCCCCATTTTTCACAATCGCCATTATCCCCTTTTCATTCCTAGTGATTCTAATCAAAGCCTAGATCTTAGCTTTACACTGATCCTAGTCTTAATGAGTTAAGATGTTAGGTCTAAACAAAGTTAGTATTCAAACCTACAGTGTTCAAAGGAAGCTTGCAAGTAGACCTTCCCAATTCTTCCCTAGTATTAGAGAAGTCCAAACAGATTACAACAACTTGAGGTGGTGCTCAACCCCTTATCTTTCCTGGCCAAAAACGTCAGGAGGATCAAAAATTTGAAGGAAGCAATCTAAAATTTGAGTGAATAAAAAAAATGAGTGATCAAAATAAGAGTATTGAGAGATCAAGCTTACATATCAAAAAATTCTAAAAAGCATTCATTTCTTGAAAAGTCAAAAATCCAAAAAAATGAGAAAAATCAAGTGAGGAAAGTACAAAAAAACTGAAAAGCAAAAAAAGAGTGAAAGAGAGAAGATTTCTGAATGTTTGTACTCTTGGGTGGAGATCAGTCTAAGCTCGAAGCCTCAAGGGTGACATTCTAACAGAGAAAGAAAGGTACAAAGCACACACATGCACTAGCTAAGCAAAGACAAGAGTCTAGTAGTCTCTAGGATCATCTTCTACCTAGGGACCCTTGTTCTTTCCTATTTTATCCTTTACCCCGGGTCTACTTTACTTGCCATCTATTATCTAAGTCTAGCGAACACCAATAAATTTTTTTACTTGTCTAAGTTGAAAGCTTGTCAGATTGTCTTATCTAGATAAGGATTAGTGTTTAACCTTTAGCAAAGCCAAAGATCAGAAACACTCGATCTGCACTCCCGCTCACCACTTGAGTTAAAAATCCTATCTCACAGCCTTGAATAGGTCTCTTATATCAGGACAACTTGCAACTCCCTGAGTTGAAAATCATATTTAAGTGTAGTTACATTGTTTGTTCTGCATTGTATTCATGCCAAAATTAGGAAAAGAGTCTCAAAGCAATAAATTCAAATGTCATATCTCATGACATTCAGTAGAAGTAAATGTTTCATTTCAGCATTTCTTATGTTCTTGCATTTTCATATTGTAAACTGCATCTCATATATATGCCTTAAAAATTACAAAAACATGTCATCATTATCATACTTGCATCATTAAGGAGTTGAAAAGGTCAAACACATAATCGAAAAGTTTTAAAACTTCCAAACATGCACAAGAGATGAGTACAAATCTGATTGGTGAAAACCATAAGAGGATAAACCTTCATAGGTACATCCGAAGTTTACATATACAAGAGTATCAAAGAGCTAGGACAAAATGCTCAAAATAAATAGAGGCTCCCCATGCAAGGGGGCACTAGTTCAAGAAAGGAAATCAAGGCCGGTTCCCTCCAACAGAACCCTCAAGACTTCAACTCCTCTATCTATGAATACCACTAGTCGCTCCATGAGACCTATGGGAGTGAGGTGCTCTACTGTGAGCATGTGACTGTGAAGGCCCCACCATAGTAGCATCTTGTCGCCCAAAACTAAGATGAACCATCTCTCGAAGAACCTAATTCTCACCCTTAAGGGTGTGAATCTGGGCCTTCAAGTCTGCATTGTCTTGACATCCATGGTAGACAGTAGCAAAAATATTTGTCTGTCGCCCAACAGTAGGGGCACACTAGGATCATCTAAAAGATGGTCTCGAGTCATCCTAGTAAAGGGAGAAGCCTAGCCAACATTAATCTCGTGAACAAAATCCCTCCACTCTTTGACGTTACTTGAAAGAGTGAATTGAAATAGAAAGAAAAGTTAATTCCCCATGAAAAGAGAAAGGACAAAAGTGAAAAAAAACAAATGAAACTCATGTGGTTGCCAATCAGGGTCAAGTTGTTGCATCACCTCATCTGAATGAGGAGGTTTGGGAACAATAGGATGACCCTCAGGCATGTCAAGAGCATCATCTACATCATCAGCATCATCAAGACCCTCATCCTGCGCATCCTCGGGTAAGCCCTCATTTGACGAATCATCTCCATTAGGAACATAGTCCTTGTTAGTGGACTCTGAATCCACAACAATAATGAGTGATCGGGAAGGAGTTCCTCTCCCTCCCCTCTGTCCTCCTCTTGAAACTCTAGTAATGAAGACTCTAGGAGTCAAAGGAGTCCAAACAACTGACCTTTGTCTAATCTCACCCATCTCCTGAACAATCCTATACCATGTGGACACTGGGGGCAACTCCTTGGGGAAGTCCTCACCAAACTGCTGTGAAACACGGTCAACATGATGGGCCTCAACTAGACCATTACGGTTTGAAATATCGAATACTCCACAACAGTACTCTTTGACCTTGCCATCATGAGCCCAAGATCCCTCCATATCATGACAAGGATCAAAGACCATGTCCTCATCTGTAAGAGTAACAATAGGGGGTAAAGAAGCATTAAAGTGACCAACATGCATCCACCTAGCTACTCTTAGTAAATGTCTATCTAGAATTAGAATGTGCTTCTGATAGGGCCTAATGTGCTTAAAAATCCATGTCATGATCAAGGAAGAGTGGCTAAATTCCAGAGCCCCTCGTCGTGAAATATGATAAAAATCCCTGTAGACCATGGCTAAGATATCCGGTCCCCAAGCATAGATTTTACCCTCCTCAATACCACAAATGATGGGTTCCCAACACCATCTCAAGCGAGCCGAGGCCTTGTCTCCCGATAGCCTCAAGGCCTTGTGTTCTAAGCAGCAAACCTCTTGATGACGTGTCTTCTTTCTTGTCTTGTGTTGTTTCCTCTTTGTCGATTTCTTTCTCTCCCCGTTTGTGACGCTTTTCGACACTTTTTGTGACACTTGTCTATTTGCATTTTCTGAGCTTTCGACCTTGCTCCTAAGCCTTGTAAGCATCTTGTGGGTGAGTTTACACCTTTCCCCTATGTTTTTCATCCTTTCTACCCCTAGAAGCCTTCTAGAGGTCCCCCTATCCATCTCCCACTTTCAATTTTTAGTTCCGTTCAACCAATCCAAATCTTCCCCTATTATTTCTAGATCTCTCCTAGGAGATCCTACAGGTGCAAGTGGAGATTTAGATTCTTGCACATAACTGACTTGTTTCTGGAGGTAGAACACCTTCTTTTCTTCTCTTCTTTCATTTCCCACCCTGCAGTTTTTTAAAAAACCTTGTCATCCCTAGATCTCCCCCAGGTGACCCATGGTCACCCATGGGTGACCCTATTGACGAAAGGGGTGACCCTATTGCATTTCCAGCCATGGAAAAACTTGAGTTTCTCACTCAATTTAACTCCATTTTTGCCCATTTTTCTTCCAGTTCGCATGATTTTTGATGCCTAATATGGAGTTGACTATTTCATGCACCCACACATTCATAACTAACTCCATTTGATCTAAAATTAACAACTCAATCAATCTCATGCATCCTCTCAACTCCAATTCCTCTTCAGTGATAAGTTATTATTGATTTATCACTCCATAGTTAACTAAGTTCATTGGGTAATCAACCTTGTTAAATCCCCAATCAATCCTTGTTAACTCATCAATCAAATGAGTTAACTTGTCAATCAATCCCATTCTTCAAACCTATAAACACCCCCTCCATCAAGTGCAAAGGGAGGCAAATTCATTGTGCACATAGCTCTTGCCAGTTTTTTCTCTCCAAATCAGCATTCTAATGCTCTTACAAGACAAAGGTGCCTTTTTCTTTATTCATTGTTCAACCAAGCATCATTATACTACTTCATTCAATGCCATTCTGCTCAACCAAAGCTCTCATTGAGCTCTTTCAAGCTTCAACAAGCTTCTTTTTGCTTCTTTGTGTCATTTTGTCATCAAGATGTCTTCCCACTACTGCAAAAGGACTCGAGGTTGCCAACATCAAGGATTTCTGAGGGTAGTGGAGTCACACAAATATTCATTCTTTCAGGTTCCTTTATTGCTTTATTCAATTCATAGTAATTAGAAAACCAAATTTTCTCTTGGAAACAATAAATCTTTACTTTTTCCTTGATAGTTAGATCTTGCATGTTAGAATAATTATTTTCATATTCCTAGATCTAGATTATTTGAAGAAGCAATTTCCATTTTTAGATTAGATTACTTCAAAACAATCAAAAACCCAAAAACATAGATTAAACTTTTATTAGGAAAAGTCATATTATTGCATTCATATTTCTCTTTCATAGATTAAAGAGCAATTTCATTTCCAAAATACTAAAAAGAGCATAAAAACATGTTTTCATATCATTTAGCTTTACATGCATATAGGAACCCTAGAAATAAACAAAATTGTAAACCCTCGATACCATCATGAGGTAAACATCGATAGACGATTCAATCAAACCCTTGATCACATCACAAGGTAAACACAAGTCAAAGCATAATCAAACCCTACGTCAACTAAACCCTAGGTCAAAACACTAAGTCTAGTTAAGGCTGGTCATCATACATTTATCTCTATCTTGGCTCATGAATGTGCCTAGGAGTGAGAGGAGAGTGGGTGAGGGCTATCCGTTACAAGATTGAGGAAATCAATCCATGACAACAACAAGAGACATTTACTTTACCACAACAAGATCCATTTGTCCTCTTGTTAAGAGAAGAACAAAGACAACTCCAAATACAATGAGAACTAATTCAACACATTGAAAGGCAAGAGGATATAAACTAAAGAAACTGCTTACCCACAAAAAGGTGGAATAGAAGAAACCCCAACAAGAGAAGAGAAACTAGTGACCCTTTGGGTCATAGGGTTATCTCAACAACAACTAGCATCAAAGGAAACATTCAACTTAGCACACAACAACAAAGGCCATAGAACTTGTTGACCCCTCTCCGCGAAGTCCAGCTCTCCAATGAGACATACACCCGCCGTGTCTTGCCTCCTCTCGATTAGCTACTTCTAGGAGAGTGAGAGTGATGTGGTGGATCACCCTGTGACAAGGAGGGAAGGGTCCGTGTGCATGCCGAAATCTAACCCAATAGCCCCAGGCAATCAGAGTCACAATTTTGAGCATACAAAGACTATACTGACATTTACTCAATTGACTCAAAAGTTAATCATCTTATTATGATATATTCATCTCAAGCTATTTTGTGAGATTTATCAATAATTCTACCAAACTAAATCTAGTCAAGCAATTATTTCCCATTATTTGTCAATATTAATACTTCTTATTTTCTAATATATATAATTGTAGACAATTAGGAGTGATAAGTATGAGTACATCTTCTAAATACATACCAATATACTTCCATTTACTACATATCCCATCTTCTAACAATCATTTAAATCATTTGTCTATAGTAACTATATGATTATTACAACTCAAGAGAACCATCTAACCATTATATTTATAACTTGATAATTCGATATCTTATCTTGATAATCTATAACTATAATGGGTGGAATTTGGATGTTGAGTTTTTGGTAGTTTGTGTGTATCCTCCTTTCACCCTTACATTCAAGGACCTAGGGTCAAGTTGCAATGTACTATCATACCCTAGGTCACTATTGAGATGTAGGGAAACTTGGTTTTTTATGATTTGATTGACAATTTCCTTCTCTTATGCTCAATTGTACCTTAAAACCCTAATTATGTAAATACAACAGTAAACAAATGAATTACGGAAAATGCTTTTGTAGAAAGATGTAAAATAACAAATAACTATACACCTATTTTCGGGGCTCAGAGGCAGAAAACTCAGGGACTAAAGAGCAGGCGCCCAAGTCCAAGGCCCTCCTTTTTGTCAAGATCTAGAAACAAGGTCTGCAATCTATATCTGTTGTACTAGAGATTTTCCCGTTGCAAAACTTCAAGGACTAATGAGTGGGCCCACATCCAGGGAGCTATTTTCTTCTCTGATCTGCAATTCTGACACTCTGTTGTACCCTCCTGCAACTTCACTTTGTCTGTAACTCCAACCTATAACTTGCAATCATGAAAACTTTGGGAGGGGGTTGTGGTGTTTAGAGGCTTGGCTTAGTCAAGCCCCGGAGAGACATTCAAGTCTTCTGAACACCGTTATCAGCTAGAGAGTGCATGCCCTTGGGAGGTAGAGGCAAAAACCAAATGATAAATGCTCAATAATCACAATAAATGTCACCTTGCAATGAAGATCTCATGGGAGCAAGAAGATCTTCTTTCCATGAGGAGATGGATGCTCAAATTTGCAAACACAAACACATAGACACCACAAATCTGCTCTTGCAACACAATGAAAGCCTTGAATCACCTTTAAATTTGGGCTTGACCCAAAATAGGGCAAGACTAGGGTGCGGGTGCCCAAGTCATCCCCCCTATTTTGGGCAAGGTTAGGTTCAAGGGGTCCCCCTAGGTCCCATTTATCATGATACCTAGGGTTCATTCCATCGGGGTGTTGAATTATGATGCAAGATGTCCTAAATGCACACTAAAGACCTGGGAGCTAAACCTTTTGAGGGAAAAGCCCCCAAGGGGACATTTTTTGACATTACATTTAGCTCCCACTTTAATGTATGTATAAACATGAGGCCAATACATGCATTAAATTATAGTCAACAAGCACAACAAACATGCCAGGCACGGAGAAGACACGCCAAGCACATTGAAGACAATGACAGACATGCAAAACATGGAGAAGACAGTTAGAGTCACGTAAAACATGAAGAATATAGTAAATGCATAGAAGACACATTAATGCATGGAAGACAAAGATGATTTCTTTTCTTTTCTTTTTCTCACATATATGAAATACAAATGCAAGTACAGGAAAGTAAATAAACCTCCCATAATGCAGGATGTACTCATCGGACAAGTTTTTAAACTGCATATATGGGGTAACACACATGCAAGACACGCAAAACCTCCCAAAATGTAGGATGTACTGATCACACAAGTTTTTAGATTGCATATGGGGCAACAAACATGCCAAACAAAGCAAGCACGCCAAACACACACACTTTGAAGACACGGAGAAAAAATGGTAGACAAGCGATGGAGTGTCCCTATTTGTAGGTTTAACACCATCTCAGGCACATTACAGGCACACATGGATGATTGGGCTTTGCCACAACAATCACTAAAGACACACTTAAGGGTTGATTAGTCACAAAACTGCTCCCCGCCTCTGCAGAGGACTTTTAAAAATGCAACCCCACCCGCATCACAGAGACACCTTACAGTGAAAAGGAAGCATGGCATACAACCCCACTCGCATCATAGAGATGCCTTACAGTGAAAAGGAGGTATGAGCTCAAAATTATACAACCCCACTCGCATCATGGAGATGACTTACAGTGAAAAGGAGGTACACGAAATAAATTTCAAGATTGTTCAAACACACTTTACTAGCATTTAGAATAGACAACTTACCTTATATATGCCCCCACCTTAAGGTGGTTGATATCATGCATCGATATCAAGCACGTTAAGGTAGGAAGAGAATACACAAGGAAACATAGACTTTTGCAAAGCCCATGCCCCCGGAGGTGACATGCACTTTATGATCACCAAATGTTCCCACAAACACATCCCTGCAAGAAACATGTTAGTGTCTACATAATCATGATAAACAATAACATCAATGCATATGAAATCTGAGGCATGCAAGATTCAAGATAGACAAAGTGCACGGAACAACAGTATTGTTATGATTTGTAAATGAGATAGAACACATCAAAATCACTACATGGAAAGCATGAGTGCTTCCACTAGCCAAGCGTCAGATAAAATATACAGCCCCATCGTCATATTAGGAACTAACTCCAATTTTTGATTTCTCACTAAAGGGACGCTAGGTCCGCATCAGTATAAATGTTTTTTGTCATCCGCCCGCTAGACAGAAACACTAGAGGAAGGGGAACAATAAATAAGAGAGGAGAAATAGGTGTCTTAGGGACAATCATGTAGGAGGGTGCCCCCTGTTCACCAACCACAATGCTATGTCCATGAGACACAACACACAACAATGAAATCAGAGAGAAGCAATATAGAAGAATGATGATACAAATAGAAGGTCACAACAGAGGCAGTCTCTTAGTATCCTGGACCTTACGAGAGAATCAAGGGTCATCCTAGGAGGCCTAAACAACACATAACACATCACGGGGGAAGTACATCACAAGAGAGATAAAGGGTTAGAGATACTTACCTATAGGATCTTCGTGCTAAGTCTCATCATCAAGTAAATCATCGTTATCTTCCCACTCCTGAATGCGAGAGGAAAGTGGGACATAAGGTACCATAGCCCAATTCTTGTCTTTGTTATGATCATCTTTATTTGGTTCAATGTTTGGATCAATGTTTTCTTGTTGAGATGTAAGGTTTATGGCATAATCTTGCCTTCTTCTTCTTCTTTCTCTTGCTTTTCTATTTCTTTTTGTCTTACCCCTTATCTCTTGTAAGATAGGGCTTTGCTCTTTCATGTGTTTTCTCATTTTGGAAGAAGCACCAAGATCAAATCTCATTTGTCTAGGTGGAATGTTTTGTTGTTGAGAATTACCTCCCGATCCTTGTAAGGATGGTAGGGGAGGAACCTCAGCATAGGGACCTTGTCCTTTCAGTCTATGGTTCTCTTCGAATGTGGGTTGCTTGTCTTTTGCCATTTCTTGCATAGAGGGACCGGCCATCGGATGTAATAGTTTTGCTTTGTAATTTCTATAGCCCAAGAAGTTAAAGTCTATTTGTGGTTCAGGTTTCTCTTTATATTTGTCCCAAAAGTAATCTAGTGTAAAGTGTTGTTGTGTAATTAAAGGTTTGTATGTATTTTGATGAATAGCATGCACTTGTCCGTTTAAAGGAAATTTTACACATTTATAAATTGTTGAAGGGACAAATTTCATTGCCTTTAACCATGGATGTCCAAGTTTTATTTGAAATAGGTTAGAATCAGGGACAACATCAAACCATTGTTCTACATGTTTCTCAAATACAATTATTGACAATGATATTTTACCCAAAGGATTTACAAAGGTTCCCTTATGTGTTTTGATCATTTTATCCGAAGGGTCATAAGATTGTTGCATTAAATTATGTTCAAAGAGGAGCTCTTCCATGGTGACATTAGTCATGCAATTAGGATCAATAAGGGTTCCATCCATCAGGTTTCCCATTATTTTCACAGTGATGTAAAGAGGTCCGTCAGTGTCTCCAATTGTTCTATCATGAGGTGTAAACACAATTTCAGGTTCAAGGACCTTCTTTTCAAGTAAGGCCTAGGAGGGAACCTATTGTTGTTGTTGAGATTAGAGGCCATGTGTATATGTTCAAATTAATTCCAAATCAGATTTTAAAAGTTCTTCCAAAAGATATGCAAAAGACAAGTGCAAAATTATATGCAAAAATGATCTAAAATGTTTGATTTTTTGTAGTTTTTCAATGCAAATGTATGAAAGCAAAGGTGTTGTAAGGAAATTGGTTAGGGGTAGCAAATTATATGTCTGATATCATTACAATACAGAAAAATATCCTTTAAAACACACTTTTGATGCAAATCTAAGATGATGCCAAGTCAAAATATAGTGAAAATGCACTAAAATATGTGATTTTTCACCAAATCTCAATGCAAAAGAGCATGAAAAAGGGTGTTGTGAGGAAAATGATGATGAAAATAAAATTATATCAGTAATAACAGCCACTTAGTGTCAAAATATCCATCACGACACACTTATAGTGCCACTCAAGGTCAAATCCTAGTGAAAATATAGCAAAAATAGGCAATTTTTCACGGTTTTTCAACTCCAAGACCTAGCAAAAGGGGCATTGTAAATAATTTTAGGAGGTGAATAAAATAATAGAAATTATGTCAGTCACCTCAATCCATAAAATTTGTCACAACACACTTGGAGTGCAAACTATGCCAAACCCTAGGGCCAAAATAGCAAAAATGTGCAATTTTTCACAAAATTTTCAATAAAAGAGCCCAATAAAAAGGTGTTGTGAATATTTTTAGGGGGGGAAAAAAATAATTTCCTTGATAACAACCAATTATTTCAAAAATATCCTTCACAACATGCCTATGGTGCAAATTTAGAGAGTTGATAAGGCCAAATCTAGTGAATATTGATGTTTTTGAAGCCCTAGGTTTGAGATCTTGATGTAAAAAGCTATATGAATGTTTTAAAAGCTTATGTATGATGAAAATTAAATTCTCTCATATATGAAAATTATTTCCAAGTGCTAACATGCAAAATGCAAGTGCAAATCTAGTGAAAAATCAATGAAAATGCTAATTTTTGTTGAATTTTTCTATGCAAACATGCAAATTTTTGAAATATAAATGCAAATTTGTACTAAAATACAAGACTAAAGCCAAATGAAAATTTGAATGAGTCTCTAAAATCAGTAGAAAAATCTGAAACAAGATTTTACCTACAAACCCTAGATTTTGGAATTACTAGGTTATATGCAAAATTCACAATTTTCAACAAAACGCTAGCAATTTTATGATGAAAATGCAATACAAATTAATGAATTTTTGTAATTTTATGAAAATTATCTCAGATATAATGCAAAAATTGGAAATTTGATGAAATTGAATTTAATTAATGCAACATGCAAAACCCTAGCATGCAATTTTTTTAAAAAATTTCTAATTTTTCAATTTTTTTGTAAATTTTCCAATGTAATAAGATGAATGACTATATGAATGAATGAAATTAATGAAAATATGAAACAAAACACTCAGAAAGGTGCAAACAAGTCCAACAACACAGGTTCACCAAAATGTAATGGGTGGAATTTGGATGTTGAGGTTTTTGTAGTTTGTTTGTATATCCTCCTTTCACCCTTACATTCAAGGACCTAGGGTTGAGTTGCAATGTACTATCATACCCTTGGTCACTATTGAGATGTAGGGAAACTTGTATTTTTATGATTTGATTGACAATTTCCTTCTCTTATGCTCAATTGTACCTTAAAACCCTAATTATGCAAATACGATAGTAAACAGATGAATTACAAAAAATGCTTTTGCAGAAAGATGTAAAATAAAAAATAACTATGCACCTATTTTTGGAGCCCAGAGGTAGAAAAGTTGGGGACTAAAGAGTGGGCACCCAAGTCCAAGGCCCTAATTTTTGTCAAGATCTAGAAACAAGGTCTGCAACTTGTATCTATTGTACTAGAGATTTTCCTATTGTAGAACTTCAAGGACTAATGAGCTGGCACCCAAGTCCAGTGAGCTATTTTCTTCTCTGATCTGCAATTCCAACACTCTGTTGTACCCTCCTCCAACTTCACTTTGTCTACAACTCCAACCTATAACCTGCAATCATGAAAACTTTGGGAGGGGGTTGTGGTGTTTAGAGGCTTGCCTCAGTCAAGCCCCGGAGAGATATTCAAGTCTTTCGAACACCATTGTTAGATAGAGAGTGTGTGCCTTTGGGAGGTAGAGGCAAAAACTAAATGATAAATGATCAATAATCACAATAGATGTCACCTTGTAGTGAAGATCTCATGGGAGGAAGAAACTCTTCATTCCATGAGGAGATGGATGCTCAAATCTGCAAATACAAACACATAGACAACACAAATCTACTCTTGCAACACAATGAAAGTCTTGAATCACCTTTAGAATGCATAAAGTTCACAATCACCATCTAGTAATGCTCTAGTTTACAAATGAATGCCTAAACATGCTTGTATATGCAACTACAAACATTCCTGCCAAGATTTCGTAAATTCAAACTTACCGTGTCAGCCTAGGGACCAAATAACGGTCATAAACTGACACTAGAAATTTGGGCTTGGCCAAAAATAGGGCAAGACTAGGGCACAGGTACCCAAGTCCTCCCCCCCTATTTTGGGTAGGGTTAGGTTCAAGGGGTCCCCCTAGGTCCCATTTGTCATGATACCCAGGGTTCATTCCATCGGGATGTTGAATTATGATGCAAGATGTCCTAAATGCACACTAAAGACCCAGGAGCTAAACCTTTTGAGGGAAAAGCCCCCAAGGGACATTTTTTGACATTACAATAACATGTATCAATGTCCAATCATTCTAGTTTAATGTAAGTCTGAAAGAAAGTATCCAAATCTTGAAACAATATGCTATTTCCTTAAACATATTCTAAAGCTTAATAGAATGTATTTAAATTCCATATAATTCTTCTAAGTAACACAAATATACGGCTATAATATCATAGTAACACAAATGTAATCATATATATATACTCACCACCAAGTATAATGATTTTCCATTGTAATACGATTGGATTCATATGTACACAACTATGTGTAATATGATGCCTCCATATTGCAAAGGTAAATCATATGTATACGGTCATGAAATACAATGTCACAATAACTAAATACCATTCATACATACTCACAACCAGGTGGTAATAAAATGCCACTATAATGCATGGGGAATCGTATGGATACAGTTGTACATATTATGATCCCTCTATGTTATAGAGGTATTTCATTCATATATATAAATAAATATACAGCCATTTAAATACAATGCCACAGTCATGGCTAGGTATAATAGATTGCCACTGTAATACAAGTGCAATCATATATACATCCAAGTATATTGTGATGCCTCTGTATTACAGAGGTAAATCTTATACATATAAACATGACTAGGAAATACAATGTCACATAACTAGTACAATTTATTTCTAAATGAAATCCAATGATATTGAATGTAGTAATTTACTTCTAATTCGCGACTACAATCATTATAAATCTCAAGCCAGTTCAACATTATCAAAATACAATGAAGACATTTAATTATTTCCAAATAGGAATTGTAGATCTTTATTTCCTTTTATAATAAAACTAAAGCTTAAATAGAAGCAAGTGAATTAAATACCAACAAATGCCTTCAATACAACAAGGTGTCATTGAATAAAATCCATAGAACAATCTCAAATAAAAACCAACCAGAATTCTAATGGTGCCTACTTATGTTTAGATATATATTCCTGAGCTTTAACATGTCATCTGAAATCTTTTAAATTCAACCCTCTACCTCTATAGAATAGATTCAATTAAATAGATTTCTTGCAAGTTGATTGCTATAAAAATAGTACTGCCCTAAGAGGGTAGCCTTACTCCCAAGAATGAACATTTATCAATCAAATAACTAGAGATATCATTTACCAATGGTGGTAGATTTATCAATTAAAAACACAAGATAAATCGCAAGAAATAAGAGTTTATTACTATATGATTCCTCTAAAAGTCATTGGAACCATATTTTAATAATTTAACCTCCAGAACACAGAGCATGAAACATCAATGGTTTTGTAAATGATACTAGGAAGATAATCAAGAGCAATTTCAGGAAGCAATCCTTAATCACACTGATCTATAAAACCAATTATCAAAATTCAACTCCAAATACACATTATTCATTCCTCAAGCATAGATTATTCAATGAGATAATTGTAAGAAGGGAACACTTGATTAAATCCACACAAAGATGATTATCCTTGGCAGCCCCTAATTCAACAACTCTTCCAAACCTACACAATTAATTTCTCTTTCCAAGAAAAATCTAGAATATACAGGCAAGAATCCATTTCCAAAACCAATAACAACCCCATACTACTCCCAACAATTCCTTTTTAAAAATCCAAAATGATGGTTACAAAAGAATTAATTCCACTGCACCTTCACTGGCTAATTTTAGCATTGTCATGACTCACACCAATAAGCTAGAAGGAAAACGTTGTATTTTTCTTTCTTATTTCAAATAAATAGAATTATTGAATATTAAATGAGAATCAATGCACAATTAATATATATAACCAATTTACTGTCACAACACTATTCTTTTCAATTATTCATATCGAAGTTAAATAAAGAAGCATTATAAAATATCAAACACACATAGGAATATAGATTACTATCATTCCATCATAGTTGATCAACTAAGGTTGTGACATGGTTGGATACTTTAATATTTTAGGGTCTTCAAAGGACTCAAACTCAAAATACTTATCCAAATTGTGGATCCAATCCAACAACTCTTAAGGGTCCAAACCACTTAAATAACAAGGAAGATCAAACCTTGGTTCCCATCAATGCCCTATCATATTTATCCTTTGCACTCAATTCATCTATGGAACTAGAAGCTTTCTCATCACATGGTTCCTAGATTGGTCTTTTGTCACCACTAGCATCTTTATCTTTGATCACTCTTCACCTTTGTATGGTCTTAAGGACTCTCAACCTTCATTCAATAGATTTTAGAATGGTAGCCAATTCATCATCCTACTTCTCCCTTATGCCATCCTCATCATTCTTTCCTCTTTGATTTTGGGCCACCTCTTCTTCTATTACCCATATCTTCCTATGTCTAACTTGTGATGTAACCATTGCACAAATTTATGTTATGTTGTTACTTCCAACCCTTTTTCCAACCTAGCCATTTAACTAGGCTCTTATACCACTTGATGTAGTCGTAGATATAAGGTTCAATGAAAGACAATCTATTCATGTAGCCCAAAAATAGATAAGAAAAATGCTCATGAAAAATATAATAAAAACATATGGAAGACAAATGAGATTCCACAACTTAATAATGCTATTATAAAAATTATAGACTAATACATGTTACAATTAAGTGTGTTGTCACTTTCAAGTTCAAGAATGAGAATGCTTGCTATAATATAACATGCCTAGAGGATATGTGCTCATTACTTCAATGTGTTACCTAAATCTTATGATTCAGACTATCTTTTATGCTCTCCTTGTTCCAAGGATCTTACTACCTTATTTATAGGGATCCCTTCTAGTGATAAGGTATTTTTTATTGAAGGGTCACATGATCCTTGTTTCATAACCTTTCCTTGGGCCAACTCAAAGTATTCAAGTTGATGCAATGTTCAAAATTTGGCTCAAAACTAGAAAGGGTCCTTTACACATTAGGCTTTGTTAATCAAGAGCACCTATAGGGTGGATGCTATGCACGATGAGATCCATTCATTGAATTTTGATCCAGTTCTAGCCACAAGCCTCCTTGGGACCAATAAACTTGGAAATTTTCTCAAATTGTACTACAAAGCTTGAATGTTTGCCACATTTTGAGATCTTGGTCCATGACTCATAATGCAATACGATGAAGATTAGGCAAGAAAATGTGATGCAGTCGAAAGAGGAGGGCCTTATCAGGCTATCCAATCTCGCAGCTAAAACTTAATAGTCAATGGGAAAATATAAACTCTTTATTGAGATTATCATGTAGAGGACATTACATCATTGAAAAGTCTTTACATTCAGTGATCAAAAGATCAACATTACAATAGAGGCCCAAATTCCCTATTCTTCTGTTCTCATCCCATTCTCTCTCACCTCTTTTTCTCTATTCAGCTCATTTGTTATTTCTACCCTCACCAAGCATTACTCAACACAGTTCCACTACTCATAAAGGATCCCTGCAACACGATGATGGATTCTCAAATTGGCTGCCACTCCTTCCACAATCTCTACAGAATTCTTCATGCCTGAAATAGTCCACCATATTTAGCTCTTTCATTATTGCACCAAAATATCATGGTCATGCCAATGAATGCGCAAAGTGTTCAAACCAAGAAGGTCAACAAGATTTGGAAATGTCAAACACATAGGGTCGCGATATCAGGAAGACCCAGATCAAGTTAGGCCGATGTTGAAAAGCATTGCAGAGTCTTCAACAAATGCTCTATTGGAAAGACGAAGAAAAGTTACACCAAATACCAGGTATCAGGGTGACGGGGAGACATTTGAACTATCTTCTGATGAAGCAGGTCTCATCAAAGAGTGGGCATCGAGGAGATATGAAACATGTTCACGCTGAATGCAGGGCATCGGGGTGATGGGGAGACATTTGAACTGTCATCCGATGAAGTAGGTCTCACCGAAGAGTGGCATCAGGAAGATAGGAAACATGGTCATGCTGAAAGTATACGAAGACTAAGAGCAAGTGCTGTCAGAATGACTGAGAGACTCAGAAAGAATCATCCTGAAGAGGAAGGTCATACCGATCACAAGCATCGAAGAATGTCCCGCCGATAAAGACTGTCGTTGAGACCGAAATCAGAGTCTGGCCAAAAGAGTAAGAAACTCCTCCCACCAAAAGCACTTCTAAGCACATTTTGAATTCATACCAATATGTCTCCAAGTTGAATGCTGATCATCAAAAGGAACCAGAATAGAAATGACTATGCAAAACACACTAAAAATTAGAGAAACTAAACTATGCATTTTTGGGCGATGCGGGATAACTTGTCCACTTAGATGCTCCTGCATCAGACACACTGGGTAAGTGAAATGTTCCTTGAGGCTGAGACTCAAGAACATTTGGACCAATCTGGTAGTGAAATACCAAATTTGACCAACTCTACAGCTGTCATCCAAGTTGAATCTTCAATTAGTTTATCCTTCCATCTAACAAGATACTCCAAATATTCTCTGCCCTTGGTTTTCTTGGCTATATGGGAGTTAATCACTTGAACAATCTATTCAGACTTCTTTTTAGGCATTTGATCAATCCAATCACTTCCATCTTGTACATCTAAAATAATTTCTCCTTGCATACTTGGCTCTCCTTCCTAGTATTTTACCAGATCTGCCACATTGAATATGGGTGAAATATCTATGCCAGGTGGTAGTTCTATTTCATATGTATTGGATGAAAACTTCCTCAAGACCTTACAAGGTCCAATCTTTTTCCACTTTAATTTATTGGATGTTCCTTGTGGGAACCTTTCTTTCCTCAAGTGTGCCAAGACTAAATCTCCTACTTCAAACTCCAGCTCTCTTCTATGCAAATCAGCTTGTTGTTTATACTTGGCTACATTTTTTGTCAATTGCTCCTGTACTTCTTTATGCAGATCATAAATGTATTCAGCAAAATCCCTTGCTACAACACTCTTCCTTCCCAAATCAGTACTGTCCCAAAGTTCATCAACTCCTCTAGGACTGAAACCATATACTATGCAAAAGGGACTCTTTCTTGTACTCTTGTTTACAGAGTTATTGTAAGCAACTTCTGCCTGGGCCAATACCATATCCCACTAGTTTGGCTTCCTTCCCACAAGACATATTAACAAATTTCCCAAACTTCTATTCACTACTTCAGTTTGACCATCACTCTGTGGATGGTATGCCAAACTAAAACCTAAATTAGTACCCAATTTCTTCCATAGAGTACGCCAAAAATGACCAACAAACTTAACATCTCTATTAGACACTGCTCTTGGGCAAACCATGCAATCTCACAACTTCTTTGAAAAATAAAGCACCAATGTGTGGAGCATCATTACTTTTCTGATAGGGAATAAAATGTACCATCTTGGAAAATCTATCCACAACAACAAAAATAGAGTCATTACCTCTTTGTGTATGAGGTAATCCCAAAACAAAATCCATGTTGATGTGTTCCCATGGTCTTTCTAGAATAGGTAATGGGTGGTACAACCCAGTGTCTCACGCCTTTGGCATATTGACATACTCTGCATCTCTGCACCATCTTTTTCACATCTACAGCCATTCCTGGCCAAAAGTATTCTTCACTCAACAGTGCTAGTGTTTTGTCCACACTAAAATGTCCACTCAAACCTTCGTTGTGTTTCTCCTTCAGCAAATTATCCCTCATGGAACCTTGCGGTATGCATAATCTCCTTCCTTTGAATAACAAACCTTCTTGAACAAAATAATCTAACCAAGGTGTCCTATCCTTCTCAAGAGGATTGTTACAAGCATTCCAAGCTTCCTTAAAATTAGTATCAGCTTCATATAATTCTTTCATGGCATCAAAACCAACTACATTCACTTGCATTTCATTTGTCATGAGACATTTTCTACTTAATGCATCAGCTACCTTATTTGATTTCCCACTTCTATGCTTCAATACAAAAGAATAACCTTGCAAGAATTCAACCCACTTCATGTGTCTTTGATTTAGCTTACCTTGGCTATTAATGAACTGCAAAGCATGATGGTCTATGTATAAAACAAACTCCTTGGGCAGCAAATAATGTCTCCATTTCTTAAATTCTTGGATTATAGCATAAAATTCTTGACCATAAACTGAATACTTTATTTTTGCCTCATTCAGCTTCTCACTAAAGTATGCAATTGGTCTTCCTTCTTGGCTGAGAACTCCTCCTACTTCTATTCCACTTGCATCACAATCAACTTGGAAAACTTTTCCAAAGTTTGGTAGTGCTAACACCGGCTACTTTGTCACCTTAGTCTTCAAAAATTGAAAACTTTTCTCTACTGTAATTGTCCACTTGAATTTTCTTCTTACTCCTTTCATTGTCTCAGTTATGGGAGCACAAATCCCACTAAAATTCCTTATGAACTTCCTATAGAAGCTTGCTAACCCATGAAAACTATGGGCCTCAAAAGTATTCCTCGGTGATGGCCATTCAACTCTAGCCTTTACTTTCTCCGAGTCCATTTTCAACCCTTCTTCTAAGATTACAAATCCCAAGTATACTAACTCCTTCTTCATGAAAGTACACTTCTTTAGATTTACCATCAGCTTTTCTTCCTTCAACCTTTGCAAGACAACCCTAATATGTTCTAGATGTTCCCCTTTTGTTTTACTAAAAATTAAAATATCATCCAAATAAACTATCACAAACTTACCAAGATAGGGCTTCAACACTTGATTCATCAGCCTCATGAATGTACTGGGTGCATTTGTTAATCCAAATGGCATGACCAACCACTCATACAATCGATCCTTCATCTTGAATGTTGTTTTCCACTCATCCCCTTCATGGATTCTGATTTGATGATATCCACTCTTCAGGTCAATCTTTGTGAAGTATTTTGCTCCACTTAAACAGTCCATTAAATCATCCATTCTGGGCAATGGGAATCTATATTTGATGGTGATCTTATTAATTGCTCGAGAGTCTGTACACATTCTCCATTCACCTCCTTTATTAGGTGCTAGTACTGTAGGTACAACACATGGACTGAGACTTTCTCTGATCAGCCCCTTGTCTAACAACTCTTGAACTTGTCTATTTATCTCCTTATTCTCTTGTGGTGTCATTCTATATGGTGCCTTGTTTGGCAAACTTCCACCTGGAATCAAATCCATGAAATGACTAATTTCTCTTACTGGTAGTAGTCCATCTGGCAACTCTTTCATCATTATGTCAAAGTACTCATTAATCAGCTCTTGAACTTCTGTTGGCAACTCCTCTTCCTTTTGAACTATCAAGTTTTGTGATGGTTGAGCCACAAATGCATAACAAACACCATCCTTCTTTAAGTCCTTCAGGAAATTCTTTCCTAAGACAAGACACACCCTAGAAGTGCCTTCAACCTCCTCATCTTTGTCTTTCATAGGATTCAATATGAATTTCTGCCCATCCTTCTGAATAGTATATGTATTTTTCTTACCATCGTGAACAACTTGTCTATCAAACTACCATGACCTTCCCAACAAGATATGATAGGAATCCATTGGCATTACATCAAAAAGTATCTCATCCTTATATCTACCAATCTAAAAATTGACTAAACATTGTTCTCTTACCACTAATTGATGCTCTTTCTACAACCACAAAACCTTGTATGGGCTAGGATGTTTCATCCTTTTCAGCTTCATCTTCTTTACCATTTCTTCAGACACAATGTTGTCTGTACTGCCATTGTCTACAATCACCTTGCAACATTTGCCACTGGACTTGCATTTGGTTTTGAACAGATTTCTCCTTTGTACTGGTTCAGTCTCTACCTTCTTAGGGCTTAACAAAATATTCCTTATCATCAAGGACTCTCCATTTTCTACATCTTCTCCATTCTTTGAAGATTCTGCAATCTCCTCTTCTTCTGCTTGGGCCACATGCACCTTGGCTTCCTTTCCTTTACCTCCACCTTGAACTTGTGGACATTCAAAAGATCTATGCCCAATCTCTCCACATTGATAGCATGTACCAATGAAGCCTCTACCTCTTCCTCTTCCAAAGTTTCCTCTCCCTCGAAAGGATTCTCCTCTTCCTCTAAAGTTTCCTCTACCTCCAGCTTCCTGAGTCTAAGAGGTACCATCTGCATTCTATTTTACATCATATCCTCTTCCACCAATACTCAGTCCTCTACCACGAGCATTTCTGCCTCTGCCCCGGTTGTTGTTTTGTTGTTTCTAGTTTAGTTTCTCCTCGGCCTTCAAAGTACATTGATAAGTCTTCTCCACGCTCTATAATCTAAGCAAACTAATTTAATCTTGTATGGACATCTGCAAGCCATTTAGGTACCTTGCAACTTGCTCTGCTTCATCCTCTATGTGCTTTGCTCAAATACTCAATCTATAAAATTCTTTTGTGTACTCCTTGACACTGGAGTCTTTCTGCTTCAAGTTCTGCAATTTTATAAACAAACTTATCTGATAGTCTGAAGGTATGAATTTCACCTTCAATTTATTCACCATTTGATCCCATGATCTTATCTTCTCCTTACCTTTTCTTTGTCTATCAATTTGCAAATGATCCCACCAAAGGGATGCATGCCCTTTCAGCTTAGTACAGGCATATTTCACTTTCTTGTCTTCTTCAGTACCTTCAAAATCAAAGTACTTCTCCATCTTAGTGATCCAATCTAGTAGTTCATCTGAATTCAAAGTAGCACCATAGTTTGGAGGATCAAAACAGGGTCTGGTATTGATTCTAGTTATAGCTCTAATGAACCTCTCTTCACCTTAATCAAGCCCAAGTTGGCCTTCTTGTCCTTCAGCTGCAACTTGCTCTTCTTTAGTATCACTCACGTCTTCAATAGGCTGACCTCTTCGCTGTGCAGTCTCAACAGCTTCCAATCTGGTTGTAATTCCTCTCAGCATCTCCACTAGTACGGGGTTTGCATCTCTTCTTGCCCCTCTTCCTCTACGTCATCCTCTTTATGCCATTTTACACAAGTCCTTTGCAGTTGCAGGTCTTCTCCCTCTTCTCACTTACCCCACAACAATTTCTCTTAGGGCTTCGTAATTCTCTTGACACCTTCCTCAAGAGCAAAACCTTGCTTTGATACCACTTGATGCAGTCGAAAGAGGAGGATCTTATCAGGTTGTCCAATCTCACAGCTAAAACTCAATAGTCAATGGGAAAATATAAGCTCTTTATTGAGATTATCATGCATAGGACATTACAGCATTGAAAAGTCTTTACATTCAGTGATCAAAAGATCAACATTACAATAGAGGCCCAAATTCCCTATTCTTCTGTTCTCATCCCATTCTCTCTCACCTCTTTTTCTCTATTTAGTTCATCTGTTATTTCTACCCTCACCAAGCGTTACTCAACATAGCTCCACTACTCATAAAGGATCCCTGTAGCACGATGATGGATTCTCAAATTGGCCGCCACTCCTTCCACGATCTCTACCGAATTCTTCATGCCCGAAACAGTCCACCATATTTAGCTCTTTCATTACTGGTGCTAGAATGTCACGGTCATGCCAATGCCTACGTAGAGTGTTCAAACCAAGAAGATCAACAAGATTTAGAAATGTCAAACACACAGGCTCACGATATCGGGAAGACCCAGATCAAGTTAGGCCGATGTTGAAAAGCATTGCAGAGTCTTCAACAAACAAGCTATCGGAAAGATCAAGAAAAGTTACGTTGAACGCTGGGTTTAGGGTGACGGGGAGACATTTGAACTGTCTTCTGATGAAGTAGGTCTCACCAAAGAGTGGGCATCAAGGAGATATTGAACATGGTCACGTCGAATGTAGGGCATCAGGGTGACGGGGAGACATTTGAACTATCATCTGATGAAGCAGGTCTCACCGAAGAGTAGCATCAAGAAGATAGAAAACATGGTCACACTGAAAGCATATGAAGACCAAGAGCAAGTGCTGTTGGAATGACTGAGAGACTTGGAAAGATTCATCCCAAAGAGGAAGGTCATACCGATCACAAGCATCGGAGAAGGTCCCGCTGATAAAGACTATCGTTGAGACCGAAATCAAAGTCTTGCCGAAAGAGTAAGAAACTCCTCCCACGAAAAGCACCTCCAAGCACATTTTGAATTCAGACCAATATGTCCCCAAGTTGAATGCTAACCATCAAAAGGAACCAAAATAGAAACGACTCTTCAAAACACACCAAAAATTAGAGAAACTAAACTATATATTTTTGGGTGATGCGGGATAACTTGTCCACCCGGATGCTCCTACATCAAAATGCCTTTGTGGCTAGAACCTAAGAATTGAAAAACCAATAAAAACCTATAAAATAAAACATAGCATGAAATACAATATTTTTTGGTGATGCAAGATTGATCAATCCCTAAAATAGTGATACATCATCCTAGCCATCACATCTTTAGTTTTCCTAGCTTCTTAAATTTTCTATCATAAAAAAATATTATGTCTCTAGGTTCAAGTTGCTTAGTTTTAATATTATAGTTGTGCAAGCCTTTTACCTCCTTTTCTCTTGGGTTTGATTGTATGCTACAATCAACTTTTTCTCACTCATAATTTCTAACTCTGTTAGTCTCTCCTTGATAGACTCTTCTTCATGTTAGGATAGTGTGATATTAAATTGTAATCCTAATGTATGATGTTAGGTTACCAACTTTATTAGAATGGGTAACATGGACACCAATGAGGAGTTGAGGGATATTATTTTATTATTATTCTCCAAATTATGTAGGATATTGTTGTAATGGAATTAAATAAGGTAGGTTACAAATGAAGGTCAAAGGTTGGGAGTTATGGAACATCTTTCTCAAAATAGGAAATTACAATGCAATTATTGCACTCATGGAGCACTTATGAATGGGAAAATGGGAGTAATGGAATCTTATAGAGAAACCTATGTTGCACTATTGTGTAAGAGAAATTACCTTCTATTTTGGAAAGCACTCTCATGTAGTTGGTCATGATAATTTTTACCATTGTATTTTGAGACCATTTTTGGGCCTATGGTATTGTTTTGTGGTGTTTTTTGAGCCTGCTTAAGCCTATATATTGATTTATTGGTATTGAGAAGGAATACTTATTATGTAGGTACTCTCATGATGCCTAAATGTTGTTATACTTAAGAAGATTATAACAAATGTATTAATGTACTTATTTCTACTTGATTAATACAAGCTAGCTATCTCTTTGGTGGTAGAGTTTTTCTTGAAAGGGTTTCTCCATGTAAATCTAGTGTCATATGTGTTTACTAATTTATTGTTATTGATATACATATTTTTCCGTTCTATTTCATATTTAATTGTCAATCACATGCACCTCTAATTAGGTTAATTAGATTTGTATATTTTACATTTATACTTTCACTATTATTGTTCACTAGTTTTCTCAACACTTCATTTAACCTTATTGAAATGAGAAATCTCAAGTTCAGTGTCATATACTATATAGGGAGATTCACATCCAACCCATACACTAATTAAAAAGAGAAAAACTTCTTCAACCTTTTATATTTTATTTAATAATCCCATGATACTATAAGGATCTTCAAGTCCCAATTGATAATGTTCCCATCACACACTTTTTTCAATATTGTACCCAATAAATTATTAAATGTTTCATAGGCACCATTATCCTATGGATGATATAGAGTACTCTTGTTATTTTTTATCATGAATTTTTCTAATAACTCCTTGATTTTATCATTTATAAAATGTTTCCCTTAGTCATTGGTGATGCTTAAGGGACATCTAAATTATGTGATTATGTTTTCATATTTAAACTTCACCATGGTCCATGTTGTATAATATTTAGTAGGTTTAGCCTCTGCTCACTTGGTAAGGTATTCAATTCCAATTATAATTAATCTTGCATGGGACTTATGTGCTAGTGTCCTTTAATAGGTCTAATGAAGTTAATAGCCCATTTTTTGAATGGTAAGCCTCCTATAATATAAAATTCACCTCTAAAGTGACAAGAGTGCTTGAATGGTAAGCATCCTCCTCTCTTCCTTAATGCTCTCCATTGCTATTCACCAATAGCTAAAAATTCTACAATATGCTTCAACTCATGCGACATTGCATTTATGCTAAACATGTGTGTGCTAGGGAAATCTTCTAGTGTGCCACTGTCTATTCCCTATTTCAATCCTTGATAAGTAATCTTTTCCCCAGTTAGCCTTACCTAGCTTTACCATAATCTTGAAATCAAACTCTTGGAACAATATTAACCACCTACATATGTGCCCATGAATGACCAGTCTATTCATTAAGTACTTTAGGGGTTCATGATTTGTGGCAAACACAAAATGGAGTTGCTAGAAAGTAGTGTTTAAGATTTTGGAGCATAAACACCATAGCCAATGATTCCCTCTCCATTGTTGTTTAATTAGTCTTAGTTACTGCTAACTTTATACTAATGAATGCAATGGGATGGTCTTTCTTTTTTTCTTAATTGTGCCAACACTAAACTGAATATGGTACCAAATGCATCCATGTGCACATGGAACAACTGACTCTAATCTAGTGAAATAAGTATGGGTTCTTTCATTATCTTATTCTTCAAAATATCAAAAAATTGTTGGCACTTTTCATTCCACTCAAACTATTTGTTGTTCTTTTTAACAACTCTTTAGTAGGACAAGAAATGGTTGCATAATTTGTTATAAACTCTCTAGTAGCTTGTGTAACCCAAAAATGTCTTAGTCTTCATCACACTCTTGAGTGGAGTCAGATTCAAGATGATTTCTATGTTAAGTGTTCTATTATAATCTCCTCCTTGCATATTATATGGCCCAATATAGTGCCAAATGGAGTAGCAAAAATACACTTCGTCAAATCTAATGCTATCCTTAAATGACTACACCTTACAAACATCAACCTTAGTGCCTAGGCATGATCCTTCATTAGTCTGTACATTATCTAATCATCAAAGTAAACCTCAATAAAACCATGGATAGAATCCTAGAATGCATTGATGATTATCTTTCCAATCACTATACATGCATTCTTCAAACCAAATGGAATTACAATGTACATACAAGAGCCCCATTCTATAGGAAATATGGTTTTCACTTGATCTTCTTCCCCTATTTTAACTTGATGGTACCCAAAAATTCATAAATAAAAAATATACCTCTCTACCTACTATTATCTCTAATACCTCTTCAATGAATGGAGTAGGAAAGAGATTATGGATACAAGTTGTGATAAATTCCCTTAAATCAACACATATCCTTATATTTCTAGTTTTCTTATTCTACACTACTGATGTAGGAGCATCCAAAAAGAGACATGTTTTCTAAATTTGGAAATTAAAATAATGGTGAGCATTTGTGAGGTAATACATGGTGGCTTCCTTAATATAGCATGGGCAATTTTAGAATAGTTGGCAACTATTAATGTGACATTTTTCCTGTGTCATGTGGGTGATAATTTGGTTTTCTAATTTTGGCAACTAAGTGGGTAGCTAGTGGAGACATAAATGATGACGTGGTCAAACGCAATGATTTCTTAGAGGCAATTTAATTCAAGTTTGCAGCAATTCAAAAATAGAGGCTCCATCCTTATAAATCAATAGAATGGTGACTTTGGACAACAGTGTTGGGGAAAAGAAGAAATTCAAATATTTCTGGAGAAAGCATAGATTAGGAGAAAGATGTCAGTTTTGGTTTTATATTAGAGTCATGATAGTCATAGTAGATGGGGGTAAGTGATAGGAAATATTGGTGCAGGAGCACCAAGATATCTAGGTTTTACTTGATCTTCAAGTAGTTTGTTTTGGTTTAATAAGGTCCTTGAGACCATCTCCATGTTGTAATAAGGCTTGAATGCCATGCTTGTAAAAGGACTATGTCAAAATATCTAAAACCTATTCTCATGTTGTAAGTCCTAAGGAGGACAGTCATATTGTAAAGGCAGTCATATAAGTTTGTAGCCCTCCTAATGTGTGTAGGAGGCAATCCTCTTGGTTGTTAGCATGTCAAAGGTATGTTAGAACCTTGTCCAAGGTTAACCAAATGTTAGGGAGCATCATTTAAACATAAAACAGTCGATATAGTCCAAGACAGGACAGTTACTAGTTGCTGCAGTTAGAAACAAGAAAGAAGTTCGATGGTTGGGGCAGTTTCATCAACCCCAACCACTCCCATACTTCTTGATTCAAATGTAGGAGGCTTATTTTTAAGCCAAAAAGGGTTCATTGTGCAAAGACATTCGGTGGAAGTGGAAAAAGAACGAAGAAATAACTGTTTTTCCTACTTTCTGTGTTTTTTCTGTTGTTTCCAGCTAGTACCCAACCCTGTATGGAATAGTCATAGCTCATGAATGTATTGGATTGTTAGTGGATCAAAATATCTTTTCTTTGAATCTTGTTTGAAGTCTTGACACAAAACTAGGTGGGTGAAATCGTTGGTTTCCCACAAACTGCCTTAAACCCTGAGTTAGGGTTTTCTTGAACAACCTGATGGATTTCTCCTCATTCCACTGATCTTTTCTATTTCTAATTAGTGGAATGGGTTGTATAGTAGTTAATGCAAGGTCTTGTGAAGGTTTTGGAGGCAGGAGGACGGTTTGGGTTGAGTTTACCATGTAGATGACCTTGCAGAGTCTTGTGTTGGAACTTGGAGAAGGACAACAACAATTTAGGTGATGGCCATCGACTGTGGGAGTGGAATCCTTGTGAAATACCAGTCATTAACAATGGTGTAAGGTGCTCTAGATATAGCAATGATCCTGTGAGAGAAGGTAAGACAAAATCTTCCATGAAACTATTCTTTCTGCCTGTTTCAAACTCTGTCAATCCTCACTGAAAACAGTCACCACAAAGAAGGTATTAGTTAGATTTGTTGGGTTATTGATTTGTCAAGGAAGGCACTAGGGATGTGTGGCATGTTACTGATTAGACATGATTGAGATTGAGTTCTTCTTAATGGACATCACCCCAAGGAAGATATTGAGTCAATCTTTCTAGTGGAGCAGTAGTGTTGTGACAGTCTATGAGACTGCTTTCCTGCAAGCCCTACATAGTGGGTTGGATGGAATGTTAGATGAGTTAGGTATCATGTGAAATGAGTCTTGAAGCCCACTCACTCTTGTGTCAAGAACAAGTATATTGTTGTGTTACAACTCTTCCTCATGGGTGGTTTGATCTCTGTCAAAGAAAATAGTGAATCTAGAGAGCCCTTTCCATTGAAGTTTTGAAGTATCTTTCTCAGTCCTTGATGCTCTACATCATTTGTGGTATCAGAGCTACTAGTAGATCCTTGAAGGAGTAGTAGGATCTTGTGAACCAGTAAGGGTTTGTGAAAGTGTAAGGATGCCTCCTAAGAATCAGATGGCTAGGGAGAACAATGAACTGAGGGAAGCCTTAGAGGCTAGAGAAAAAGAGTTGAGGGATAGAAGAGAACAAGATGCTGCAAGGGAAAGAGAGTTAAGGCAAGTGAGAAGAGAGAATGTATCAATCTTGGCAAGGTTGGAAGCATTGGAGAAGAATCCTAGAAGGGATGAACAAAATGATTTGGAAGGAGATGAGGAGGCAGATGAGAATCCTCTTGAGGATGAATTGGATCCTGAAGAAAATAAATTTGTGAGATTGTTGAAGGCAGTCCAAGGTAGTGGAAAAAAGGCAAACATAGAGTTACCTATCTATTAGGGGAAGATGGATAGTGAAGAGGTATTAGGGTGGATAGATGCCCTGGAAAATTTCTTTGAGTATGAGGAGATGAGTGATGAGAAGAAGGTTAAATTTGCAAAAACAAAATTGAGAGGAACAACACTTACATGGTGGAGTAGTGTGCAGACAGAAAGAGTGGCCAGAGGTGGAACAAGAATCACTTCTTGGGGTAGGATGAAGGATATGATGAAGGATCAATTTCTTTCATCTGATTACTCCATTCAAACAAAGAGGATGAGGCAGAATTTGAAACAAAAGGACATGGATGTTATGTTCTATACTGAGCAATTTCATAAGCTTAGTATTAGAGGAGGATTGGAAGATGAAGAAGAGAAAGTGGCAAGATACCTTAATGGGCTTAGGTATAACTTGCAAGATGAGATTGGTTTGACCATACCAAAATCACTTGGAGAATGTTTTTAGTTAGCCATAAGGGCTGAAGAGAGGGTGAAGAGGAAGCAAGAAAGACAAAGAGGTAGTGGAAGAGGATATAGAGGTAGGGGCAGACCTACTAATGAAGTACAGAACAGTAATGAGAAAGGCAAAGAGTTTTCTGCAGATCAGAGAGGTGGATATAGAGGTGGAGGTAGGTTTGGATCAGGTAGAGGAGTATTCACAGGCAGATGTTATCATTGCAATGAAGTGGGACACACATCTTTCAAATGTCCTAAGAAGGATGATGCTGATAAGAGCAAGGATAGAAGAGTTCATTTGGCACAAGAAGAGGAGAAGCAAGAAGACCAGGAAATGTCATTAGCCTCTCCAGTAATGGTTGGAGAAATGCTCATGGTGGAAAAAGGCAAAATGCAGCAAACACCATAGGTATCCATTTTTAAAACTAATTGTTTAAGCCATGGATAAATATGCAAGTTGATTATAGATTCAAGTTTACATGATAATTTAGTCTCTTGGGAAATGGTGCACAAGTTGGGATTGGAGACATTTGATCATCCTAGTCCTTACAATGCCACTTGGGTAAGTCAAGAACAATAAGTAATGGTTAATCAGAGGGCATATGTTGATTTTTCCATTGGTCCATATCATGATTCTATTTTATGTGATGTCATTTCAATGACATGTGGGCATGTAATTTTGGGTAGACCATGGCAACACTTGAGGAGGATAATTCATGATGGTTATACTAATAACTATTTGGTGCATAAAGATGGAAAAAGTTTAAACTAGTACCTTTACCTTGTGAAGACAAGAAGGAACATGTTACTATCTGTTTTGGAGAGAAATTGTAGTTGAATGTGCAGGTTAAGGATGATGGGAAACAGCCAGAACAGTTGCAGCAGAGGAAGGTGGAAGACAGTCCTAAAGAATAGTAGGTTTGGGACTTGAGTTATGTCAAGATTGGGGACATTGACTATCCTATAAGGAGGCAGAAGAAGGAAGGCAAACAACATATAGTATAGGGAGGAATAAATCAGAACCTCCAGATGGGAAGAATAGAAGCATTGCAGCAGCAGGGTCCTAGACAAGGACACCAAAACAGGTTTTATGATGCTAACACTGTTTGTAGGAGCCATGCAGGTTGGAGAAGGAGAAGGATAACCCTTGGAGAGTTCATGTTTCCTGTCACCAGTCAGAGGAACATTTCAACATGATTGAGGAACGTTTGGAGAAGAACCCATAACTCTTGGGACAAGAGTTTTCATCATGCTGGGGAGTATGGTGCAGGAGCACCAAGATATCTAGGTTTTACTTAATCTTCAAGTAGTTTGTTTTGGTTTAATAAGGTCCTTGAGACCATCTCCATGTTGTAATAAGGCTTGAATGCCATGCTTGTAAAAGGACTATGTCCAAATATCTAAAACCTATTCTCATGTTGTAAGTCCTAAGGAGGACAGTCATATTGTAAAGGCAGTCATATAAGTTTGTAGCCCTTCTATTGTGTGTAGGAGGCAATCCTCTTAGTTTTTAACATGTCAAAGGTATGTTAGAACCTTGTCCAAGGTTAACCAAATGTTAGGGAGCATCATTTAAACATAAAACAGTCAATACAGTCCAAGACAGGATAGTTACTAGTTGTTGCAGTTAGAAACAAGAAAGAAGTTCGATGGTGGGGGCAGTTTCATCGACCCCAACCACTCCCATACTTCTTGATTCAAATGTAGGAGGCTTATTTTTAAGCCAAAAAGGGTTCATTGTGTAGAGACATTCGGTGGAAGTGGAATAAGAATGAAGAAATAACTGTTTTTCCTGCATTTCTGTGTTTTTTCTGTTGTTTCCAGCCCATACCCGACCTTGTATGGAATAGTCATAGCTCATGAATGTATTGGATTGTTAGTGGATCAAAATAGATTTTCTTTGAATCTTGTTTGAAGTCTTGACACAAAACTAGGTGGGAGAAATCGTTGGTTTCCCACAAACTGACTTAAACCTTGAGTTAGGGTTTTCCTGAACAACCTGATGGATTACTCCTCATTCCATTGATCTTTTCTATTTCTGATCAGTGGAATGGGTTGTATAGTAGTTAATGCAAGGTCTTGTGAAGGTTTTGGAGGCAGGAGGATGGTTTGGGTTGAGTTTACCATGTAGATGACCCTGCAGAGTCTTGTGTTGGAACTTGGAGAAGGACAGCAACAATTTAGGTGATGGCCATTGACTGTGGGAGTGGAATCCTCGTGAAATACCAATCATTAACAATGGTGCAAGGTGCTCTAGATCTAGCAATGATCCTATGAGAGAAGGTAAGACAAAATCTTCCATGAAACTATTCTTTCTGCCTATTTCAAACTTTGTCAGTCCTCACTGAAAACAGTCACCACAAAGAAGGTATTAGTTAGATTTGTTGGGTTATTGATTTGTCAAGGAAGGCACTAGACATGTATGGCATGTTACTAATTAGGCATGATTAAGATTGAGTTCTTCTTAATGGACATCACCCCAAGGAAGATATTGAGTCTATTTTTCTAGTGGAGCAGTAGTGTTGTGATAGTCTATGAGACTGCTGTCCTGCAAGCCCTGCATAGTGGGTTGGATGGAATGTTAGATGGAGTTAGGTATCATGTGAAATGATTCTTGAAGCCCACTCACTCTTGTGTCAAGAAAAAGTATATTGTTGTGTTACAACTCTTCCTCATGGGTGGTTTGATCTCTATCAAAGAAAATAGTGAATCTAGAGAGCCCTTTCCATTGAAGTTTTGAAGTGTCTTTCTCAGTCCTTGATGCTCTGCATCAAATATTAAAAGTTGAAAGAAAATTTAGTATTCTGAAGCATTTGAAGGAGGAGTTGCTTGCATCTTGTAAATATTCCTTAATCTTGGTGATACTCTTAGTGATATGTTTTGTTGCAGTTATATTGAGATAGAAAACAATACCAAAAAAAATGTAATCTTTTAAGTCAGAGAGAGGACTATAGTGTTAAGGGAGTCAGAATTCAAAGTGTATATATTTTGAAGTTCGGAAGTCATGGTGTCTTCCTTTTATTTTGGTTGTGTTTAATCTATTGTTAATTCAATTGTAGTTTGTTATCTATTTTGTAGTTCAGTTTTATATTGCAAGTTGTTATTTTTTAATTGTTCTCAATGGACTATTAAATATTTATGTCTTGTTAGGTGTATTTCACTATAGGCCTTGGTTTCCCTTCAATGGGTACCCAGGTCCTGACTGCATCAAGTGGTATCAGAGTTGATTGTTCACTGGGAAGAGTATTGAGGAATTGATGTCAATGTGATGAGGAAATGGAGAGAAAAATAATGAGTAATGTGTTGGCTGTCCTCAAACAAGAGAAGTGTTGGGTAGAAGACATGCTAGCATCCTCCACTATGCGGAAGTGGGTAGAGGGTGTTTTGAGAGTGTGCATCTTCTAGTGACATTGTTGGGTAGAGGATAGTTGTTGAATGTGAGTGAGTTTGTTGCAAATAGTTGAGAGTGAAGATGTTTTTGAAAAATAGGATGAAAATCTAGTCTTGAAGAGGCCAATTGAATGGGTAGCTATGGAGTAGTATCGAAGGAAGAAAATCCTTGAGATGATGATGGACATCCATTTGGGATTGGATAGGTTGGAGGCTATGAAACGTGGAGAAATTATACAGACAATGAAAGAAGAGGTCCTCATGAAAGAGGAAAGTGAAAAAAATGAAGTAATCATCCTATAAGAGGCACTGAAGAGGACAAGAATGAGGTTAAAACAAGAGCATGTATTTTGGAAGGCATGGAGAGGATAAAGAATATGGTTGAAGAAGGAAGAAATCTTGCTACAACAACTAAAGAAAATATGGATAAGGAAATGGAGTTCTAGCACTTTGGAGATGTAATAGTGAGAAAGAGAGTGGTGTTGAAGTTGAAATTGATGAAGAGCAAGAAGTTGCAGCCAAGGAGAAGAGGAAGATTGCATTAGTAGGTCCTTTGGAGGACATGGAGACATTAGGTAATGTGGAGCAATAAAGTAGAGAAGAACACATAGAGGTATTGATAGATGTGATCCAGCTAAGTACAAAAGAGGATGATGAGAAGGTTATAAATGTTGTGTTGGTTCCCAAAATTACTACAATCCAAAACCCTAAAGCATTACTCAATCACTTAGGCCAGGGGTGTCATCAGAGTGATTAGAAAAGGGTTTATCAAAAAGTTTAGGGTGATTTTGGTGAACTTACAAGAGTGGGTAAACTCCTCTACACTTCAAGATCAACTAGAATTAGGAGGGTAATCCTGAGGTGTCCCTTGGGGTTTAAAACTACACACTATTTATCTTCAGATTTGTACTTGGCAACAACACCCAGACGGTTGTTTTAATCTCAAAAATTGTCATTGAATTAAAACACACTCGCTGCACATTTGAACCTCATTCTAAGATAATGGAAACATTCTTGCATGACTGCAAGTTGTTGATATGCACAAGTGATTTGTTTTAGAGATGGTTTGAAAATAGTTCATAGTTTATATTCTCTGGTTATAATGCAAGTCACATAAGACATACAAATTTGATTACTTCTTCCTCACACTAGGTTGATTTGTTTGATTTATAAAATGTTTTGGTGATCAAAACACAATTCAGACTAGTGCTTTCAATGGGTTACAAAGTTTACATATTATCAAAAAGGGAGAACAACGATTAAAATCATAGTGAGTTGCCTAACTGAAATGCACAAATGCATGAAACTTGAAAATAAAGCCATACATGCTTATTGATCCCTTCTCACACAACATTCATTCATATGCAATCTTAAAATGACTATTACAACATGTAATATATTATGTACTTGTCAAATCCTTCAAATGCAGATTACAATCACACCACAAATAGTAGCAAGAGGAATCCTATAACAAATTAGAAATTCCCTAAATGAACATTTGTAAAAATGGAGAGAAATGATTCTACTCAAACATTTTGCATTGATTCATCCTTATCATGTTAAACCAGTTGTCTAAAAAATACCAAACTAACCAACCTGTCCAAATGATTTCAATATTTCATTTTTATCACTTCCAACTCAGATTTGATGGAAAAATGGGAGGGAAAACCCCAACAACTCCATCTACTACAATAAAAACATCAAATTCAACCACCCACTTCACATTAATGGTGAATTGAAGAGTATTTGGCACATTTCTGGGCCTCCGGCAAGTGGTAGGATGGCGAGAGAACTCGGCATGTAGGAACTAGTGCCAAGGTGTCGGTAGGGCCTGAAGTCTTGCCAGAATCAAAAGTGACCAAGGTCCCAAGTGAAAAAATGATTTGAAACTTCATAAAATACTTAGCCATTTTCTAAAAAAATTATTTAAAATTTTGATTTTTTCCCCTTCAAATTTGTCTTGAAAATTCATGAGGTTCAGAAGGATTTTGAACTTTGAAGATCTTCAGCTAGCGGGATCAGAATTTTGGGGGGATGAGGAACTTGGGAACTGGGTCCAAAGGTTCTAGTGGAACCCAAAATCCTGAAGGGAAAGGGAGGGGTCGGGTCAAGGAAAAGTTTTGGCCTAGAACTTTGAAAGGGGAAAGAGAGCGGGGAGCAGGGAAGCAAACAAAAATTAGACCCTGGGAAAAGTTCCCAGGTGCCGAAGAGACTAGAAAACCCGAAGTCACAATATATACATAAGATTTACTTTAATTTTATATCTTATGTATATACTATTAGGATGCTTGAGAGTGGTTTCAGATCCATAGGAGTTAAAATGCAGAATCTAGAATTTGGAGGATTCCTCAGATTTCAGACTTTGCCAAATTTTTAGGGTTTCAGGGTTTTAGACTTAGCCAAATTCAAGGATTCAACAACATACATCAGGGTAAAGGCACAAGGACCCCTTAGGAAAACTTTGAGGAATTTGACAAGATGGTACAAATATGAGGCTGAAAACCTGGGTGTCAATAGGTTGTACCTAAGGTGCCTGTAGAAGAGAAGATGAGGGAAGGGAATAAATATAACAAACTTTTAGATTCTTATTATCTTGTTTATGTTGATTTATACATCTGTGTTTTACTCTAGAGATTGTTTATGGGAATCATTCGGTTGAATGTAGAAAGAATGAGGTGTGAGAAAAGGGTGGTGAGTGTAGAAGAAGGATGTCAAGAGGAAATAGATATGACAAATTTTTATGATGACAATACTGCTGATTTGTGGGTTAGGAAAAATGGAGAATGAAGAAAAAGAGATGTATGACTTAGATTCATCATGAAGATTGAGTCAAGTCTTACACTTGAAGAGGGAAAGTTGTTATGGGAAATATTTACTAAAGCTGCAATGGAGGAGTGTGTAGAAGAGGTAGTGAGAGTAGATTGGAGAGAAGGATTTTGGTTGAGGATAAAAATGAAGAGAAATAGATTAGTTTATGGTGAACCCATGTCCATGAGAGGTGTGAATAATGTTGAACAAAATTGGTGGAAAGAAGTAGGATTTATTCCAACAAAGTGTTGGAAGAAGCAAATGAGAAAATCTTCTAAGGAGATTGTTACGGAATGTGTGATTCGTTGGCTCAAATTTGTGAACTATGCTCACAAACTTCTTACCTTGTGAGTTTGATGAAGGAGCATCCAAAAAGAGACATGTTTTCTAAATTTGGTGATTAAAATAATGGCAATTATTTGTGAGGTAATAGATGGTGGCTTCCTTAATATAGTGTGGGTAGTTTCAGAATAGTTGGTAGCTATTAATGTGACATTTTTCCTATGTGGTGTGGGTGATAATTTGGTCTTCTAATTTTGGCAACTGAGTGGGTGGCTAGTGGATACATAAATGATGACTTGATTAGATACAATTATTTCTTAGAGGTGATTTAATTCAAGTTTGTGGTGATTCAAAAATAGAGGCTCCATTCTTATAAATCAACGAAATGGTGACTTTGGACAAGAGTGCTGGGGAAAGGAAGAGATTCAAAGATTTATGGAGAAACATATCAGGATAAAAATGTAAATTTTGGTTGTATAGAAGAGTCATGATAGTCATAGTAGATGGGGGGAAGTGATAGGAAATATTAAAAGTTGAAAGAAAATTTAGTAATCCATAGGATTTGAAGGAGGGGTTGATCTCAACTAGTAAATATTCATTAATCTTGATGTTAGTTTTGGTTTTATAGTAGAGTCATGATAGTCATAGTAGATGGGGGGAAGTGATAGGAAATATTAAAAGTTGAAAGAAAATTTAGCAGACCATAGCATTTGTGTTAGATTTAGGGCACACAACTGAGAGGGAGGGGGGTGAATCAGTTGTACAAAACTTGCTCTTAATTTAAACACTTAAATCCTCTTTGTTATTTAATAGCATATCAATTAATCACTCATGAAAGCATAAAGCATAAACACCAGAGTAGATACACATCAACAAATGAGACACCAAGATTTTGACGTGGAAAACCCGGTCAAGGGAAAAACCACGGGGTGATTAACCCAAGGATTATTCTCTATTAGAAGAATAAGAAAAATAGATGGCACATACCAATTAGGGCCCACTGCCCGAGCACACTACTCACAAGAGGCACATTGCCTACAAGAGACACACTGTCTACAAAGTAACAAGTATTACAAACTTGAACTGGAGATTGACATCTTTACCATGCCTGGATCAGTTCCATTTAAGCCCAAAAACTCCTGCTCTGCCTTTTGCACTTCTCTTTGCTATGCCACACTTATCCGTACCAAGATACTCTTCAAAATGAATTCACAATCCCTTAATTATATAAGGCATCGACTTAGGAACAATCATCTAAGTCAGCAAACACCTACAAGATCATTCGCAAGACATGTAATACATTCGATCGGTTAGTCTCAAGAAGAACACCAATATCCATGGTTATTCTTCAAATGCAAACTTTAACTTCAATGCAGACCACCAATAAGAATTGTACACGATCCAAAGATCACCAAAACCTTTCCTGAGTCATCAAGAACATCTGCACTTTATCAGCTTACTGGAATTCTTCTGTTCTTCATTCGAAACTTCAAGAACACAGTTTGTCATCACTATCATAATGAAAATGGTGCTTCTGGACCTCCAAACCATGAACAAATCTGGTTGACACCTCACACAGACTTCTTCAACACTCTCTCCAATCCGCAGAATGAGATAATGCAATTTCAGAGCTCACCGGACCAATCTGTGACACTCTGTCACCACTGAACACCTGCCGGAACCGGTTCTTCTTGAGCAACCATAACTTCTTTAGATCTTCATGCGGACCTCTAAAATCTTGACTCGAGAATCTCAAGACTCATATCTACAAACCCTTTAAACTGCATCCTCTAATCTTCATCATATCTTGGACTTTTACCTTAATGTCATCACTGTTATTCACTGTTCCTTATTGAGACTAATTTCCTCAATATCCTTAGTACACAGCTCATCCAATCCTTCTCATTAATGCAATATGAGTATGTTGACATCAATGACAACACTGGTTATCCTCATACTTGCAACAATCTCCCCCTTTGTCATTGATGGCAACATATGATGTGAAAAACCATCAAGACAAGAACTTCTCCTCTCTGTCACAGCTCCCCCTATCAGCAACAACTCTTCACATGTCTTCTCTTTCTTTACTGCTCCCCTTTGATCATCAACCACTTGTTTTTCACATGTATTCTCTCCCCCTTTGATATCAATGGCAAATGACTCATACTTGCAAATCTAACACATTTAGAATCATACCAGCTGCTCCCCCTGAGTAGCAGCTACCCATCATCAATCTGGATCACAAGATATGACTGTGATATCCACCGAACTGATGCACATCAGTGCATCCTAGTTCATCACCAGAGGGGCAATGACCCCTAACTTCTCCCTGAGATACTCAAAAGAGTCCTTGGGAAGAGGTTTAGTAAAAATATCTGCAAGCTGATCCTTGGAGGGCACATACTCCAATCTAACTTCACCCTTGTTCACTTGCTCTCTCAGAAAGTGAAATTTTATAGATATATGCTTGGTCTTAGAATGCAACACTGGATTCTTAGAAATATTTATTCCACTTGAATTATCACAGAAAATTGTGATAGGCTCCTCATATTCTACTTGAATATCTCTTAGCATCTGCTTCATCCACAAAAGTTGAGTGCAACTACCTGCTGCTGCAATGTATTCTGTTTCAGTTGTAGATAGGGATATTGCCTCTTGTTTCTTGCTTAGCCAAGAAACCAACCTTTTTCCCGAAAAGAATGCTCCTCCACTTGTACTCTTCCTATCATCCACATCTCTTGCCCAATCTGCATCTGTATATGCATGAAGAGAAAAATCATGATCTCTAGGATACCATAGGCCATACTCAATTGTTCCTTTTAAGTACCTAAAAATTCTTTTGATTGCCATGACATGAGATTCTCTAGGATCAGCCTGGAATCTTGTCACAAGACCAACAACCTGCATTATATCTGGTCTAGTCTGAGTGAGATACAACAATCCTCCAATCATTGATCTGTACTTGGTCTGATCTGTCTTAGGAGAGTCATCATCTTTGCTCAACTAACATCTGATTGCCATGGGAGTGTTCATTGGCTTTGAATCTTCCATTCCAAATTTCCTCAACAATTCTTTTACATATTTGGTCTGAGAGATAAAGATTCCTTTCTTTGTCTGAGTAATTTGCAGACCCAAGAAGAAATTTATTTCACCAAGCATTGACATTTAAAACTCACTTTTCATTTGATTTGCAAAGGTTTTACACATACTGTCTCTTCCTCCAAAGATGATATCATCAACAAATACTTCAATAATCAAGATATTTTCATGATCAATTTTGAAATATAGGTTACTATCAGCAGTACTTTTGTCGAAACCAATCTTCAAAAGATGTTTGTCCAGCCTCTCATACCATGCCCTTGGGGCTTGCTTTAGACCATACAGTGCCTTCTTTAATTTGCAGACCATATCACCATGCTCAGATAACTGAAATCCATTTGGTTGTTCAATGTACACTTCTTCTTCTAAGTCACCATTCAGGAAAGCAGATTTGACATCCATCTGATACACTTTGAAATCTTTGAAGGTAGCAAATGCAAGAAATAGTCTGACTGCTTCAATTCTTGCCACCGGAGCAAAGGCTTCTTCAAAATCAATCCCTTCTATTTGAGAGTAGCCTTTGCAGACTAATCTGGGTTTATTTCTGATTACTTCACCAACTTCATTTAGTTTGTTCCGGAAGACCCATTTGGTTCCAATCACATTCTTGTTTCTAGGTCTAGAAACAAGATCCCAAGTGTGATTTTCTTCAATTTGCATCAACTCTTCCTCCATTGCTTTGGTCCAATTTTCATCATTGCAGGCTTCATTTATTGTCTTAGGTTCAATCTTTGAAATCAAACAACATTCATCTGAATTTTGAGCAATTTTCCTTATAGTTTGCACACCTTTGCTTTTGTCACCTATTATCTGATCTTCAGAGTGGTTTAGTCTTACATACCTTGGAACTTTGGGAGTTTCTTGTACTTCTACTTCTTGATCAGACTCATTCAGGCCTATCTCTTCTTCCTGATTTACCGGATCAGTCTGATTCAGACTTTCAGAAGAGGATTGAGCTCCTTGAACCTGAGAACCATTTTGATCATCTTCATCATATTCATAAAGCCTTGAGGGTTTCTCAATTCCCTCATCAACCTTCACATTTGTACTTTCTATCATCTTTCTCAGTCTTTTGTTATAACACCGGTATGCTTTGCTTTGAGTAGAGTAACCTAAGAATATTCCTTCATCACTTCTAGCATCAAACTTTCCTAGATCTTCATCTCTTTTAATGTAACATTTGCTACCAAATACTCTGAAATATCTCACAGTAGGAGTGATACCAAACCAAAGTTCATAAGGAGTCTTACTGGTATTGCTTCTGATTTGAACTCGATTGAGAGTATAGACTGCAGTGCTTACAGCTTCTCTCCAAAACATCTGGGGAACATTTGCTTCCATCATCATTGTCCTGGATGCTTCCTGGATGGTCTGGTTCTTTCTCTCTACTACTCCATTCTACTGTGGATTCCTAGGAGCAGATAACTGTCTCTTTATACCATGCTTCTCACAAAAATTTATGAATTCACTGGATGTGAATTCACCACCTCTATCAGACCTCAGACATTTTAGTTTTAATCTAGTTTGATTCTCTACCATGGCCTTGAAGATTTTGAACTTCTCAAAAGCTTCTGATTTCTCTTTCAGAAAGGTAACCCACATCCTTCGGGAATGGTCATCAATTAGTAACATGAAATATCTATCACCTTGCATACTCTTGATTCTTGTCGAACCACATAGATCAGTATGAACTAATTCCAATAATCCGATAGAGGACTGATCCTTGCTTTTGAATGAGACACTGCTCTATTTACCCAGCTGACATTCTTTGCACAAACTATTTGTAGGTTTTACCAACTTTGGAAGATCTCTTACAGCCTGAGTATTGCTTATCTTGATGATGTTATCAAAATTTACATGACACATCCTTCTATGCCATAACCAACTCTGATCAATTTGAACAAACAGATAACTTTTATTAGTACCAACTAGATGGAAGATATTACCTTTTGTTTGTGTACCAGATGCAATCTCAGTTCTGGAGCTTTCAAAGATCCTGCATCTTCCATACTTGAACCGGAGATCATAGCCTTTGTCCACCAACTGACCAACACTGAGAAGATTGTGCTTCAATCCTTCAACATATAGTACATTACCGGTTTTGTTCTTTCCATCAAAAGAGATAGTTCGCCTACCTCTGATTCTACCAGCAGAATTATCACCAAACTTTACCATTCCTCCTTCATACCTTTCCAAATCTAAGAACTTATTCTTGTCACCTGTCATATAGTGAGAGCATCCACTGTCAATAACCCAATCATCCTTTTCTTCAACTTGGGCAGCCAAAGCTCTTTCTACAACCTTATGATTGATAGATTCAGAGGATATTGGATCTTCTTCCTTGATGGCAATAAACACCCATTCATTTCTAGATTTGTCTCCTATCTCTCATTCATCATCTATTACTCCTTCATTATCAGCTTCTTCATGAACATAATAACAATTCTTTTGGAACCTTTGTCTGTTAGAATTTGACCTTGTAGATCTTTCCAGACATCTTGAGGCAAAATGACCAATCTTATTACAATTGAAGTACTTAAAGGGTAATTTTCCTTCATACTTACCAGATCCTCTTGGCAATCTTTTTGCAATGAGGGCTTCAAGTTGAGTTGTTTCTGCTTCTTCCTCTTCCATGTCTCTTCTTGCTTGATCATACCATGACAGCTTCCTTGAAGAGTTTTCTCCCAGATCAAATCTTTGTTTGCCTTTCACAGAGGCACTAGCTTTGAATGCGGATTCAGTCTTGGGGGGATCATCTCCAAACTCGGTCATTTCAAATGTAGCCAGTTTGCCAGCCAATTGGTCTCTTGTGACAGTTGTATGGGCTCTGAATTCATCAATGGTAGCAACCTTGATTTTGTAGACAACAGGAAGGGATCTGAGAATTTTTCCAACAATCTCATTTTCATCCAAAACTCCACCAGCATTCCTAATTCCACACACCAACTCATTTACTCTTGGCATAAAGGTAGTAATATTTTCATCATCTTTCATCTTCAGTCTTTCAAATTTCCCTTTGAGACTCTACAGCCTTGCACTCTTAACATACTCATCTCCTTCATGCAGAAGTTCCAATTTAATCCAGATCTCATAGGCAGTTGGTAGGTCAATAACATTTGAGAGTTCTGAGTTAGTTTATGCGCTTAGAAGAGTCTCTTTGGTCTGTAGATTGTTTTCAGCATCTGTGATTTCATTTAGAGTTGTCGGACCACCCTGTGGAGGTACATATGCTTTTGTGACCATGGACAAGTACGCCTTTCCCATACACTCCAAGTGACATTTCATGCGACCTTTCCAAAGAGAGAAGTCAGTTCCATCAAACTTTAGACTATCCTTCTTGTATGACGACATCTTAGATCTCCTTAAGCGATTAAGCTCATTCAGAGGAACTTGGCTCTGATACCAATTGTTAGATTTAGGGCACACAACTGAGAGGGGGGGTGAATTAGTTGTACAAAACTTGCTCTTAATTCAAACACTTAAATCCTCTTTGTTATTTAACAGCATATCAATTAATCACTCATGAAAGCATAAAGCATAAACACCAGAGAAGATACACATCAACAAATGAGACACCAAGATTTGGACGTGGAAAACCCGGTCAAGGGAAAAACCACGGGGTGATTAACCCAAGGATTATTCTCTATTAGAAGAATAAGAAAAATAGATGGCACATGCCAATTAGGGCTCACTGCCCAAGCACACTGCTCACAAGAGGCACACTGCCTACAAGAGACACATTGTCTACAAAGTAACAAGTATTACAAACTTGAACTGGAGATTGACATCTTTACCATGCCTGGATCAGTTCCATTTAAGCCCAAAAACTCTTGCTCTACCTTTTGCACTTCTCTTCGCTATGCCACACTTATCCGCACCAAGACACTCTTCAAAATGAATTCACAATCCCTTATTTATACAAGGCATCGACTTAGGAACAATCATCTAAGTCGGCAAACACCTACAAGATCATTCGCAAGACGTGTAATACATCTGGTCGGCTAGTCTCAAGAAGAACACCAATATCCGTGGTTATTCTTCAAATGCAAACTCTAACTTCAATGTGGACCACTAGTAAGAATTGTACACGATCCAAAGATCACCAAAACCTTTCCTGAGTCATCAAGAACATCCACACTTTATCAGCTTACTGGAATTCTTCTGTTCTTCATCTGAAACTTCAAGAACACAGTCTATCATCACTATCATAATGAAAAAGGTGCTTTCGGACCTCCAAACCATGAACAAATCTGGTTGACACCTCACACGAACTTCTTCAACACTCTCTCCAATATGTAGAATGAGATAATGCAATTCCAGAGCTCACCGGACCAATCTGTGACACTCTATCACCACTGAACACCTGCCGGAACTAGTTCTTCTTGAGCAACCATAACTTCTTCAAATCTTCATGCTAACCTCTGAAATCTTAACTGGAGAATCTCAAGACTCATATCTACAAACCCTTTAAACCGCATCCTCTGATCTTCATCATATCTTGGACTTTTACCTTAATGTCATCATTGTTCTTCACTGTTCCTTGTTGAGACTAATTTCCTCAATATCCTTAGTACACAGCTCATCCAATCCTTCTCATTAATGCAATATGAGTATGTTGACATCAATGACAACACTGGTTATCCTCATACTTGCAACAATTTGAAGGAGTTGATCGTAGCTAGTAAATATTCCTTAATCTTGGTGATGGTCTTAGTGATATGTCTAGTTGTCGTTGTATTGAGATAGAAAATAATACCCAAAAAATGCAATCTTTTAAGTTAGAGAGAGGAGTATAGTGTTAAGGGAGTCAAAATTTAGAGTGTGTAGATTTTGAAGTTTGGAAGTCATGGTGTTGTTGGGACTCCGAAAATTTTCCTTGGTTTCCTATTGCGTCTTGGCTCTATGTTCCAAATCTGGAAGTTCTTTACTAGGGTTTACATATGAAAATGTTTTGAATCATGTTCTTAGGTCTAAAACCCTAAACCCTAAGGTCTGTGCAAGCGTCAAGGTACCTATTGTTCTAATTTCATGTTGATTGCTTGCCACCAGTTGTTGGTCTCCAAGTTATAACTTTGTGTTTAGGTCCTCATTCGTCTACTGACCCCTTAGTCCTGTAGTTACCAAACCAACCCATGCACCAACTAAGTTGTCATATGCTTAAGGTTTGGCCTGAGCCCCTTAGTAAAAATTTGGCCTCTCTTTACCTAGTCGAACAATGTTGTTCTAAACTCACGTGCTCGACTCTCCTTTTAAATGTTTGCCTATGGAATCATTTTTTGACATGCGGCCTTTTTTGATTGATTTTCTATTGTTCTGTGGTGAATATTATAATAGGGTAAGTGTTAGTTGTGAAATCACATAAGAGATGATAGGTGGCAATCCTTTTTCCAGACTCTTCTATAGGACCGTTGTGGTGGATCTTGACATAATTACATGAAACATTTTTTAGCGTTTCGCTATTCCTCTGAGCTTTTGTGGTGGATGCTAGAGAGGCTTGTAGATGGGCGGGGAGGAAGCACATGGCTTGGTTCTAGCTTTTTATCGATTGAGAGGATTATTGAGTGCCACTTGGTGCAATATGGGGATCATTTTGCTATTATGCAAGGGTTTATCTACTGTTGGATCTGGCAATCACGAAAGCGTGAGATGCTACCTCGTGGTTTGGATTGACTTCTCTTCGCGGTGCCTGGCCTTTTGCTAAGATAGGTGGTAGTCTAGGTGGCTTGTTCATATTGGTCCATGACTCCATTCCATAGATAATAGAGATTTTCAACCTCATTGGACCTATCTATATCATTTGATTAGGCCTTTTTGCCTAGTAATCAATGATCCATTTTCAAATGGGGCAATGGAGTGGTGGCACGTGCACTAGTACAGAAACAACAATATATGATTAAAAAACTACTGAAAACTACTTATAAATGACTAAACATGGTCACGTGACCATTAGTAGTTTATTGCTAGTCATTTATAATGTGGCTGAATTGATGACTAAACCATTTTTAGTCATTTATTGGTTGTTTTGGTTGATCGATTTGGTAGTATATTTAAGTTGATCACAAAGAATACTGAGAGGGGGGTGAATCAGTATTTTGTAAAAATTCTCTTTCACACATTTATTAATCCATTTGCCACATTCAATAACTTGAAAGCAAAAAAACTTAAGAACAACAACCATAAAGAAATAACACATAGACACCATGATTTTTATGCGAAAAACTCAAAAAGGGAAAAACCACGATGAGTGTTAGCTCACAATATATTATGATAACAATACCAAATTACATGAAGTCTCACTACCCAAGGACTCACTATCCTAAGAAGTGCTCATTGCAATAGGCTCACTACCAAAATAAGAGAAGAGAAGATAGAAAAAGGATTGGCTCACTGCCAGAAAAACTGCTACAAGTGCATCTATAGAATGGTGAAGTGTAGTACCAATTAGCTTAGTATATAGATTCAAAGGTCTTCATAATGTCTGCCCTACTTTTCTGCTCTGCTTCACATATGCTTTACCTTTCTGCTTTTACTATCCTTTTCTGATCACAAAACTACCTTAGATCACACACACATTTTATTCGCACTTTATTCACACTTATCCATACCTTCAACACCAAAATCCATTGAGTATATATATTCACAAAAAGATTCATCTCACAATCAGGTCAGCAAGCCAAACATGAAATGTGTATACAAATGTTATACCTTGTCAGCTTGATCTTGTGCACAAACAACAATGCGGACCTAAACAAACATACAATAGTCTTCATATAGGTCAACATCGATCATTCAATCACTTATATTGATTGTTCAAACAATATATCTTCACCACATATAGATCTAACATGTTTGTTGACATCCCTTGAGTACACACTTGACCAGTTGATCTGTCACTACATAACTCCTATTGCGGACCATATGAGACTCTAAAATTCATATCCAACATTCATCATTGACCTCTTAACATGCCTTCAAAACTACACGACAAAATATGTAACAGCAGAGAAATGAGGACCCTTTTACTTTGGTACTATACATTGTTCCTATCTTAACTCTGTTCACATGGACTTAGACATTTCATAGTATGACTTCCAGAGGAAGTCAGGACTTGAACACTGGAACATATCATCACCAAATAACTATGATTAACATATCTGAATTGCATGTAATGATCTTCAACTAGGAAGGCATACTAACCCAATCCCTAACACTTACTCTATATACTTCCCATACTAAGTTATTTTAGGCTTCCAGACCAGAATCCCTTTATGCCTTGTTGTCAAACCAAATTGATCTACCAGAGTAAAGTGTCTTTGCCTTGTTGCCATCAACGTCAACATTCAATCATTCATCATAGCAGTGTCTCTTGCCAACAATCTCTCCCTTTGGCATTGATGGCGACACTTAGTAAAAAATGCTTGTATGCTCCCCCTTACTATATACACCCTATTTTTCTTCTCCCCCTTAGGTGTTTGCCCATTTTTCACTAATTTTCTTCTCCCCCTTTGACATCAATGGCAAAGGTGTATGTACAGAAGTCAAAATTTTGTCAAGACAACAAAACTATAAAAACTGTCATACTCTGCCGCATATGTACAAATACAATCTTCAACTTAATTTGATGTGGGTTGTAGGATGTCATTGAAGATGTTCTTGATTTGAGCCAGCTCTCCATGCCAACTCTTCTTTGCATTTTCCAAAATTTGAATATGGCCAATTATTAGGAAAACCAAATTTTTTGCCTTTTGTATATCAGAGGGTGTGTCAATTAGTACACTTACCTGCAGTGCTTCTGTTGCAAGATTTGACATAGAGTCTAGTTTAGGACTTATTATTCCTCTCAACTGACACATTCTATTTTTCATTTGATCCCTCTTATTCATTAGATTACTTAAGTCATTATGAATATTGATAACTTGAATCTCTTTGGTACTTATTAACTCAAATGTCGGATCAAATGACTTGGAGATATATGTCAGCTGTAGTTTCAGATCCTTGATCTTTTTTTCTAACTCCTTTATGGCTTCTAGCCATGATAAACAAAATTTGTACAAATCACAAGCTTCTTTAATAGCACTCTGTATACCTTTTATTCCATCATCTAATAAAGTTTTATCATTGATCAACATAGTCTTTAACTCAATTAATCTCTTCTCATCAAACTCTTTTCTTACTTTCATTTCTTCTTTTTGGTGCAGCAGGTGCCTCTTGTTGCTCCTCTTGAACTTCCAGAGCTTTATTAGCTTCCTTTTCTTTAGCTGCTCTTTCTGCCTCAGCTCTAGCTCTTGTGGCTGATATTTGTTCTTTGGTGAATGCTTTGCTTTGTGCATATTCTTTTGTCATTTTCCTAGTCTTTTTCTAGATTTTAGGCTTCCTTAGTTCAACATGAACTTTAACAGATAGCTCTTCATATGTGCCAAACCTTTCCTCTGAGGTATTCCTAGGTTTGCTTAACATGTGTTGGGCATAATTGTCTAGTATTTTTCCATCTACTTCATACCCCATTGGCATAATCCAAATTGTCCTAGGCTCAATAGCCTCCATCATACATTGGTCTTTTGTGACAATGAAGCATATGTCATTTTTGTATTTGTCTACAATTCCCTTAGGAATCCTTTCCCTAGACTACATAACTCTTTGAAAATTCTTGAAATAGCCCCATAGGGCTGTGGTTTGTTCCTCATGACTTCCTATGCCGCTTAGATGATCTCTAATTTGCACTGTAACTGATTGACTATTTAACCAGAACAAATTCTTCATACTTGGTAATTCATGCATGAAATAGAATAATAAGCAGATGATCGACTTACCAAACTTGAAGGGTTATTTTTTATCCTTTGACTTCTTCAGGTTTTCCATTAATTGTTGTCGTAGAAATTTACAGAGGTCATAGTCTGCATTCTCCTTAATCATCTGATAAGTAGTGTATATAGTAGTACTAGAGATAGAGTTCTCCCAGTTGGTGAAATAGATCTTATATCCAATTACCATTGATGCAAACCCCACTGCATGATCAACAATATCATTAACTGTTAATGCCCTCTTGTCAAATTGGGCTCTGGTTGCTTCTATCATAGTGTTATTCTTCACAGCTTTTAACAGGGGCACATTACCGGTAGAGTTTAAACCTGTCACATCCCTGATCGCATCCTTGGTGATCTTAAAGGGCTTTTTGAGCCACATGAACTCATCGTGGATCCTGCTCAACACCTACTGGACCCATTCATCCTCCACAAATGTAGGGAAGTCTTTGTACTGGATGAATTTCTTCACTTCCAAAGCCTTGTATTCTTCCTTCAACTCAAATTGGTCACCACTTAAATGTTTTAGATATAAATCTGTGAATTTACTATCACCATGTTCTTCTAGGGCAACATGAATGTAAGCCCTAACATCCACTATGTGCATTACACCATATGGTATTCCCGAAAATGCACCCATTTGATCGACTTCTATTAATTTGAAGGGATGTTTCTTAAATTTCGGTTGAGCTCGCTTAGTGATATCAACAACTTGTGGCGTTGCCATTTTTCCAAAGATTTAAATAGATACACAATAGGGTTTTAGCTGAAAATACCCTTTTCTACCGAGCTAGGGTTTTCTTTACTTGAATCACTCTGTGTCACTTTGAATCTCTGGAGATCATTGAAATCACTTGAAGTTCACATTCAGTTTCTATCAGAGACTTGATAACTTTAATGCAAAGTGAATTGTATGTCGAATGAGCTCCTTTTTAACCCTTGTTATGAAGACCTAAGTTGTCATAAATGCTTGTTCACAAAAAGCTATCAAAGTCTTTTCTGTAGAATATAATTGATTAGGATTGCTCCGTAATGCTCTGCATTTGAACTTTTTCTACCGAGATTTCTTCCAAAAGATCTACCATATAAAACTTTTCATCATGCTTTCATGCTGGATCTCAGCACTGACTATCTGGCTAGGGGATTTGGATTTTCAATAAAGATCCCCCTAAGCAAGAGCTCCCAATTTACTTCCCGGAGGAAGTATCTGCACTAGAGACTAGTGTGGATCCATCCCTGACATCATGAACATCCTTCTTAATCCAGGCCATGCTCATTTCCTTCTTGATTTCCACTGGATCAATTTTGTTCTTACCTTTATCTTCTCTCTTCTATGTTTTCTTCTTCTCTGTAGGATATTCTCTTTTCTCATTCTTAGATCTGTAGAATCTTGCAACATTTCCAAATTTATTGCAATTGTAGCATACCACATTTCTCTATCTCTGATTCCTTCTATTGATTGGATTCATTCTTGTTCTGCATTGGTTATCCATATGCCCAATTCTATTGCATGCAAAACACTTTCCATTGAAGGATTGAGTATTCCTTACATTGTTAAAACCATCCTTACCAAACTTCCGCATTCATTTGATCTATGACCAATTTTCTTGCAATTGAAACATTGACTAGAGAATGATGGAACATTCTGATTCATTCTACTCCTACACTGAGTAGCATTGTGACCAAACTTATTGCAATTAAAACAATATCCATTGAAAGATGGGTACCTTTGAGCATTTGGTTGCTTGACCAGAGCTCTTCTAGGTCTTCTTCTTTGATTCTAAAACTGGTTGCCTTTGTTTTTCTTCATCTCAATGTTTTCTTGATCTGATTTAGAACTTTCTCCTTTTTCAAATCCCAAGCCTTTCTTGTCATCTGAACTCTTCTGACTTTTAATCAACTCCTCAATCTTTGCATAGATTATTTTGAATTTTTCTTTATAGCTATTGGCTTCTTCCAAATCATATTTCAGAAGTAACACATCTTTTCCCAAATTTTCACATTCCTTAGACTTATCTTTCAACATTTGATTCAAATGTTCCTTAGCTTTTTCTTTCTCGTCAACCAACCTTGATAAATTACTTAGAGTTTCATTTGCTTCAATCAGCTATTCACCTAGCTCTCTATTCCTATCCTTTGATCTATTAACTTGCTCTGTTAGCTTCAGGATGCATTCATCTACTTCTTTGACATTTTCCTTCAAATCCTAGATTTCTGCTTCATACTTATCAAGATCTTCAAGAGTTGCTTTTAATTCTTGATCAATTGTGACATTGCCTAGAATAGGATACCTTCTGGCTGCCATGAGTATTCTTTCCCAGATCTTCCTCAAGCTGTTAGACTTCTTCCAAGGAACCTTTCTCTGATACTAATTGTTGATCACAAAGAATACTGAGAGGGGGGAGTGAATCAGTATTCTGTAAAACTTCTCAGTCACACATTTATTAATCCATTTCCCACATTCAATAACTTGAAAGCAAAACAAAATTTAAGAACAACAACCATAAAGGCATAACACATAGACACCGAGATTTTTACGTGGAAACCCCAAAAAGGGAAAAACCATAGTGAGTGTTAGATCACAATATATTACGATAGCAATACCAAATTACATGAAGGATCACTACCTTAGGCTCACTGCCCAAGGACTCACTATCCTAAGAAGTGCTCATTGTAATAGGCTCATTGCCAAAATAAGAGAAGAGAAGATAGAAGAAGGACTGGCTCACTGCCAGAAAAAATGCTACAAGTGCATCTACAGAATGTTGAGGTGTAGTACCAATTAGCTAAGTATACAGATTCAAAGGTCTTCATAATGTCTACCCTATGTTTATGCTCTACTTCACATATGCTTTGCCTTTTTGCTTTTATTATCCTTTTCTGATCACAAAACTACCTTAGATCACTCACACATTTTATTCACACTTTATTCACACTTATCCATACCTTCAATAGTGAAATCCATCGAGTATACATATTCACAGCAAGATTCATCTCACAATCAGGTTGGCAAGCCAAACATGAAACGTGTATACAAATCTTATACCTTGTCGGCTTGATCTTGTGCACAAACAACAATGCAGACCCAAACAAACATACAATAGTCTTCATATAGGGTAGTACCAATCATTCAATCACTTAGATTGATTGTTCAAACAACATATCTTCACCGCATATAGATCTAACATGTTTGTCAGCTTATCCCTTGAGTACACACTTGACTAGTTGATCTGTCACAACATAACTCCTATTGTGAACCATATGAGACTCTAAAATTCATATCCAACATTCATCATTAACCTCTTAACATGCCTTCAGAACTCCAAGACAAAATATGTAACAACCGAGAAATGCAGACCCTTTTACTTTGGGACTGTGCACCGTTCCTGTCTTAACTCTGTTCACCCGAACTTAGACATTTCATAGTATTTCTAGAGGAAGTCAGGACTTGAACACTGGAACATATCATCAACAAATAGCTATGATTAACATATTTGAACCACATGTAATGATCTCGGACACTTACTCTACATACTGCCCATACTTAGTCATTTTAGGCTTTCAGACCAAAATCCTTTTATGCCTTGTTGTCAAACCAAATTGATCTACCGAAGTAAAGTCTCTTTGCCTTGTTGCCATCAATGACAACATTCAATCATTCATCAGAGTAGTGTCTCTTGCGAACAATTTAGTCGTTGATTGTTGTTAACTGGTCACTTATTTAGTCATTTTTTATTCATTGATATATTTAGTCGTTAATTTAGTCATTGATTGTTGTTAACTGGTCACTTATTTATTCATTTTATTCACCGATTTCCATCCATTGGTAGTGTATTTAGCCATTAATTTTAATCATCATTTTGATCAATTTGGTAGTTTATTTAATTGTTTTTGTTCATTAATTTATGTCAACTGGTAGTATATTGATACATTATTTATTAATTGCATAATCATTATGTTTAGTCATATTTATTCACTACTCTGTCAATTGGTAGTTTATTTAATTGATTTTGTTCATTGATTTCTACCTCAAAGTGCCAAAAATGAAACAATGGTTTTGAGGTTTAAACATAAAACACAAAAAAACATAATCAATCATTCATTTGCACATAGTAAAACAACTATTAAGAAGGCAAAATACTAAATTTTTATTGAGAAAATGTGTTCTTACAACAGATACAAGACTTAAATATGTGTCTTTGCTTTGAAAAATGTGTTACAAAGTGTGTTTCTCAGTGCTGTGATTGAGAAAACTAAGTTACAATGCTCTATTTTTTGCTTATACAGCTCCAAAACTGCATGAAAGAACTACTTGAACAATGAAGCCTAAGCGTCGTGTTGGTTTTTCTTCTGAATCAGCATTAGGGTTTGCCACTTCTAATGCATAGGCAGATTTAGCCAACTAAATATAGGAGGTTGCGTGAGCTACCTCCCCTTCACTTCTGGTTTTGCCGCACCAAGGGGGGTATCCCTATAACTCAAGATGTAACCTTGACTAGCTCAAAGATAGAAAGATCTAACTTGACAACAACAGGCAGAATACTCTCATGTATGGACCAAGATTTGTATGATAGATCACAAGGCTGGCAACATTCTTGGACATGATGTCTGGTTGGGTATGAGAGCATGCAGGGGGTTCCTAATCCTACTCCTACAACTAACAGGTGGAAGTATGAAATGGTTTAGTTTGAATTTTGGATGCAAAGCTGGACATGGTGTATAACCTCAACACAGAGCTAGATTGGTGCCTATCCAGGGCTTGGAGTCGGTAGACATACACCTGTGAATGATCAGCATGAATAGCTAAGACTGGATTTCAGGGGGATACACATGATATCTGCCTTACAGATATCTCCCAATAAAGAGTGTTAAGTTATCTCTACTTATGGCATCCCTACTGCAGTATACCCTTCCCAATGTTCAACCTGAAAATAGTTTAATCTACCCCTTGAGCAGAAGTTAAAAGATCAGACATTCAACATAGGAATTCTATGCTCTAGAATCTAAACATTACCCAAATATCCAGATTCAGAAGAAGAATACATGCAATACTGGAGACAGAATTAACACAACACATGCTAAGATAGCATTACTCATATAATATTAACCATGAAATCAGTGGATTCATGCCAAATCGTACAACAGGAGATACATAAACTCACAAGTTAAGCTGTACAGAGCAACCAGATCAGCTTGTTTTGAATTACAGAGCCAAAAATCTTCAACTTTCAACAACAACAAATGAGTAACACTTCCTGCTTATAACAGCCAGGTAGTGTACCACAGCAATTAATTACATGGTTGACCAAAAATCCTGCCAGATACATAGTATCAGCAAAATGGCGCTAAATGCATTACCAGATTGGCGCCCAAACATGAATGCAGCAGGTAGGGGAGGAGACAGGAAGAAATCTCGAGCCCTGCGCCACTGTCCGCTGATGTACACCTTCAATCAGGTACCAGATCCGCCCATACCTCTGCAACCTTCGCCATTAATGGCGCACCAACCCGCGGCCTCGGGAAAACGTCAATTCTGCATCGCAACCATTTCCCGCCGAGATTCATCATCATGATATTTCAAATATGCAGGATATCAATTATCCCACATGCACCCCGCAGCAACCTCTTTAACACTTTATATACTAGGTCATGAGCATATATGATGTCGGTGCTTTTGCTCCTGACGACACTAGTATAAGACTTCATCATCATCATCCTCCAGCAGCATGATATCCTGTCGCTTGAAATATCACCCTGACGTCAACATCATATCGCAATATAACCTGCATGATAATCGCCTTCATCGGCACAACCTGATCCATCGGAGGAACATCCTCTTGCTGAGCCTATACCAAAAGTCTGGCCGATGAACATCCTGATGATGTCATCATCATATCCTGCTGACGTCATCATCATATCTGCCTACTGCGCACCTCCTCATATCCGGATGACGTCATCATCATGTTTGCAAATATCGGGGGATCTCCACAAGATGATCAGTGTTAGAAATATGACCCCGCCGGACCTTGATGACATCATCATCATATCGACATCAGGATGATATTCGGAAGATAACCGGATATTTGGAAATATCATCCTGATACACAAATATCATGCTGCACTGTAGCTCCACTATAAGATCGGGGCGATAGATGAATATGATGATGCTTGAAAAGATCACCCCCCACTAGATAATGCACGAAGCCGGCAGGCGGATATCTCCTTGATATCAGCATCATCATGACGCTGGAACGAACATACATCCGGGTGATATTCAAAAATGAAAATATCACCCCCTCCTTCGGAAATATCATGATGCAGATAGGCAGAGAAATAGATATCACCCTGACATAAGAATGACGTCAGCATCATCAGGATGATAAAACAACGAACATGAAGTGATACAACATCATCAGGATGATGTTGACTAGGATCATCCTGACGTTCAAAATATGATGACCCCAGTGAATATTGGGTCACACTTAGAACTCTTCAACAACATCATCAGGATGATCATAACCAAGATCACCCGATGATAAAAATATCACCTCGGCGAAAAATCATGCAGGCAGAAAATATGATGACCCCCGCAAGCAACACGGTGATAACTGGAAATATGATGATGATGATGATGACCCTTAAGAAAGAACAAGTCAGGTCAAAACAACTCAAAGAATAACCCCTTCAGAATATCAGGGCAACATCATCATCATGTTTGGGCAAAGTGATAATTGGAAGATCACCGGATACTTGAAAAATCACCCCCGCAAGCAAATCAGGGCGCACTGTAGCTCATCAGCAGGATCAGGATGATATCCAAACATCACCCGATAGTGAAATATGATGATCCTGATGAGAAACCGGTCGACAGAGAACATGATGATGTTGACCACCATCGAAGAAAATATGATGATGATGACCTCCTCCTCAAAGAAAATATGATGCTACAGCTGAAAAATGCTGAGGAGGTCCAACACTTAGAACATTTTTTGGATACTTAGGGAGAGTGCCTGCATGAAAATTGCTCAAAAAATTGCCAGTCAATTCAGGCACTAACATTGGCTCTGTCTGGGGACGTGCAGGTGCAAGACTGCAGCGAGAACCCCAGATCTCTGGGATGCAGACCAGTCCCTTATCCATTGGGCACAGAGTCAAATACTGCACTGACCTACATCACCAAACACACTTGATGGCCTAAGGCCACCAAGAAAAGAAAAACATGTATCTCCCTTTGTCAAATATCTTGTTTTCATCTGCATGCACTGGGTCAAGCTTGGAGATACTACAAAGATCCACCCACAAACAAACCTTGTCATCTGCACACTCAACCTTTTGATTTAGCTTGTCATTGTCAAACCTGTGCAGATAACCTTCAGCATCATGTGACATGTGGGTGTTGAATGTATCAAGCAACGCATATTCATATGGCATATAGCACTTATCATCTATATCATCATCATGCATTGCAACATGATCTCCTAGCTGGACTACAAATAGGAAACACTCAGAGTCCACCACACAACTAAGAAGATCAGGGCTCATTGTATTATATGCTGGCACATCAAAAGAAAAGCTTTCAAAATCACAATTGTGCACATCATGTACACAACAATCAGCAGCACCAGGCTGGAAAAGATCAGGCTCTGGCATCTCTTTCAAATCAGGCACATTTTCACAGTCACTTACCTGATGCATGTTATTTCCTCTTTCATCAGGATGAGAAACAGAATCCAAGCCAAAAATAGTGTCTAGATCTTCACCATACTCAGACAGATCCTCATTGCCATATGTGTCATAAATGGGTGACCCAGGTGCATCAGTTTCATCATAGTATGCCATTTGTTCATGGGCAGCAGAGCATGCATCTTCATCACCAATGGATTCACTCTGTGGGGGAGTATCAGCCTGTGTGTCATAAGCAAAACAGCCATCAAATGAAAAATAATCATGTTCTGAACTAGCATTTATTTCAATTTCTGACTGCTCTTCATGATCTCCATGTGTTTGAAAGGTAGGCAATGGGTCACACATAGGACTGCTTCTCTGTTTGCTTATATCTTCTCTGTCTTGAGTACAATACTCACAATTGTCTCCACAGGTCCATTCCAAAAATTGGTCATTGCTGTCCACAACCTCGTTATTGTTTTCATGGTCAGCTGCCTCATCATTGCAATGGGAAACCTCATTAGTCCTTCCACTGGCATCCTCAACTGGTGAACAATCCAGTTGAGCAGTATTGTTAGCATTATGTTCAAACACAGCAGTCTCAACCTCTATGCTTTTATTTTCATTTTTATTTGCACATGATGCCATAATCATTTGGTCATTTGCAGCTTCATAACCATTTCTCACACCAAGGCCTGGGGACAGGGGTTTCAGCAGGTACACATTTCTAATTTTTTCTATCTTTTCTATGAACCTGTATGCCATCTGCATACCTGTCACCTTGAAATCCCTCAGTATTGCACTAAAGCCCTCCTCAAAAGCTTCAAAGAATATGCCAACACAGGCTGAAATATCAGGTCTGAAGACTTCTGGGATCTGTGAAAGGGCTATTGCAAACCTATGACTGAAAACAACACATGGCTCTTCATCTTGTTTTCTGATTCTCATCAATTCTGCAACAAGATCAGCCGGTTCTTTTGCAAATTCTTCCTTGAAACAGTCAGCAAGCTCATCCCAACAGGCAAAGGATTTCTTTGGAAAGCTCAAATACCAGTCTTTTGCTTTTGCATCAAAGGACCTAACAAAAAACCTCATCCACATATCCTCATCTCTGAATGAATATTTTCCCATAAAACTGTGAAAAATTTGGATATGTGCATTCCCATCACATACATTGTGACCACTAAATCTAGGCATCTGACAGTATATCCTAGCAGGCATAGTTTCTACTTTATAATCCACCTATGACAAATCCAGTTAGTCATACAAAGGATCAAAAGGGCTGACAGGAGGTTTAGCCTTCTGACTGGCAGACACAACAGGGTTACTGCTTCTTAACTGGGCCTGCTCAGCCTCTAAGAATATCAACCTATTTCTTATCTCTTCTATTCCTTTATTCAACATTTCACCACTGAGTAAGGGATAATTCATACTTGGATTCATAAAAATCTTACTCTTAGACATCCTTCGTCTGTCTAAGACCTAAGGCTTCCCCTGGCATCTAACCTATGCAGTAAAACAGCAAATAAAGGGGAAGGAACAAGGTACCTTTTCTCATACAGATGCAGAAAAATGAACAACACATTTTTGTCACATCACATACATCCATCTTTCATGTGCATTTGGATCTTTTTTGCAGAGTCGCCACCTCTCCAGAGAGGACAAAATTTTCAATAGCTGAAAGCTACTTTTCCAGGTTCATTCCACCAGCAGAGCATCATTTTTCACATGAAAGACTCCCCAGCGGAGTCGCCATTTTGTTGGTTTTTCTTCTGAATCAGCATTAGGGTTTGCCACTTCTAATGCACAGGCAGATTCAGCCAACTAAATACAGGAGGTTGCGTGAGCTGCCTCCCCTTCACTTCTGGTTCTGCCGCACCAAGGGGGGTATCCCTATAACTCAAGATGTAACCTTGACTAGCTCAAAGATAGAAAGATCTAACTTGACAACAACAGGCAGAATACTCTCATGTATGGACCAAGATCTGTATGATAGATCACAAGGCTAGCAACATTCTTGGACATGATGTCTGGTTGGGTATGAGAGCATGCAGGGGGTTCCTAATCCTACTCCTACAACTAACAGGTGGAAGTATGAAATGGTTTAGTTTGAATTTTGGATGCAAAGCTGGACATGGTGTATAACCTCAACACAGAGCTAGATTGGTGCCTATCCAGGGCTTGGAGTCGGTAGACATACACCTGTGAATGATCAGCATGAATAGCTAAGACTGGATTTCAGGGGGATACACATGATATCTGCCTTACAGATATCTCCCAATAAAGAGTGTTAAGTTATCTCTACTTATGGCATCCCTACTGCAGTATACCCTTCCCAATGTTCAACCTAAAAATAGTTTAATCTACCCCTTGAGCAGAAGTTAAAAGATCAGACATTCAACATAGGAATTCTATGCTCTAGAATCTAAACATTACCCAAATATCCAGATTCAGAAGAAGAATACATGCAATACTGGAGACAGAATTAACACAACACATGCTAAGATAGCATTACTCATATAATATTAACCATGAAATCAGTGGATTCATGCCAAATCGTACAACAGGAGATACATAAACTCATAAGTTAAGCTGTACAGAGCAACCAGATCAGCTTGTTTTGAATTACAGAGCCAAAAATCTTCAACTTTCAACAACAACAAATGAGTAACACTTCCTGCTTATAACAGCCAGGTAGTGTACCACAGCAATTAATTACATGGTTGACCAAAAATCCCGCCAGATACACAGTATCAGCAAAATGGCGCTAAACGCATTACCAGATTGGCGCCCAAACATGAATGCAGCAGGTAGGGGAGGAGACAGGAAGAAATCTCGAGCCCTGCGCCACTGTCCGCTGATGTACACCTTCAATCGGGTACCAGATCCGCCCATACCTCTGCAACCTTCACCATTAATGGCGCACCAACCCGCGGCCTCGGGAAAACGTCAATTCTGCATCGCAACCATTTCCCGCCGAGATTCATCATCATGATATTTCGAATATGCAGGATATCAATTATCCCACATGCACCCCGCAGCAACCTCTTTAACACTTTATATACTAGGTCATGAGCATATATGATGTCGGTGCTTTTGCTCCTGACGACACTAGTATAAGACTTCATCATCATCATCCTCTAGCTGCATGATATCCTGTCGCTTGAAATATCACCCTGACGTCAGCATCATATCGCAATATAACCTGCATGATAATCGCCTTCATCGGCACAACCTGATCCATCGGAGGAACATCCTCCTGCTGAGCCTATACCAAAAGTCTGGCCGATGAACATCCTGATGACGTCATCATCATATCCTGCTGACGTCATCATCATATCTGCCTACTGCGCACCTCCTCATATTCGGATGACGTCATCATCATGTTTGCAAATATCGGGGGATCTCCACAAGATGATCAGTGTTAGAAATATGACCCCCCCGGACCTTGATGACGTCATCATCATATCGACATCAGGATGATATTCGGAAGATAACCGGATATTTGGAAATATCATCCTGATGCACAAATATCATGCTGCACTGTAGCTCCACTATAAGATCAGGGCGATAGATGAATATGATGATGCTTGAAAAGATCACCCCCCACTAGATAATGCACGAAGCCGGTAGGTGGATATCTCCTTGATATCAGCATCATCATGACGCTGGAACGAACATACATCCGGGTGATATTCAAAAATGAAAATATCACCCCCTCCTTCGGAAATATCATGATGCAGATAGGCAGAGAAATAGATATCACCCTGACATAAGAATGACGTCAGCATCATCAGGATGATAAAACAACGAACATGAAGTGATACAACATCATCAGGATGATATTGACTAGGATCATCCTGACGTTCAAAATATGATGACCCCAGTGAATATCGGGTCACACTTAGAACTCTTCAACAACATCATCAGGATGATCATAACCAAGATCACCCAATGATAAAAATATCACCTCGGCGAAAAATCATGCAGGCAGAAAATATGACCCCCGCAAGCAACACGGTGATAACTGGAAATATGATGATGATGATGACGACCCTTAAGAAAGAACAAGTCAGGTCGAAACAACTCAAAGAATAACCCCTTCAGAATATCGGGGCAACATCATCATCATGTTTGGGCAAAGTGATAATTGGAAGATCACCGGATACTTGAAAAATCACCCCCGCAAGCAAATCAGGGCGCACTGTAGCTCATCAGCAGGATCAGGATGATATCCAAACATCACCCAATAGTGAAATATGATGATCCTGATGAGAAACCGGTCGACAGAGAACATGATGATGCTGACCACCATCGAAGAAAATATGATGATGATGACCTCCTCCTCAAAGAAAATATGATGCTGCAGCTGAAAAATGCTGAGGAGGTCCAACACTTAGAACATTTTTTGGATACTTAGGGAGAGTGCCTGCATGAAAATTGCTCAAAAAATTGCCAGTCAATTCAGGCACTAACACGTCCTATATCTCATCCCATACATGAAGCCTAAGGGTCCTATGTACATCCTGACTTCACTCACAAGATGCTCTAAAAATTGTGTCAACAATTGAAGCCGATTCTTGGAATAAACAAAGATAAAACAAGAACTGTTATCTTAATATAAACCTTATGGAAATTAAAAAATAGATTTGGAGATTTTATACATTACTTTTTTCTTGCATTCTTCAACAAGTGGTTCAATAGGAAAGAGAGAACAAATAGAAAGAATAAGACCTTTGATGAAGTCCATAGGACAATCATCAGCAAGCAACTGACAAACAACTAAAGGAGCATTATCAATTTAGTAAAAAAATCATCAATTTCAAAGATTATCAAACTTTATAATGTTAAGTACTAAGAACATAATATGCTTATATTCTAAGTGCACCTTTAGCAACATCATAGCCATAATCAAGATTCTCTTGTTCCGGTAGTTTTCCCACTACAACAACACCCTTGACACTAGCATTGGAAGCAATTATATGTATAAGAGACTTCAAAAAATATAAAAAAATGAATGATTAAATACTAAGATAAAGCCTATTTCTAGACATAAACAAAAGAAAGTCTAGGTTAATAATTTATACCTTCAATGCATTCTAGATTATCTAAACTCCAATCTTCTGGTCAAAGTTGCTTGTAGGAATTGTATCAAGCCCTTCTGTTGCATATAGAAGAGCAACACCACCACTTGGAATGTATCTTCTAGTAAGCATAGAGCTATAACCTTCCTTAAAAAAATATTACCATCTCTAATGCTTTAATGAAATTTACAAATTTGTTTACCTAGTAAAATGCCCTTCTCTACTACTGCCTTCATTGCATTCAATGCATCAGTGACTCTACCTTTTTTTCTCTCCAACTTAAATCTCACTGGCTCCTCCAATCTAAATTAAATAAAAAAGACCATAAAAAAATATAGATACAATGTATCATCCTAATTTGAAAATACTGAAAATTATCTTCAGACAACTGATCACAATTTGATTATAAGTTAAACCTTGAGAATGACAACTCCTTTTGATAGCTTTGCCAACCTCTCTTGGAGCTTTTCTTTGTCATAATCAGATGTGTTTGCTTCAATATTAGTATAGATCTATGATCAAATATTTTGTCAGCCATGCCAAGCATACCAACACAAATCTCTTATTAGTTCTATTGTCACCAAGCATTATAGTCTTGCAAAAATATTATCACGCTTCACTCTAATAAAACTCACCTTCTTACATCTCTCTTCAATTTATTTTTTGTCACCACCTCCATCAAGAATTATAGTATCATCCTTAGAGATTGTCACCTAGAATAAAGAACAACTAATCTTATCATACAACAAAATGTTAAAATGACAAAAAGAATTTGAGTAACAACACAACAAAAACCTTGCCCATGGATGAAAACAACATTATACACCTATATACAAGGATACTACTATGTTTACCTACCTTCTTAGCTATTCCAACAATGCCAAATTCTACTTTGTCAAGCTTCATACCAAGATCCTCTGATATGACTTGACGATAATTACCAACCATAAATACTTTTCCTTGAGAAGTGGAGAAAACAAAATGGAAAAATACATGCAAACTAACTCAATTGAGAAACAAATTTAGTTCAATAGGTGTCTCATGAAGAAGCCAAACTTGCATAACAAACAAGAAACTCCAAAGACAAAAAAAGAGAGTAGATACATAGAAACATAAACCTAACCTGTCCACCAGTAAGTGTAGAAAAATCCTACAAGTTATTTTTCCTATTTTCACCAAAACTAGGGGCCTTAATAGCACAAACCTGATTCAGACACAAATATATTTTTAAAATGCTAAGGATTTAGAATTTAAAGTTAAAAAAAGTTAAAAAGTAAACAAGATTTAAATAGAAAAATCCACCAAACTTCACCCCTGCACGAAGCTTATTCAAGATCAAAGTAGCCAACGCTTCACTCTCTACATCCTCTTCTACAATCAAAAGAGGCCTTTGTTTCTATGATAAATGCAACAAGAAATTATGTTATTTGCCCATAATCAAAACATTGACTAAACATAGATAGATATCCTAAGAATCATAAATCATTCCAAGACACCACAAGACCTCTGTCACATGAATATTGACAAATTCACTCAACCTTCAAGTGTTAATTATCTCAGTTAGAGCATACTATTGTCCAAAGTAAAACACACTCCAAGAACATGGTAATACAATGGCATTATGTAATACTGTGATTCAATTCTCTTCTCTATGCACAAGTAAATGCAACATAATGATCTTCACACTTATCATAATCACAAACTCTTGACATTACTAAACTCCATTTACATGAACATTTGCATAACTTGAGCACTATAATAGGGGTTTACACAATGCATTCACACTCAAACAAACTTTTGTTACCTGAACATATTTAGTCCATTGCAAGGAAACCATGAATAATGCAAAAATAAAACCATTATAGAAACTTCTCCTCTATCATTTGAATCTCTCTCTTAATGTATACACTTGGAAAGAGTATTAGAACACTGTATTCTAAACCCTCACTATGAATTTGCTTGACAGAGGTATTAAACCTATTGTTTCTCAAATTTACAATATGAAAAACCCTAAAAGGATGCCAAGATTTATGATTAGGTTTTGCTACCAATTTGGTCAACTGACAGAATTAACCTGAGTGATTAGGATTCTCTACAATTTATGCTCTACTTTGCCTAGGTGGATGTTACCTTAAATTCACCAATGAATGATTATTCATCAAATTTGTTGGTGACTTTAGAGAAGATTAAGGGATTTATCTAATTTTGTCAATTAAATCCTCTAATTCACCCTAATCCAAACTGGCATATGATTTGAATTAGATTTTTTAAATAAATTATTTTTCTGCAACTACTTCTAAAACAAAAAATTAAAATTGGATATTGAAATATTTTACAAGGAAACAATTTGTGGAAAGGAATTGATCAGTGCCTTCTCTTGGGCAACAGAGTTTGATTACTGAAAGATTTGTGCTTTTTTCCTAGTCACAAATCGAATTACTTGGCATATTTCAATTTATGCCTGGCATAAACATGCAAGATTGTTCTTACCTAGCTCTACTTATACATCCAGATTGAATTCTCCAAATTACTGAGATTTACTTAATGGAATTTAATTCCTCCCCAAGGAAACCCTATCAAATAAATCACACAAAACAACAAATGTGTTTTGAAGAATTAAGCATACCCTTGATATGTTAATTCAAATAACAAGGAAAATGCAATATGGACACAACTAGATAAAATATCAAAGACAGTTAACAATTGAGAACTAGAAGTATTAGCACCAGAGAAATGCAGTTTTCTATTGATATGCTTCAAAGATCAGGGCTTACAATGTCTCTTTCCAAAATCAAATTTCCTAGAGAGCTTTTCCCAAGGTCTTGGTTTCCTTCTTATAGGGGTGAAGGAAGCTACAAGCTTCAGACCTTTCACATTCCAAAAATGTCTTTTCATAAACCCACCCCTTAATAAGACCTATTACAATATATATATTTTTTGACAAGTCATAAAAGACCACCAAATATATTTTGAATACATATTTGAAAAGCACAAAAAATAAAGAGACAAAATAGGAGGATGTCCAAGATTTGTTGGTACCATGTTGATGTCAGTTTGATGCTCATTGCTCCACTACATTTTTGGCCTGCTCATTCTTCAGTTGATAAATATTGTTTCTCCCATTGATACACATCATAATCACTAGGCCACTTATATTCTTGGATCTAGAGTAGATTGGCCTGGTGATCTTTCCATGTTTTGTCCAACAACACTTTGACATCAATTATGAACTTGGCATATCCATCATCCAGAGAAATCACTCTATCAGGAATCACATTGAAATTGAGAGTGTTTATATTTTTATCCTTCTTCAAATGATCAATGACTTGAGAAATTGTCTGACCAAACTCATTCTTCCATGCATCAAAACCCTTGATCTATTTATCATCTATCAGAATTGAAGGAATAAACTACAAAGGAATCAATTTTTGTCTACATCTTCTGGCTTTCACCTTTCACATACTGAAATTCATCTAGAATCATCTTCACCATTTTCTCAATTAGTTTGAGAGCTGTAGGGGCACTGGGATTTCTCTGCAAAACTTTGCACAAAGTCATCAAGGTATGGTGTGCAGCTTGCCATATTTTATATATAGGATCTAAAACAAAAAGATTGGCCTTCAATTGTTCAATGGCTTGAGACAAGGAAGTGTAGCATTCATGCACATCTCCCAATTTGTCAACAACCAACTTCACCCTATATTCCAAGATCTTTTTAAATACTTCAAGAATTTTCAATGTTGTTTTATTCTTTGTTTTCTCATTTTTCTCTTTCAATTCCTCAATCTCCTTTTCCAATTTCAATTTCAAAACATTCAATTGATCAACTGGTATTGTGTTGTCACTGGCTTCTTGTGGCACATGGGCTTGGTATGGCACAATTGCTTGGCTCTAAGAAGAACCATCACCTTCAATTGTTGCTTCAAGTTTACATTTTCAAGGCATAATCTATTCACCTCATCATTTATCTCAATTTGAGTTTTCTCATAATGAAGCAATCTTTGCTCTAATTTTTTGATAGCAGCTTGTGTGAACATTGCAGAATGCATAGTGAGGGTGGCTACTTCAAGTACTGATGTGTCTTTAAATGTTTTGACCATGACTGTTCCCCTCATCTCTTGGACTACATCAAGCAATCGTGGCTTGTTGGTATTCTTTTGTGTGGCCCATATTACTCTTCAAAACCATTTGTCAAGCCTCATTAGGGCTAACATTTATTTCATCAATTTTCAATTCTTTGAAAGTTTGGGTCACAATTTGGTCATGATGTGACTCCTCTATGACCATTTTATTTATCTCAAACTTTTCTTCAAATTATTTCATCTTCATTTTGAAAAAAAAATCCTTGAATTCTGGAGTATTGATGAAATCATCGTCCTCCAAGAACCTCATTGAAGTCACAACCCTTTCATCTTCTTGTAATTCAGGCTCACCTTATGCACGTTCATCCATTCTTGCCTCTATCTTGTGTACCTCCATTTCTTGGCCAACTAGGGGCTGATTAACCCCCTGTTCTTCTCTCATATGCCTCAAAATGTTGGCCACTTCTTTAGTATCACCCACTCCTTCAGTCATTTCATATGGCACTAGTGGGGAAACATCATCAGTTTTTTGCCTCTTTGAAGGTGGCGAGTTAGGAACTACAAGATCTTGTATTGACATTGCATCAGGAATAGGCTCTTGAATCATAACTCCTGTTGGCCTTTTCACAGGGAGTTTGGTGGCCTTTGTAGGCTCCTTCTCAGATTTGTCATAATTTATTTGAAAATTATCAATGACCATGTTTATTCTTTTCAAGGGGTCATGCTCCTGAATAAAAAATCCAAGAAAATTAGGGTTCTTCTTCTTTTTATCATCCTCAATCAATTTTACAATTTCCCATTTTATTTTTCTATTATACACCTCATCAAAAGTAACACAATTCCTGATCACATCCTCATCAAAATTGATTTGATGGGATATCCCCATTCTGGTGAGGATGACTTGTCTAACAAAGTTCATGTGACCCTCTAGATCACAAACCCTCTCTGTCCCTGATTTCAAAGAATATTTTGCCTTCAAGTAGGCTTGTAGTTCCTCTAGGGTATCTGAGCCAACTGAGAACTCACCAAATACAATGGAATCAAGAAGAAATGTGCCATTCTTTACCTTTTTCATCACATCTTTCTCTATCCAAAGCAGTTTCCACATGAACTCAAGAAATGCAAGTCTGTTTGGCACAAATTTTGGTAATATATGGGGTGCCTGAGTGCACCCATATACTCTTATTATAGTGTGGTTAGGGAGAAAAAAACAATCAGCAAAATTATGTGTATGGCCTTGTTCTGGCTTGTTAGCTAGAGGCCTCAACATTTCTCTGACCTCTTTGGTCAATCTTGGAGAAGGGAAACCAAGTGAATTCATTATCCTGATTAAGAATTTATCATGGAACACTATGTAATTGCAATTCTTGCAATGATTGTCCCATTTGTAGTACCAACTTTATGTAGGCAACCTCTATCTTTTCTGATCTATCATGCTCAAGTCCATTTTGTTGGGCCATTTTCCCCTGTTCTGATACAATATCAAATGACACAACAAAGAATAGTATTTGAAATCTATGGGTGCTTTGTTCTCTCTTATCTGCAACAGTCCATCATGCAATTTCTTTTCAATGAATGAAGCAAAATCATATTCAACATTGACTTCTGGATTTTGTATCCTCATAGCCATCATCATCATGCCAATTGGCATTCTATCCTGAGCATCAATACCAAGTACTTGGCACAAAGCAAAATATGTCCTTTTAAAATATACAGCAAATTCATTGACTGAGAAAGGTTCAACAACAGTAGTTGGGATTGAAATCCTTCTATTATTAGTCCCTTTCCTCATGTACATGGGAAACTCATCACTACAGTGTGTGTTTCTCAGACTGGTATACTCTTGTTCACTCTTCTACAAATCAACCTTTGTGAGGGCTTGTTTGTTGAGCATGAAGCAATCAATGATTTCATTTCTATCCACAACTACCTGTTGGTGATAATTTATGTTCAAGGTTTTTTACCCTGGCTCCTTCCCTAAATATCCAAATATTTCCTAAGTGTTGGACCTCCTCAGCATTTTTTAGCTGCAGCATCATATTTTCTTAAGGAGAGGAGGTCATCATCATCATATTTCTAGACATCACCCTGATGTTGCTTACGAGGGTCATCATATTTTCTGCCTACATGATCTTTCGCTGGGGTGATATTTTAACATCGGGTAATCTTAGTTAAGATCATCTTGATGATGTTGCTGCAAAGTCCTAAGTATGACCTGATCTTCTGTAGGGTCATCATATTTGAACATCGGGTGATTTTAGTTAAGATCATCCTGATGTTGTTTTATCACTTCATGTTTTTTCATCGCCCTAATGCTGCTGACATCATTCTTATGTCAGGGTGATATCCACTTTTTTTTCCTGTCTGCAGCATGATATTTGTGCATCAGGATGATGTTTCCAAATATCTGGTTATCTTCCAAATATCATCCTGATGCCGACATGTGGTGGTGACATCATCAAGGTCCGGGGGGTCATATTTCTAACACTAAGTCATCTTATGAAGATCCCCCAATGTTGCGAATATGACAATGACGTCATTCAGATATGAGGAGGTGTGCAGTAGGTAGCTATGTTGATGACGTCAGCAGGATATGATGGTGATGTCATCAGGATGTTTATTGGTGAGACATTTGGTATCAGCGAGGTAGGAGGATCTTCCTCCAATATATCAGGTTGATTTTTCACTTGAAGGTAGGGTTATCATGCAGATGATGAGGCTGACGTCAGGGTGATATTGAGTATCCAGATGTCATGCTGGAGGATGATGATGATGAGACTTATACTAGTGTCATCGGGAGCAAAATCACTGACATCATATATGCTCATGACTTAGTGTATAAGGTGATGAGGAGGTTGCCACGGGGTGCATGTGGGATAATTAGATCCTGCATGATTTGAATTATCAGGGTGATATTTCTTGGCGGGAAAAGCTGCGAATGCACAGTCTACTGCATTTCTTGAGGCCACTGGTTTGGTATGCCATTTATGGTGGATGCTACAGAGTATGGGCGATGGCGTAGACATTTCAACCACCCGATTGATGATGTGAATCCCTAGGCAGTGGCGCGCAGGGCTTGAGATCTCTTCCTGTCTCCTCTCCCACCTGCTGCATTCAATGCGTTAAGCACCATTTTCTCAATATACTATATCTGGTGAATTTTGATCTGCCATGTAATTAATGCTGAGGACCTTCCTTGCTATATTTAGGTAGGTTATGTTGCTCATTTTCAAGGTTGTTGAAGGCCTGGGGCATTTTTGGTGTAAATAATGAAGAACATGGCATGATCCTGGTTGTTCTATCCCATTTTGGAGTTTATGTGTTGCAACATGAATGTATTTTGCACATATGTTCAGTTTCATGTTGATATAAATGAAAAATGCTATATTGCATGTGTCTATCTGCTTGTCTCCATTTGCTGCATGCCTTTTCCTTCTTTTGAATCTGGTTGCTAAGGGTTTCATAGATTCTAGGATACAGGGTTCTGTATCACATGCCTGATCTCTAACTTCCATTCAAGGAGTGGATTAAATTGTTTTAGGTCAATGTATGGAGAAGGTTGCATGCCAGCAGGGATATCTGTAAGTAGAGGCAGCTAAATACCCATCCTTGGGTGATGTTTGTAAGGCAAGCATCAAATCCAACCCCTTGAAACTTGAGTGAAAGTTGCAAATCATCTGTTGTATATGTCTAGTTGACTCCTTGCCCAATGGATAGGCACCAGTCTGCTCCTGGGTCAGTAGTTATGAGCCAAAACCCCTTGTCTTGCATCCAAGACATTATGTCCACCCATTTCATCACCTCCATTTGTTAGCTATAGGAGTAGAATTAGGACCCCTGCATACTCTCATACCCAACCAGACACATATGTCCAAGAACGTTGCCAACCTTGTGATCTGTCATGCAGATCTTGGTCCATACATGAGAGTATTCTACCTGTTGTTGTCAAGTTAAATCTATCAGTCATTGAGCAAGTCAAGGTTACATCTTGAGTTATAGGGATACCCCCCTTGGTGTGGCAGAACCAAAAGTGAAGGGGAGGAGCTCACGCAACCTCCTGTATCTATTGGCCAAATCAGCCTGTGCATTGGAGCTGGCAAACCCTCTGCAGATTTGGTAACCAACACTACCAGTGGTGACCCACTAGCCAATCTAATTGTTCTAGTGGTTGGATGATAGTGTTGTGCTAGCACCCTGATCAAGTCAACATCAACAAACACATTTGGCACCACAAGTTTTTCTATATTCAGGTTCCAGGGGTTAGCAACAGGACCTTGGTCATCCTTCTTTTCATAAAAATACCAAAAAAGATTCCAACATGAGATGGGGACTTTAGAATCACAACACCCTTCTGCCACGTCTTTGAATATCTTATTATATCCTTTGTTAATGGAATTAGGCAGAATGCCCAACAGAGATTGTTGAAGGGCCCATTTCTTCTCTTTGGGAACAGGTGGCTCATTTTTCTTACTTGTAGATTCAAAAATTTTAGGCGCCATGGTTTGATGCTTTTGAGAACTAGGGTTTTGATAACTAGTTGCTATACTAAACCAATTGAAAAGAGAAATGCAACCAAATATCAACTTTAACATAGAAGGAGATGGAACTGACTTACCCAATCAAATTATACTGGCAGAACATGCTTCAGAGCTTGAGCTAGTAGTCATTGAATACCTTGAACTCTTTTGAATGAAGAAATGCAATGAAAATCCAACTTTTATTCAATCACAGAGCTGATCACATCGCCATTACTCTGTACATCCTGAGAGACTGGCAAATCTGCATGTTTAAATTGATTCAAACATAGACCATTGATACACCTAGATAAAATGGACAAAATATTTCACCAGTTTTGCAGTCATATCATTGGTTACTACATCCTTGCCATCATAAATGATGACCTCTACAAGCTGGTAGGGTAATTACTTTAGCATTCAATGCTTACCGTACTACTGCATAGTCAATTTGTTTGCTCCACAGGACTATAGTGACACTTGGCGGTCATCTCTTGTCCTTCACCATTAATGCTGCCCCCCAAGTTATATTTGATTGCATCGTAGGCCACGAGATCCTTTAGCATCCGTTTCACTATTTACCACATCACCACAAGCTCAACCTTGTTAGGTCATTGGACTGCGGTAATGTATTTCACCTCTTTCGATCTTCACTGCTATCCTGTGAGCTTGATTTCAAATTACTGTGGGATGGCAAGAGGCTACTCATCCTTGATTGCACTTACCGCACAACCATGAATTATCTTCTTGTCTACCACGGGGTTGCGGTGAAATACTATATGCTACTCAAGCTTATACTGCCAGCTCGCCAATCACTTTTGAGACTGCCACGGGGCTACAGTAACCAGTCATTGTATACCACGATACCACAAGTAGAGATTTTGCATGCTACGGGGGAGTGCTAACTAATTTTTTGCTTCCTTTGATTCTCATACACCTGCTAGGGCTATTTGGATATGCTGCAGGGTTGCGGTAAGAGACAAGAACACTCCTATGGTAAAAAATACAAGAGTTTCCTGCATCACCATTGGCATGAATTGAAGAGTTTTCCTGAGAGAGGGTGTCCATGATATCACATTTCTTTGAGGCATTTTTTGAAATAGTTCACGTACCTTGTCTATGCTTCCACATTTTCATGTATGTCTATGTGTATGAGTACTCTGCAACTGACATTTATTTATTATTGTTCATTGATGAGCCCTAAACAATGTTTTATTTCTTGTCTTCTTGCTCTAATCCCACCAAAGCTCCCATTACCTTCACAATCTTATAGAAACCTTCATAGACTTGGAGAAACCTTCTCAAACCTATACATGCTTCTCTAAAACTTCATAAGGATTTGCAAACTAGTCCTCCAGTGGTGAGCACTAGGTTTATCATAGCCATGCAAGGCTTAACAAGTTTGACAAGGCTTCTATGATGTTCTACAACCTTGACATTTCTTGACAGTCCTAAGGATTTGATTTCATAAGCTTCTAAAAGTGTTTTCAAAACTTTGATAAACCCTCTAAGACTAGGTAGGGTTTCCAAAATTTGGACAAGGCTTTTAGGATTTAATAGATCTTACTTGAGACTATGTGGGTTTCCTTAGGGCTTATACAGAGTTATAGGTTATTATGTAATGTATTTGAATGCTTGACATGGTTCTCACAACTAATGAGCATACCTTAACTCTGAACAATCCCTAAAAAACACTAACATGGTCTTATAAAGGCTTGCAAAGACTCTTTGAGCATTTTATACACTTTAAGACTACTTGACAAGGCTTTAAGGATGCATCACTAACCTTTAACACTCCTCTTTTCCTTTACATAGACCTAATGAAGACTTGCCACATATTTTTACTTTATAGACCTCTAATGATCATGTAAACCTCCTAAATTATTAACAGTCCTCTTTACTTTTGACAAACCCCTAAGACTTTATGTTAACCACGTACCCCTTCATACTTCTTAGGATATAGTGATAGTCTTCTAAGACAGTGATAGTTCTCTCTCTTCCCTATTGCCATTGAACCCTCTCCTTTTATGTTATCTTATACCTATTTAAGTCTTCTCTTTGTCTTATATAGGGTTTTTCCATTCTCACAAACCTCTTAATGATTAACAGGGTTCTTCAACATTTCACAAAGTTTTACAAAACTTTGGTAGACCTTCATTATGCATGTACAAACCTTGTAATGATATTTTAGGTCCTTGGAACTTAGAAACACACCTATAACATATGCAAACCTCTTCATAGGACTTACAAAGACCTTATCTAATCATTTATGCTTTGATAAAGACCTTCAAATTAGCTGCTAGGGTTTAAAAGATATGCATACCTCTTCAAATTCTGTAGAATATAGTCAGGGTTATGTAAGAGGCAATGATAGTCTTGGTCTATTTTCTCCCATCTCATAGAGATTTGTACATGATCTTGAGACTATTTTGTGCATCTTTAATATTTATGCAGTTTAACAAAACCTCTAAAAGACTGACATGATTTATTAGGGTTCCTTGACATGCTCTTTAGGGTTTAACATGGTTTTAGACCTATTTGTAACACTTGTATAGATCTATCTTAATCATTCTTCAATGATATCATTGTCCATGGAGCAAGTACCCTATATATTTGGGTCTATCCATTTGGTTCCTTCTCCTTGCAATTCTTTTTCTTCTTCTTATCAACATTATCAACATTACTAGTGTCTACCTCCTTACATTTCTATTGTGATCTTTCTTTGTCTTAATCCTGAGGTCTAAATCTTTACCATTTTTACTTTTAGGTTTGTCACACTTCTCTAGCTTCTCATCAAGCCTATCTATGCATGTTTTAAACCTCCAAAGATCTTTAAACTCTGTATGGTCTTGTAGGCTATCAAATAGGCTTGTAGAATGTAGTGATAGTCTTGATCTCTATCTTCATTCTCACCTTCTATGACACTTTTTGATAGACCTCTGCATTGTTATACCATTACATTGCATATGATTTCCTCTTCATAGTAATAATGAAACTTTAGAACTATTCCAACATGTTGAAGAAATGGTTCTCATAACCCTTGAAGTGCTTGAGACATGCATTGTATTATTCTCAAAACCCTAGAATTATGGAATATTTATTGTGTTTTCTTACCAACATATGAAATACACAATGTGTATTTCATGAAATTGGTAAGGCTAAAAACAATATTTTTACTCCTCCATAGTCCTTTTCTTAATCATAAGAAGCATTTGAGTTTAAAACCTCTGGTATGCTCCATTACACAAAACAAGGAACTTGCGTGTTAGAAGAAAAGTTACAAACCTCTCTCATTGACCTAAACCCTAAAACCTTGAGTTAACCTTAAGCCTTAGACTCAAAAATTTGACTTCTTTTCAAAATAGGACTGTCTCAAGATGGATGTATGTGAATTTTTGAGAATATAAGGTTTATGAATACTTTTGACTCTAATATGTGGCTAGACTTGACCAAATGAACACATTTTTTATTTTTTGTATTACAAGAAACCCCCTTTAGATCTTTCAAAACTATTTAAGACATTTTTAAGACTCATAAGATATGGTTAATATTTGATAAGGGCAGCCTGTAGATAAGGATAGAGCTTCTAAAGGTTCAAATGTAAAATGCATTGTAAGGACAGTCCTCGGGACTGTAGGGCAGTATCAAAGTCAAACAGATTTAGAAGATATTTTTTAGGAAGGGACAGTCTTTAATAATTTAGAAGGACATTTTTTTTATGAAAACATACTCACCTCAAGGAGACAATCCACCATGTATGCTCATGTAGGAGGTTTCAAAAATATAATGAGCTTAAGGAAGGGATAGTGAAATATCTCATAAAGAGTAGTTTGAAGGAGTTTGTATAGTCATCAGGCAAGACAGAGCATGAAGACAGTGCACTAAGGGTAGTCAAGTCACCATGAAGAGCTTAGTATTTAAAGTTTAGAAAAGAATGGCATAACATTGCAACGTATCTGAAAGTGGTGATAAGGGACAAGTTTTAAGGAATGCAATGGACAATGATAATAACATAGTTTAAGGACAAATCTTCAAGAAAGGTGGACAGAGCACAAAGACTTGAAATCATGGAGCAAAGTCATGAAGAGGTCAGTACTCATGATAGGTGATAAGTCTTTAAAGGAAAGACATGATAAAGTTAAAGAGGGCATAGTCCATAATGCAGTGACCTTAATTGGTCAAAAGGACAGTCTTCACCAATGTCTTGGACAGTCTTCACCAATGTCTTAAGGATCAAGATAAGACAGTGTCCCTAGAGGTTTCAATGACAATGAACAAAGACAAGAGATAGTGCAGTGAAATAATGGAGGACATTAACTTCTTGAGTAAAGGACCAAGCAAAAATTAAACAACAGTCACCTTTGAAGAAGATCGTCAAGAGACAAACAAGATGATTTGCGGATGTAAAGGCAAAGTTAGTATTGTATGAAATATTCAAAACCTTATTATATACATTAGTGAATCAATTTCTACTTCAAACCTCATGAAACACATGTCCTATTTTCATGTTGGGGTAGTTTTTAGGAAGTTTATGGTAATTATGGAGCAGTGACAGCAATTCCAAGCATCCAGGAAATAATTTGGGAACTTTTAATCAGTCAATGCCACCTGTAGAAATAGTAGGAGCCTTTCTAGTAGTAACAAAAAAATTTAATTAGTCAATGCTAATTATCACTTAAGAGTTAAGACTCAGAACTAGTCACAAAAACCATTTCAAGTTCAACTGTATTCATTATCAAATAGGTTAAAAGACCAACTTCCACCATGCCACCATGAAACTATATATCTACATAATCCTAACTAGTTTCATCAGTATCAATGTCTTTTAATTCAAATGGACGAAGAAGACATTGATATGCAAGAACATGAAGAAATAACACTCCCTTATTTGCCTTCTGCAACTCAGAAATGAAACAAATCAACCCCAGGAAGATGGAAAAATGCAAAAAAGAGGCAAAGGAAACAACCAACTATGCAAATGAAGATTGAAAATGCTTAGAAACATTGCCATGAAGCTGCCCCATGATCTTAGCTGAATGAAACTTAGTTAACTGCCCAGAAACACTACAACCTTCCTCTTCAAAACAACAAATAGAAGAGAAGGCATCCATCTTGGAATGGTAAAAGTAGCAAGCAAGGGTTTTCCTCTCAAAACTAAAACTTTCCTCATGAGCCCATGTTGTTTCGGTCCTTTTGCCAGAAAAACAAAGAGAGAACTCCTTGCATACATAGAAACCTATGCAAGCTTCCCTCCTTGCAAAAATAAAAAAATTAATTTATCACTTGCTCAACATCACATTTCCCTCTTTTTTTTTAATACCCACTTTAATATCATATGTGACTAATTATTTAGTTGTGTTTTTTACCCGATGATCAAATTAGTCATTTATAGCTGTGTTGCAAAAAATTAATAGAATTTAGTCATTTTTAGTTGTCGTGACTAAAAGTTTTAGTCATGTAGTCATTTATTTGCCAAATTCTACTAGTGGTGGTAAACAATGAACTAGTGTAATGATGGTTTTTTTAAGCATGTACCTAGTCTTCCTCGCCGCCATAGTACAAGGTGATAAGCTTGAATGGAGACTAGTAGGATATGAGATTAGCCTTTGGGGATTTATTTTTAGGTTTGATGGCATTTTTCGCTTGGTGTTGTGATAGTTGGTGAACAGGGTATAATGTTTAAAATGGATATAATGTTGCGACTGAGAAACCTAACTTGGTATCCTTATTGTTGAAACTAGCATTCTGTTGAAGAAATTGATATATAGATGCTCTGGGTTCTAGGAAATTGATGTGATGATGGGATGCCACCTCCTTTTCCCCTTTTGGCAGCATTGGTAGATTACCAAAAGATTTCCATTTAAGACCAACATGTTGTTGTACTAGCTAGACTAAAATGATGAAGAAATTGATAGAGTGTGACTACTCATGTGTGGGAGCCTCTGCGATTTTTCTATAAATAGATGTCCTTGCTTATTATTACATGCATCACTCCTTCTGTGCAGACAAGATGAGTACTCCCCATTTTAGTATACTGTATTTACCACCCTATTATTTAGGAAGTTCATTTCTCTTCTCTTGGCTATTGCTATTTTCTTACAGAATTAAGGGAGTAGAGATGTTTTTCTAAGGGATGGGGGGATGTGGAAAGATTCAGGGGATGAGGCAGCAGGCATTAAATTGCCTTCATTTCCATGCTATCCTTTGGTCTCATCTTGGTGAGTGATTTAGTTTCCTATCTGGCAATTCCAATAACTCCATGCTATTGTGAGTCTCTAGATTGAGCTTGGGGGAAGAAAGGCCTTATTGATCCCTCTTCTCCTCCCTTAGGAAGGTGTCACTCGATAGAGCAACAACTACAATTGAAGGAGTTCTGTCCACCTCGATGAAACAACTGGTGATGGGAAGAAGGAAATAAGTTGACAAGAATAGTTAGTTATTTGTCTAACTTAGACATACAATTGTTGCTACTTCCTCTTCTGGGAAGTTTTTCACACTTCTAGAGTTAGCTATATGTGGTTTCTACATACATCTGGGAAGTTGCTAATTACTTTAGCATATCCATCATTCTTTGGCATATCAAATAGAGCATATCTGCTTGTAATAGTATTTTTAGATAAATAGCAAAGAGATTTAAAATAAATACTGTAAAGGATTACTCTCCTAGGTTTTGTAGAGCCTAAAGTGCAGAGGAAAAGTGTAACATAACTTTTCCTATTCGTTGGCCAATCCCTCAAGGCAATTCAATCATTAGAATTGGCTATTCTTTACATTTCCCTTTTCAGATCAGATCAAGAATTTAAAACAACCAACAGATTGGTGACTCTGCTGGGGACCCTAGTCTATAAATTGTCAAGATTTATCTAGTAGTCTATCATGGGTGTTTAGAGTTAGTATATGTAAAATGTATTATCATTCCATTTAGAGGGTGGTGAATCTGCTTACTTTTGAACCAGTTGATCAAAGAGGAAATCGACTATGTATTGAGAGGAAGTTTTGAGTGGCTCTACTATTGGAGAAGACCCAAAATGAACATGAGCTTTAAGGAGCAATGTGCTATTTGAAATTCAGTCCTCTATGAAAAGAGGTGGTGACTCTATGAGAGAGAACCTGATGGAAGTATGAAGAATATCTCAATACTCAAAGTTTCCAGTCATAAGAAGAAAGTAGTGAGGTTTGCAATAATTTCTAGGTATTTGGTCTTTCTTTCTAATTGTTTCATCTTCAAAGTAGAATAAATTAGATGAGTAGAAGTTATTTGTGAAAGTACTTTGTGTAGAATGTTATTCCCATGTTGAATTAAGGTCTATAATGGAGAAGTAAGGGTTTCATTGGATAGACTTAAAGTTTTGTCAAGAAGTAGACCTATGATAAAGTGGTTGATGGAAATAGGCTTTTGTTGAAAGCATATTTGAGCATGGGTTGTTATTCTTTCCATCCTCATGCATATTTAAATCTCACAATGCAAGGTTCACAACAATAGTCATATCCTTAGAGAAGGGTCTTCTCTATTGAAAAATATAGAGCACTAGTTCAATGGTATCCAAAACCATCCAAATTCCATTTTTGATGAGGTTAGAGAGCATCTACCAAAGTTCAGTGGTAATAGTTCTGAATCAACAAAAAAGAATTTGCAAGATCTCAGTTAACTAATGGGAGATTATGAGGTTGATGCAGAAGATGTTGTCATGAAGTTATTTGTTCAATCTCTGGAAGGAGATGCAAGGGATTGGTTTTCATATTTTCCCATGCATTGCATTTCTTCATGTCAAGATTTTATAATAGCTTTTACTGATCAATTTGGTAAGAGGGTTAATGTAAGTTCATTGATCAATAGACTTGTTCACATTTAGAAAGATGAGGAGGAGCTGGTTCCAGCTTTCAATATAAGGTTTGCAAAGACAATAAGAGATATCCCAGAGGATATCAGGCCAAATGATGCAATGTGTTTGGCTATATACTTGGGTGCATTCAATGAAGAGATGAGTTATTTATTGAGAGATAAAAATCCTACAATAGTGAATCAAGCATATTATATGGCTATGGATATTGAGAACAACTTCAAGCATATGAGAGTGAGAGAGTATAGATTTGCAAATATTGACTTTATTACAAAAACTCTGACAAATAACAATTGTGGATCGGATGACAACATAATCTACCTAGATTGCAACGACCTGATCTTTCAGGTTACTTTTCATTTGGTCATTTGATAAACAATGATGCGATTTCCATGCATGAAAATAAAGAAAGAATTCAACATAGGAACAAGGAGGTTATGGATGATGCTCATAATTAGTTCATTGGTTATGTTGGTGAAAGTTGTGGCTGTAATATTCTAGAGATAGGACACAATGGACAAAGGAATATATGCAAGTTCACTCCTCACTACCAACCTGCTAGTTTAGAAGTGGAGAAGGATCTGAGTATTCAATATGATAAATTGTCTCACACGGTGGATAATATGAAAGAAGAGTATACAAACATGTTATCTAAAGGGTTGAAATAGGATTCTATAGCAAAAGTGTCACTTTGTTATGATAATTGTGATAACAGTGTATTCATTCTTTTGATATTTTAATGGGCACTTACAAAGTGGAATCAGAATGCATTGCCTTAGTCAATGAATGTGTGGATATGAGAGACTATGAGGAAGCAATTTTTCTAATAATGAGCAAGTTGCATACTTGGGTGAATGGTCAGAGTGTAAGTTTGAAGGGCTGTGTTAGTGTGATAAATGATAATGAGAGTATGTCTGAATGTTCTTTTGAGAACTATGATGACTTAGAACATATTGATGCTAAGAAATGTTGATGATTGTTTTTACACATTCATAACAAAAGTTAAAATTCATAAAATGAACCTAACTATCTTGAAAGATATGGAGTAATCAATTAAGATTACTCAATCCCAAGTTTCCGTATGGTCAGGTCTTGACCTGTTGGATAGTTCAGTAGGTTACTATGAAGTTGTAATATGCAAGGGGCCTTACGTGATTTAAGGTGATTGTTGACTTACTGGACTCTATTTATGCAAATTGTTACAAATATCCACACATTATCTATTCCTTTGCATAAATCTATTACTGTATATCAAAGCTTTGAATGATTTATGTTTAAAACATGCTTTTCCTTTCAAATATGTATAAAGATTGCCAAATATCAACTCAATTGATCTTAATTTCTTCAAATGTTAGACAATCTCCTTTAGATTTCTACGTTTCAACTAATTATTTCAAAGTTTGGGAAAAGTTAGAGAGAATTCAAATTCAACATCACTTGCTACAGGATCTAAATGCTCTGTTATGCACATGGTAAAGATTTCAGCAAATTCAATTAAATCAGCAGAGTAAATTGTTAAATGCAAATGTCCTGAATATTTTCACAAACAAGCATTCAAGATTGTGAGCTTTAAGAGAAACTGTTTCAAATATAAAGAAGAGCTAGAAGACACTTAGAAAATAGACGCAGACTTCCAGATTCATTTATATTCAAAACACATAGCCATATATGGTTTACAATGTAGGTATGACTCTTAGCTTCATTAATCAAATTCACAAAAACTTACAATGCTTTACAGATACAGTAAGAAAGCTAGACATTTCCACACGTTCCTTAGTGCAGACACAGGTGACCTTCTCTAAACTAAAATACTCCTTCTATTCAAAGTTTCAGAACAAATTACAATTTATATGCTAGCTTCTACAAATCCCTATGTAAATAATATACATGTAGCAAGGTCTCTTATATAGAATTTGAACTTTCAAATTGCTACGGCTATAACTTTCATCTATGGCTGAGCCTTCTCCATTCTTGATCAACGGTGCATCTTTGTCTCATAACTGTCTGCCAAAATATCTATTTGGCATCTTTTCCCTCGCTCAAATTATGCCATTGGAATCTTTTACAACATAAGATTCCTCATTTCCTTATTGACCTTTTCCCGCCACGGCTCTTTATTTGACTTCTTTTCAAAAACCTTTACACTTGCTTGCTTTTCACCTTTTCAAATATTTTCTAAAATTGCCAATCACACCTTCCACAAAGGTGCAGTCCCCTCCTGGACTCTTTGCCAAAATATATTCTTGCATTATGACTCCATCCTTCAACTTCTTTTCCTTGTCCTCTGAGCCATTTCTTCTCTTCTTGTATTTCCTCATTTTCACCTTTTCTTCCATCAATGTATCCATCATTTGCTTGCTGAGATTCGCATCAGGATTTTCTATGTAGGGTGCAAATATGGCATTAAACTCTGTCAATGCCCTTTCTAAATTATATGATGGCACTTCCATACATTCGTGTTGTAGGAGTCTTTTTGTTATCTTCTTATGCATTTTAATCATCTCACCTTCTTCTTCTTCTAAATCCTGTACAACTGTTGTACATTTTCTGATGTTATCCTCCTCAAATTTCAGCTCTAATATTACCTGTGGCATTTGATTTGCCAATGTAACAGTAAGTGCTCCTTCATTGATTAGTTCTTCTGCTCTTCCTTCCACTTCTGTTAACTGTTCAATTTCAGACCTGCATTCTTCTTTTCTGTTTTGGCATTTATGTGTAAGCATCAGACATTTATTCTTTTCTTTTGCACTTGCCTTCCAACTACTTACAAATTGCCTTATTGTTTGTTCCCCCTCTTGCATAAATTCATTAAACCACTCATCAAAAATATTAGCTTTAACCCTTTTATTTTTCATGTCTTGTATTTCTTCTTTTGACACTATTGTTATGTTATTAGGCAATTCTGGTACTGTGGCACTGGGATCAAATATCCCTTTAATAAGTTGTTGGAGCTGGACAATGTGTCCCTTCAAGTAATCCTGCTTGTCTTTCTCTTTCTTTAGCATCTCTGTTGTCACCTGGTGCATGTCTTCCCATTCGTTGATGTGTTGCTCCCTAGTAGAATGTCCAAGGTCAATATTCAATATCTTGTATTCCTCCAATGTAATCTCACCTTTTTCCTTTTCCTTCTGTGGTATAGCTAGGTTTAATGTTCTAGATCCACTTGGACCTCTTTGAATAGTAGACATGGTTCTAGCTTTCCTCTTCTCTTTCCTCAGAGTAGTCTTCTCTCCTAACAAACTTTTTATATCAATAGGTACTACTTGTACCTCTTTCTTCTCTTTTCCTATTTCTCTTCCCAACCATGCAGGGATTTATTTTGTGCCCTCTGCAGCTTTATCTTCATCAATTACCTCCTCATGAGGTTTCTCTGTTTCACCTTCTTCTTGTTGCTGTGGAATTTTTTCTTGTTGTGGAAGAACCTGTTGTTCTTGTTGTTCTTGCTGCTGAAGTGGAGGTTCTTGCTCTGTGGGATTATTTGGCTGTTCTTTTGATTCCACCTCTTCTTCTTCCTCTTCCTTTTCAGTATCCCCTCCAGTATCACTCTCCTTTTCATGATCTTCTCCTTCTGATGATCCTTTCTTCTTATCATCATCTGCCTGTTTATCAGGTTCATTCTCATCCATTTTTTCTTCTGCCTCTGTATCTTCAAGCCTCTTAATTTCTTCTTCCACCTCATCTATACCTCCTGTCTATACTTGTTCTATATGTATTGGTGAAATGGCCTTTACATCATCCTCTTTTACTTCTTCTTCTTGGTCTTGCATGTTTTCTGTATTTTTCTCTTCTTCACCTGGCTCACCATACTTGTTTAGCATGTTTAAAGCATCAACACCTGAAGTATCTTCTTTTTCTTCTTCTTCTGCAATTTCTTTTTCAATTTCTTCAATTTTATGTGCTTCTTCCTGCACATCCTGAATAATTTCAGGTGGCACCAAAGTACCAAAGGGATCTACTAATCCTACTTCGTCTTGTACTTTTTCTTCTTGTTCCATGCCATGTTCAATTCTTATTCATCTTGAGTGCTTGGCCCTTCTTCTTCACTCAGGAAATCACTAGAATCTTCTTCTATTTCAATCTCTTTTCCTTTGTACATGGTCCTTTCTTCACTGTCACTACTTTCAATATCTACAGTCTCCACAGTTTGTTTGACTTTATGCATTTCTGATTTTCGTTGCATCTCCTCAGCCAACTCTGTCTTCACCTTGATGTATGTTTGTCTTGGCTCTAATGGAGTGGAAGCACCAGATATACTGCTCATCTTCTCACCTATTTCCTATGCCCCAATTGTATCACTTGGCCTGGAAGATTCACCCTTAGACAAACCTATTGGTATTGCCCGCATGGTTTGTTGTCCTGCCACTTCCCTGGCCGTCTGTGCCTCTTCTGCACTTATCTCATGACTTATGGACTTTGCATCAACCAAAGTGTCTGATGCCACTGCTATTGTTATCCCCAAAGCATATGGATCCATTAGGGTAGCATTTTTATCCTTTTCTACAATTTTAGCCTCAACAATTTTTCTCTTCTTTTCATAAAAACACTGCAAGTCTTCAGTAGGCTCTGCCTTTCTTTTCCTCCCCTTCTTTGGGTATGTGACCTCTTTGCCTTCGGCTTCGAGTTCTTCAATTCTATCCTTTAGCCATGTTTTTGAAAACAATATTATTGGTTCGAACACCTCATCTAGAGATGTGTTCCATGGTTTTGACCAATCAGGCTCTGCAATAGGAGCCATCCTTGCCTGTACATAACTGTGATGTAATAATCTGTCATCATCTTGAACCTCTGGAGGTACATATATATTCCCTATAGATTTCATCTACTCAATAGTCAATCTTTTGTGAGCTCTTTTTCTTACCTCTCTATCATTCTTGCAGTCTGCCCAGAAATCCTCAATGTGTACTTGCTACTTATATTTTTATCTACAAAATTTTGAATTCTATGGAAAAGATCAAATCTTCTTGCTAAATCAAATTCTTTGAAGCCATAAAACCTCAACTCCTATTCTGAATACCCTGCAACCTCTTCACTATAGTATGAATACCTACCAATAGCCCAAGGTAGTCTCATGTTTCCCCTGTTATTAAATTTTCTTTTGTACATCCTAAAAACATTCAAGTTTTGTCTTGAAAATTCTAACACAATTAGCTTGTCAGAAGGATATCTGGGCAGCATAAACTGTTTCCCTTCAAAGCCCTCAGTTCTTATATAAGTAAAGTGTTCAAACTGTATGAACCAAGAACTGTGCAATCCAATTGCATTTTCTGCATCCTTAGACAATCTTTTACTAGGCTCTTCTCTCAATACTCTTACCATATAAGTGTAAAAAACATCATTGACCAAAGCAAACCTTTTCAATGCATTCTCTTCCTATAAGTCAGGATAATGTTCATTTACTAGCTTCTGATCAAGGCCATTTCCTAGAACACCAACCCTTTCTATTCCATGAATATAAGGTCTAACTTCTGTAGCACAAGAGTATAACACATAAGAAGACATATAAAATGGCAACATCTTCTGTTGTCTCTGCATGGCTTGCCTCCAAATAGCTGTGCTAATGGCCTTGGCCCAGTGGATTTGTCCTTGTTTCTTTTCCCCTGTTCTTATGAATTTAATGACAGTGAACATCCAAGGTTCACATTTAGTACCATCTCTTAATCCAACTAATCTGTTCAGCATAGTGATCATCAAATGAATCTCCTCCTTGAAATGTATCCTCATCAGATTTTTAGGAATTCTGGCCACAGCCTTGGGCTTGTTTTCTAGACTGTACTAGTTAGGAAATATTTTACCCTTACATTCTCCCTCATTTGTGTAGAAATTCTCATTATATTGATCAATGTCAATATCCTTCATTTTTTCCTTAATCTCTAAACCAAATGTTTTTGCAATCCCTTCTAGAGTCAGATCAACAATTAGTCTGTCATGTAACATGATCTTTCTTGTAGTAGGATCATACAAAATTATACAGTCTAGACATAAATCCCTGGCCTCCATTGCTAGAGGAAATCCTGTAGCTCTATATAGTCCGCTATCCCAAATACATTTCATATCCGGCGAGGCATCCGCATCAGTGATTTTCTTTAATACATCTTTTGTGTCATAATTGCCTATGTTTGTATCCCTGCCTACCTCACTTGTGCTTATCGGGGACGGAAAACCTCTGTGTAGCGGCAACTCTTCTTTCTCTATCTCCTTCTGAGGTTTTCTTTCTTTTTTTACATCTTCCCTTGTATCTTTCTTCGGTTTAGGGGCCATCCTGTAGAAGCATACATCCTTTTAACTTCTCATTTTACTTCATGTTTAGGGTTTTTATTGTGAATGCCTACTTTTACCATTTACCCTAGCTTGTTTTACCTTTCTGTCCTTTACCCTTTAAATTCGTTAAGCTCTACTCAACTAATTAACAATTAAAACAATAATTTGACCAATGCTCACGTTTTGCAATGAAATTACTAAAATTAACAATTCATTTTAACAACTGAAAATAAACGGCATTTTGGGTAAATACCTATTTTCCGTGACTATTTACCCGTTGACTTACTTTTACCGTTATCACCTTTGTCTAGCTAGTGTAACTTTTTTCGCCTCTGGTAAATTCTGCTCATTCACTGCAACAGCTCTTTTTCTGCAATTTTTACTCTTAATAGTATATTCAATAGCGAAATAACACTAAAATTGCCCTAACCCTCATTATATTCCACTTTGTTGGAGTATTGAATTTGCATTAATTATAGCAGTTAATGCACCATGCTCTCGGCCTTTATTACAGTGTTTATGTTTTTTGAACTTTTTACCGTTAGTTAAATTCAACATCCATACATTTTTCTTTGTATATTACATTGTATGTTTCTTTGTATATCGCATTGTATCTCCAAACATACAAGCCCCTTTATGCAAAGAATTAACTAACACTCTTTCCCTTTTTTACCCTTTCCGTACATCTTTGTATCTTTGGTTTTGTATATCTCACTTGTATATTCCATTGTATAAGTGCACATACAAACCCCCTATACAAATATTTCCTTACCTTTTACTCTTTCCGCAATGTCTTTGTTTCTTTGTATCTCGGCATTGTATATCGCAAACATACAAACGTCCAACATACAAAGAATTTACCATTTTTAACTTATGTGACAAATCCACTTTGTATCTCCGCCTTGCATCTTTTAAATGTACAACTGCTTGTATATCGCAAAATATACATGGTTATTATACAAGCAAACATGTACTTACAGTGGGGTCCACCCTACCTTCCAATAGTGCCTTTCCGCGATGCTTTTATTTCTTATGGAACTTTTGGACTTCAAACTGTTATAAATCGTATTGCATTTACCTTTGCATCCGCAATGTATATAAAACATTGTATATTTCGCCTTGTACATTCTGAAACATACAAAGACTAAAACATACAACAATTTAACTTTATTCCATAAAGATTTTAGTTTCGGCTTGTATAAAGTGCAATGTATATCGGCGTTGTATATAAGAAATATACAAAATGCAATATACATTGACTTAATTACCTCTGATAACTCTTCAGTTCCATGGCTTGTATAAATCAATGCATCCTGCAATATACACTAAATCCCAAAGCATTAATTATACCATATTTTACTTTTCTCTCAATTCTGCGTTGTATGTAACGCAATGCATACTTCCTGATACATACATACAAAGCCCCAAATATACAACCTTTATTTCATATTTCATACCCTTTTCAGATCCGCTTTGTATATAAAACTTTGTATCTATCCGAACATATACAAATTGCAAAAAATACGACGACTATGTCAACTTTAATATCTTTTTAAATTCGTGCTATGTATAACTCGTTGTATCTTTACCTTGTATGTTTTCCATTTGCCAAATATACAAACCAAAATATATATAGCGGAATCAATGGTCATTCATTCCAATTTTGACTCTTTTCGGGCCCGACTTGTATATTAAGATAAAGCATTAGCAATATGTATACAAGTATAACAACATACATTCCATAAACCCGATGACCTTCCCTTTCGTGACTAACTCAAAAGCATGATATACAAACGCATTTTTATATGAAATGACTTTGTATATACAAAGAACTTTGTATATACAAACCACAAACCTTCTGACTGTACATTTACCAAAATGCTTATAACTTGCAAAATACAAGGAATTTGGATATGGTTCAAAAAGCAACCCTTATTCATTTTTCACAAGGAATTCACCTATACTGTGCACTGGTACTTAATGCTATTCTTTCTCTATTTTCACCAAGGTTTGTACTTTCAGTTACCTTTTTCCCTTTTACCACCAAGCAGACCACACACAGAAGCAACCATAAGCCAGCTACAGCAGGGGTCCTCATTTTGCTAAGAAGTAAAATGGGGCGTGTTGTGAGCATCACAACAACTAACAACCAAATAAAACAATTAAATTAAAACCATTCAAGAAAACAAAATGAAATAAATTCATAATTTCCAACTATCTTTCATGCAAATCATTATCTAACTTGAAACCTAATGTATTCAATAAGGTGCATGAATTTTTCTTTTCAGTTTAAGTGGGTGCTCATGATTAATTATCCTCATCTTGAAAATTAGTTGAACAAACCAGTGACTGACATTAGACTACCTAGTTGATGTCATTCCCTCATAGCCGACTGGATAGAGCCTTGCTACTAGCAGGCGTCTATAGCCTCGACAAGGTTATCGTTATAATTCTCCTAAGTAGAGCCCCACTACCAGCAAGTGTCTATAGCCCTGGTAGAGTTACTTAGATGACTTAACCTAGATTTCAGTAAAATCCATTTTATTTATATTTTTATATTTTATATTTTGTACTTGACAGATATTTCATAAGATATTTCAGTTGTAACTTCATGGTGCAAGGAACAGTCACTTGCTAAAATTAAGCTGAGAATTGTAATGGTAGCAAGGGTGACCTCTGATTTTTCACCTAATATCTACACTGGTAGGTTCAACAAACCCAAGGATTTTAGGTGTCTCATTGTGAGAACTTTCCTTGAATACTCAACCCATTCTTGTTGAATACAAAATTTCACAAGTTAACTAACTTTCTACATTCATGACAGTCACAACAAATTATGCACAGATTTCAAATAATTCACCTGAATGTTCTAAATTTTATATTGTTTTCAGTGGTTGTTAATTTGCTCCTGTATACTCTAAAACAAAACAAACATCCCTACTACAAAAACACAACACACAAACCAAAACAAAACAAACCAAAACAAACAACAGAAACAAAACAAACAAACAAACCAACAGAACAAACAAAACAAGCAAAATTGTACATTATTCACATTATGATACAACAGACCAACAACTCTCACCTTAAGCCTAAAAGTAGTGTTTCAGGTGTTGGCCATTAATTGGTAATGGCACATCTTCTCCAGTCAAGGTCTTAAGCCTGAAAGTGTTATCTCCAATTATTTCTGACACTTGTAATGGACCTAACCATAACTTGTCAAATTTTCCATGATTTCCCTTTTTCTAATGTGCTTTGTCCCAGCACAGCACTAAGTCTGAAATTCTAAATATTTTGACTCTTGCCCTTTTGTCAAACCATCTCTTTACCACTGCTTGATGTTTAGCAAACTTTTCAATGGCTTGATCTCTTTTCTCATCTAATTCCAATAGTTGGATTATTCTGGCTTCTCTGTGACCATCAAAGCCTAAATATTCCTTAGCAAACTTCCAAACTGGTATTCTTAAATTAACTGGAAGTATGGGATTAGTCCCATAAACTAAGTGATAGGGTGCATTACCTAATGTTGATTTAACCCTGGTCCTATCTACCCACAGCGCATATTTCAGTAAGGTGTTCCATTCTCTTGGGTTATTTTCAATTAGCTTCTTGATGATATCTAATAAAATCTTATCTGTAGACTCAGCTAACCCATTACCCTGAGGATAATAATTCAAAGAAAACTTTAACACAATTCCATGTTCAAACGCCCATTTAGAAAATTTTAAAGAAGAAAATGTAGGGCCATTGTCACATACCAGCGAATAAGGAGCCCCAAACCTGGTTATGATGTTCTCTTCAAGGAATTTAATGACTACCTCAGTAGTAGAGAATTTGCAACATGTGATTTCAGTCCACCTTGTATAGTAATCAGTCACTATCTGTATAAATTTGTGTCCCACAGATGATGGAGGATTTATGACTCCAATGAAATCTAAGCCCCATTGTGCAAATGGCCTAGACTCAATCACTGGATGTAATGGATTGGCTTGATTTCTCCCCTTATCTGCTGTAGTCTGACAAATGTGGCAACTTCTTATGTGACTCTTTGTATTTTTAAACATAGTAGGCCAATAGTAACCTACTCTCAGTATCTTATGTGTTGTGGCTAAATGGGAACCATGGGCAGTTCCATATTTATCATACAAATCTAGCAACACCTTATCTACTTCATCTCTATTTAGACATCTTAAATATATTCCTTCATGATTCTTCTTGAATAGAAGACCTCCTTGCACCATGTATTTCTATGCTTTGATCTTTAAAGCCCTTCTTTGTGAAGATTTCATCTTGCTTGGGTACTTTCCTGATATCAGAAAAGTGTTCAAATCATCATACAACCCTGATGTCTCATTAGTATTCAATACATATTGTTGTTTTACTAGATTTGGGTCTGTATTGGCTATGGTTTGCATTAGAGCTTGTCCTCTGACTAACTTCATAGGAATGATTTCCATGTCAAATTCTTGTAAAGTTGTGATCCACTTAGCTCTTTTCTCTCCAGGTTCATTTTGCATCAACATCTTCACTGTTGCATCTGGTACTATAGCCTTAACCTGACTGCGTAAGATGTGTCTAAACTTTTTTACTGGTCTTACCAGTGCAAACACTTGCCTTTCTATGTCAAGATATTTCAACTGTGCACCTTTCAGAGATGCACTCATAAATGCTATTGGATTTTCTTCATCATTTTCTACCTTCTGTGTCAAAGCAGCTACAACAGAGTGTGTGGATGCAAACGAATAAATATAGAATGGCTTTGCATAATCTGGGCTTGCCAATATAGGAGCTTAAGAAATTGCCTCCTTGATATCTTCAAACGCACCTTTTGCTACCGGTGTTCATTCTATATTAGCATCTTTCTTCAACATGGCGTTTAATGGTTGCACAATCTCTACAAACCCTGTAATGAACTTCCTGAAAAAGTTAATTTTACCAAAAAATAATTTTAATTCCTTCTTAGTGTTTGGTAATTGCAATTTCTTGATTCCTTCTATTCTATCAGGATCAATTGATATTCTATTCTTAGAAATGACATGTCCTAATAGTTTTCCTTCTGTTACTCCAAATACACATTTCTTAGGGTTTAGCGAAATTCCATACCTCTCACACCTCTTGAGGACTCTTCTCAGATCCTCCGCATGAGTAGACGCATCTTTAGAATAAACAGTTAGATTGTCCATATAAATTACAATCCACTTACCTGTCAGTCCACGGAATGCAATATCCATGGCTCTCTGAAAAGTGGCATCTGCATTGATTAGTCCAAACGACATTCTCCTGTAAGCATAATTACCCCATTTACATGTAAAAGTGGTTTTCAACCTGTCTTCCTTATCAACTAGGACCTAGTTATACCCCAAAAATCCATCCAGGAAAGACATCATCTTGACCCCATTCACTGCTTGCAGCACTTCATCCATGGGAGGCAAAGGATAATTATCTTTCTCAGATGCTTTGTTTAAATTCCTAAAATCTACGCATAACCTGATATCTCCACTTTTCTTTCTAACGGGTACTAAGTTAGCTACCCATGTTGAGTGTCTGATAGGGAAAATTATTCTAGCAGATAGTAGTTTCTTCACTTCCTTAAATATCAAAGGTTCTAAAATTGCATTCACATGCCTTTGCTTTGCTTGAATGTTTTGATATCTGGTTTCAAAGGTATCACATGAGTAATGATGGATGTATCATATGTCTTTAAATCCTCATATGTCCATGCTATAACATGTTTATAATATTTCAGAACATCAATAACCTCTTTTCTAATCTTCTCAAAAAAGGCATTTCCAATTTGTACTTTCTGGGGATTCTGCTCTGTTCCTAAGTTATAGGGATCACATTTACCTCCCTCTGTTTTAGGCAAGTCTTTCTGTTTTACTACTCCGTCAAAGTCAAAGATTTGTTCTAACTCAATCACCCCTTTGGGAAAAAAATTGCTCTTTAAGTTGATTATGTCTTCTTCATCCCAAGACATATAAGGCCTCTCCTATTCATCAATAATTTGAGCCTCAAATACTTCATTGCAAGTTAGAAAATCTACAATTTGTTGATCCCCTTCGAATACCTGAAAATGAGTTACATTATATGGTACACTAGGCACATTTACTAATTCTATAGCAAATCTTTTCAATCCTGACAGCGTTAAAGGTTCTAGAGTGTTAGCAGCAACTGCTAGTGCATCTAGCCTATGGTTTAATTCTCTAGGGATATGCTCTATATTGAAAGCCTCAAATGATTCTATTAAATCCCATACCCTATGCCTGTAACAAACCATCCTGTTATAATTGCAAGCATATACTTTCCTTACCTGTTTGACTACTAGCTTAGAGTCTAAAAACACTCTGATCATTTTTACCTTCTTCTTTATAGCCATGACCAGTCCATAGATTAAAGCTTCGTACTCTGCAACATTGTTAGTACAAGCAAACTGTAACCTATATGCTGCTAAGTATGATTTGCCATGAGGATCTATGAGTTCTACCCCAGCACCTGCACCTTGTTTAGATTTGGAACCATCACATTTTAATGTCCACATGCCATCCCTATTCTTTTGACTTTTTGCTTTAGCATGTTTTACCTTTTCTATCACCTGTGCAGTGTTATCTTGTTTATTCAATGGCAATTCATTTTGACTTACTTGTACACTGATCTTTTCATTTTGTAGCTCAGAATGACAAACAACCTTACCTTTTGCCACTTTTCTTACATCTGGAGTTGATCCATTTATGTTGTTCTGAAAATAACTCTCTGGTTGATTAACCTTTCCTTCTGGGGGTTCCCTCCCCTTTGTGCATTTTATGTACTGATATTCAACAATATCTCTACACATTCCACAATTCTCTTCAGAATGTGGGTTATCATGAACTCTACACTTAGTTTTGTATAACTTGCATTGAACTGGAATGTTTTGTTCTATGCACTTTTCCATTTCTTGTCCAATGACCTGACTAAAATTATTCAATGCATTATTGTCTTCATCAGAAGAATTTCCATCAGACTCTATAAATAATTTTGTCTCCTTATTGACGGGCCCTTCTCCAAAATTCAGCATTAAGATTTCTTCAATTTGTACCCCTTTGTTAGTAACCCCGTAAACACCAAGCTCAACAGAAGCATACAATATTTTGTTAGTCCTATTGTACTCTGTGATCATATGTTTCATCCTAGGTTCAGCTTCTATTCTAATCTGATTTGGCACACCTCTCCAAGGTAACCACATATGTGAGAAGTCGGTGGCCATATATCCATTCAAAGTCTTTGACTAGTCTCTACTCAATAGCATCCCATAATTTATAGGTATATCCACTACTTGGCTGTCAATGAACTGACTTAGCCTAGGGTCTGAAGCTAACTGCATCTGCATATGCATTAATTCTCCAATCACATTAACTTCAGTTTTGTCCAACTGTGTAACAACTTTGGCAGATTTAGCAGGGGTAAGTCCTAAAGTTTTACATATCCCTAAGGGCATTACATTGGCTGAGGCACCTAAATCTACCATACAATTGTGAATGTTCTTTCCACACAATCTAACGGTTAACAAGAAAGGAGGAGCATCTTTTTTATTTGCATACATTACAACATTGGTGTTGGATGGCTACTCAACTTTCTTACTTTTTTCCTTGGACTGTGTATCCTTATTAGGAACATTTACCTTAGTAGAAACCTCACCTGTCCGAGGTGCATCCAAGGATTTAATAAAAGCATTTCTAACCCCTGGAGTTTTCAACAATTCAAACAAAGGTATACTGACCTTAATTTTCTTTATTTCCTCTGACAGATAACTCATTAGTCTCATTGTTTCTACAGTCTCTGTTTTCTCTGTTTGAACCCTTTGTGCAACTACTCCATTATTTGCATTATGATTGGTTTTCAGTATAGCGGGGTTATTGCTAGCATTCTAGTTTGGAGGTGTATTGAAATTATTAGGAGTAGAAGTGGTGAAAGGTCCTCCTGGCCTAGGGTTATTTCTTAGGTTGTAAGTATGATTCTTACTCGATTGTTGGAAGGCTTGCACCTCCTCTGTCTCATACAACACCTCATTTTTAGTTTCAAATGGAAACTGAAAAGCATTTAGTACTAAGACTGTCTCAGGATATAGATTTTCACAAAAATATGGTTCATCCTCTAACAATTGGTCATCTTCCTCTTCTCTGAAGGTAAAAGTTTCTAGGACTAGAGTAGTATTGTACCCTAAGGGTACTATCTCATTGCCTTTGGGAACTAAAAACTCAGAAGTAGGAGCCTGTACATCCACATTAAAAATAATTGCTACCAGATGAAATTGAGGACAATCTAATTCAGCATGAGCACTAGTGTTATGGATCCTACACCAATTCTTAAATGCTACATTGGCCATTTGAATCCGAGCTGTTTGCTTTGTATCCTGGTTATCTACATGCTCAAATGGAGAAGCCAGAGTGCTATTATTAGGCCCTGTGTTCCATGTTTTGGGTGGCCTAGGCTGATTTTGATTCCTGTTATTATTATTCCAGGCTTTGTTATCTATAGCTGGTCCTCTATTTTGCATCTATTGTCCTTGATTATGACTCTGATGTTGACTATGATTTTGACCTTGACTAGAACTCTGACCCTAGTTATAACTCTGATTCTGATTATAACTCTGATTCTAATTTTGGTTATGGTTGGGGTTGTAGTTCTGGTTCTGACTCTAATTATAGTTCTGATTATATCCTTGGTTATTTCTACCGTAGGAATTCTCATTTCTCAATTGTGTCATCTCAGTGGTCAATCTTCTCAGATGTACAGTGATTTCTTTGATATCCTCCCTTTCCTCTTGTGCTTTTGCTATAAATGTATCTTGAGGTGGTTGGAAGAAGGATTGACCATTATTCTAATTCAGATTGGTAGTATTACCAGTGTAAGGTACCATAGCTTGAATTGGGGCAGGATTATACACGTGTGTATGTAGGGACTGGATTTAGCATTGGAGCATTCTATGTAGGAACTCCATTCCACAATTGTACTTGATTTTGCATTCTAGAATTTCCTCCATTGAGAAATGGATTATAGGTTGTCTGCCTCATTTCCTAATTTATAGAGGCTGCCTCTTTATAGGCTTTGGATATATTATCTATGTTAGGCTTTCTCTTGACAAACATGGTAGTTAATGGATCTAAAGAAACATAATACATAGCTAACAATGTATCTGGAACTACTGTGTATGGCACTACCAACCTAGAATATGCCTTTTGAAACCTATCATTGAAGTTATCAATTAGTTCCCCTTCACCTCTTTTGATTGTAGCCAATTTATGATATAAGATAGAAGGATCCACTGGTCCCCTAAATCTAGACAGAAATGCTTCTTCCATAAGTGTCCAAGAAGAAACATAGCCATTAGGTAAATTCACATACCAGTTAGATGCTTGTTCATTGAAAGTGTAAGGGAATAATTTGCACACGACATCTTCATGTTCCAGTCTGGCTCTAAAGCATGCCTCCTTAAATATCCTAATATGATCCTCTGGATCCTGATGTAACTGGTATTTAGGACATATTTTCTCAGGGTTCTTTGGCATCTCATGATAATCCACAAAATATATGGGAGAGTTGACATTGAAATAAGCCATTGTAGGTACCTGTCCCTGACCTGGACCTATAGGAATACTTGGATTTCTAGGTGGACTTGGATTTCTGGGAGGACTGGGACCTTTAGGAGGACTAGGACCTCTGGGAGGACCTGAACCAAGATTTAAGAATCTGTATGAAGAACTATCAGGACTTACAATATTGTGGATGTTAAAAGGTGATCCGGGAGGTGTTCCAGATGAACTTCCTGTATTTGATATTTTAGGATTCCACACTAAAGGACTTTTACTCAGTTTCCTGTCAGGTAATTACACAAATACGTCCTCTGAATTGGATCTAGACCTGGTCACTCTACTACTGTTATGAGCCAGCTTTACTTAAATTCAACCTTAACTCCAATCAGGCCCTCCTTCTAGTGCCAAAACTGTTGATGATTGTTTTTACACATTCAAGACAGTTAGGTTCATTTTATGAATTTTAACTTTGTTATGAATGTGTAAAAACAATCATCAACAAGAAGGAATTAGATCCTCATGTTGAAAGGGGGGAAACTTCTATGGAAACAATGAACATAAGGCACAACCCATCTATGACGAGCCTCCTGACTTACTAGAGATGAGAAATGATAATCCTCACTGGAGCAGAATTAATCCCATTTTTACAGAAGACCAGGAATATGAAGAAGATGAAAATTTTAAGGGAGAATAATCCATGATGCAAGAAGAGTATTCTAATCATGGTCTATTCTCAGACAAAGATCCAACTCCATGGGGAGCTAAATCTTTTCTTCTCAACACAAGAGTACATAACAATGTCAATAGGATAAAAGATATGAATGATTACAAGTTTATGTCAACACAGGTTAGAGGGATGCCTGCATATGAGAATTGTTGTTCATCATATGAAGGGAAAGATTTAGATGACCACTTGGTTGATGTAGTTTATCCCTTACTTTTGATCAACCTGACCTATCAGACTTGGGGCTGAATTATGGTTTTGATGAGGCAGAGTTGATACATGCTAAATTATTCCAAGAGGATGTCACTTATGAGTGTTTTAGGTTTGGGATAATTACAATTGATGAGGCTTATGTTTGTAATGATATTTTCCAAATGAGTTATGAGCATTTTGATTTCCCAACTAAGCCAAAGGGTCATTTGATGATATATAAAGATGGGATTAATGACATATGGTGTCACATTGATTTTGAATTTGACATGTTTGATGGATTTGGTGTGCATACAAGGATTGGTGGTATTTTTAAATGGAACTATGGCTACAATTTTCAGATCAGTACAAGAGACTTTACAGTTTCCAAATTCAGGCACGTGGTGAAAAATATCAATGGCTATATGTGCAACCAAATGAATTACAATGATGTTTCCCGACCAAGCCTAAGACAAGTGTTGGAAAGTAGGCTCTTTGACTGAGGAAGGCTTTGGTCCTTTGTTTTTGGTGGCCTAAGGCCACCAGGATCTGTTAGATAATCAAAGTTTTGACCTTTTATGGTTGGGCAGTTCTTAGGTAAAATTGTGTTCTATAGTCTGCTCCTCTAGAGATATTTGTGCTCTTGCTTTGTTTTATCGAACAAACGTCCCCAACTAGAGCCTTTGTTGGGACTCTAAAAATTTTCCTTGGTTTCTTGTTGTGTCCCAACTCCATGTTCCAAATCTAGTAGTTCTTTGCTAGGGTTTAGGTATGAAAATGCTTTGAATCCTATTCTTAGGTCTAAAACCCTAAACCCTAAGGCCTGTGCAAGTGTTAAGGTACTTGTTCTAATTTTGTGTTGACTACTTGCCACCAGTTGTTGGTCTCCAAGTTATAACTTTGTGTCTAGGTCCTTGTTCGTCTACTGGCCCTTTAGTCCTGTAGTTATTGGACCAACCCATGCACCAACTAAATTTTCATATGCTTAAGGTTTGGCCCAAGCCCCTTAGTAAAAATTTGGCTGCTCTTTACCTAGTCAAACAATGTTGTTCTAAATGCATGTGCTCGAGTCCCCTTTTAAATGTTTGCCTATGGAATCATTTGTTGACACGTGGCCTTTTCTGATTGATTTTCCATTGTTCCACATTGAATATTATAATAGGGTAAGTGCTACTCATGGAATCATGGAAGAGATGATAGGTGGTGAACCTTTTGCTAGACTCTATTGTAGGACCGTTGTGGTGGATCCCAACATGCTTACATGGAAAATTTTTTAGCATTCCATCATTCCATTGAACCTTTGTGGTGGATCCCAGAGAGGCTTGCAGAAGAGTGGGGAAGAAACACATAGCTTGGTTCTAGTTTTTTATCAATTGAGAGGATTATTGAGTGCTACATGGTGCATTCTAGGGACCATTCTGCTATTTCGTGGGTGTTTATCTACTGTTGGGTCTAGCGATCGCGAAAGTGTGGGATGTTGCCTTATGGTTTGGATTGAATTTTCTTCACAGTGCCTGGCCTTTTGCTAAGATGAGGTGGTAGTCCAGGTGGCTTGTTCTTATTGGTCCATGACTCCATTCCATGGATGATAGAGATTTTCAACCTCACTGGACCTATCTATACCATTTGATTAGGCCTTTTTGCCCAGTAATCGATGGTCCATTTTCAAATGGGGCAATGGATTGGTGGTGCATGGTAAATGATGAACTAGTGAAGTGATGGTTTTTTAGGCATGTACCGAGTCTTCCTCGCCACCATAGGACAATGTGATAAGCTTGAATGGAGACTAGTAGGATATGAGATTAGCCTTTGGGGATTGATTTTCAAGTTCAGTGGGATTTTCCACCTAGTGTTGTAACAGTTGGTGAGTTGGGTGTGATATTTAAAATGGATTTAATGTTGCGATGAGAAACCTAACTTGGTATCCTTATTGTTGAAATTGGTATTCTATTGAAGAAATTGATATACAAGTGCTTTGGGTTCTAGGAAATTGATGTGATGATGGGATGCTGCCTCCATTTCTCCTTCTGGCAGCGTTGGTAGATTATTGAAAGATTTCCATTTAAGACCAACATGTTGTAGTATTGGTTAGACTAAAATGATCATGAAATTGATAGAGTGTGACTACTCATGAGTTGGGAGCCTTTATGATTTTGCTATAAATAGATGTCCCTGCTTATTATTACATACATCACTCCTATGCGGATAAGATGAGTACTCCTCATTTTAGTATACTGTATTTGTCACCTTGTTCTTTAGGAAGTTCGTCTCTTTTCTCTTGCCTATTGTTATTTTCCTATAGAATTAAGGGAGTAGAGATGTTTTTCTAAGGGATGGGGGGATCTAGAAAGATTCAAAGGATGAGGCAGCAGACATTAAATTGCCTTCATTTCCATGCTATCCTTCGGTCTCATCCTGGTGAGGGATTTGGTTTCTTGTCTGGCAATTCCAATAACTCCATGTTATTGTGAGTCTCTAGATTGAGCTTGTGGCAAGAGAGGCCTTATTGATCCTCTTCCCCTCCCTCAAGAAGATGGCACTCAATAGAGCAATAGTTGCAATTGAAGGAGTTGTATTGACCTAGATGAAATAGTTGGTGATGGGAAGAAGGAAATAATTTGACAAAGAACAATTAGTTCTTTGTCCAACTTAGACATATGACTATTGTTGATTCCTCTTCTGGGAAGTTTTTTGCACTTCCAGAGTCAGCTATATGTGGCTTCCACATACATCCTGAGGATTGAGGTGGTTGGAAACTTGCATTTGAAAGATGGGAAGTCACGTTTTTGTGTCTAGAATGTGGTGTGAGGTGGTGGACACCGGTTTTTAGGCATCCCTTGGTTTTTTTCTGTTGATGGGAATTCTTGTGTCTTCATGTGTGGATAGAGAGGTGAAGTAGAGGATTCTTGTTTTATTAACATGTATCTAGATTTGAAGGGGGCTAAGCTGAAAAGGCATCTAACAAATGACCATCAGTTAGCATCATTGCTTGCCTCCATGCCATGAGTTGGAAAGCATACAAGATAAAGACAATTATTCTAGCCTGCTAGAGTAGATGATTTATTGTAGGGCCATGATTGGTTGGTTAGGGATGGTTCTCTTGTGTTGTTTTTTCTAACTTGGATTGTCAAATGAAAATGTAACAATTGTCATTGTTAGCACTAATTTTGGTCTGGATCTGAGCGCAGGATGATGGAGGGTTTTTTCCTTTTTGGGCCCTAAGTTTCCTTGTTCATCGCTGTGATTTTCTCTATCGGTGAAACTTCTTTTTGGGTACTCAGATTTTGCTTGAACCATCGTTTTGAACCATCACGTTGAACCCTTTTGGTTCAAGGTTCAACGGTTCATGGGCTTAGGCTTCATCTTTTCCCGTCAGTGAATTCTTTGTTCATCTGTGTTATCGACGTTGAACTTCTCAGTTGAACTTCTCTTTTGAACCATCGGGTTGAACTGGTTCAGGGTTCAATGGTTCAAAGCCTTATGATTTTGGTCTTATCGGCGTAACGTTCATCATCGGGTGGACGATGGAGTGTTGGCCCGACGGTTTGCCTCTGGCCGATGGAAGGTTAGCGGTTGGAGGGTTCGCTGATGGGGTAGTGTCAGGCCGATGAGGATTTGGAGTGGTCATTGGTGAGAGTTGGTCTGTCGGTGAAGGAGCTTTTGGCTAGGCCGATGGTTCTTCTCTGGCTGATGGGGATGTTGGAGGCTTTCAGGAGTTGTTCATCAGCGTGATTGGCTATGTCGGCCGAGGGGTTTTTTGCTTGGCTGACGATATTGGTCTGGCCGATGGTGGTAGGATGGTAACTGCTAACGGGGTGCAAGTTGGTCATCGGAGAGACTCATACTATCGGTGGAGATCTGAAGAGTTGGCCCAATGGTGCATCTCTGGCCGATGGAGGGGATTGTAATGTAGTGGTCGGTAGGACAATTGTGGTCGGCAGGAGATTCATGGGCTTGGCCGATGGTGTTGATCTCGGTGATGGGCTTTGGGTGGAGGAGCATGTGTTGAGCGTGGCAAAAGCGCTCGACACCTATTATGCAAGTGACTATGCTTTTAAACTACTAAAGTGATCTCCTCACCATGCATGTGGGACTAATCTCCCTGTATAATTTGAAACTGCGATAGAATGCATTTTGGCGGGAATTTCTTTTTTGAAGTGTTGCGACAGTTTTCAAGCGGTCGCGGGTGGTTGAGCCATCAATGGCGACTGTAGCAGGGGCATGGGCGAGTTATTGAACAGTCATGTACCTGATTTTTGGCATGAGGACTTCCAGATGGTGGCACAGGGCTCGAGGCCACCATTGTCTACTTTCTGTCTCTGCAGCAATAAATTTGAGCGCCATTCCTTTGAAGGATCTATATCTGGCAAATTTTTTGTCAAAGCCATGTAATTAATGCTGAGTACGCTTCTTTGGCTATTATAAGCAGGAAGTGTTACTCATTTTAGGTTGTTGAAAGTTGAACATTTGGCTCTGTAATACAATACAGCTGATTTGGTTGCTCTGTACAGCAAAACCTGTGAGTTTATGTATCTCTTGTTGTACGTTTTTGCATGAATCCACTAATTTCATGGTTAATTCTATATGAGAAATGTTGTGTTAGCATGTGTTTTGTTAATTCTGTCTCCAGTATTGCATGTATCTTTCTTCTGAGTCTAGATATTTAAGCAATGTTTGAGACTCTAGAACATAGAATTCCTGTGTTGAATGTCTGATCTCTTAACTTCTGCTCAAGGGGTAGATTAAATTGTTCTCAGATTAAACATTGGGAAGGGTATACTACAGTAGGGATGCCATAAGTATAGATAGCTTAACACTCTATATTGGGAGATATCTGTAAGGCAGGTATCATATGTGTCCCCCTGAAATCCAGTTTTAGTTGTTCATGCATATCGTTCACAAGTGTATGTCTACTGACTCCAGGCCCTGGATAGGCACCAATCTTGCTTTGTGTTTGTGTTACAACCATGTCCAGCTTTGCATCCAAAATTAAAATCAAAATCAAACTCTAAAACAACCATTAGGACAGTAGAATTAGTTTTAGGATCCAAGTCCTCTGTCTACAATTGTAAATAGGCCCAAAGCTAGCCCCTTTGCTCTTATCTTACAGTTTTGGTCTACTTACAGGAGGACTTATCTTCTTTCTATTAGCATCCCATCCTTGTATGTATATCCTCATGGATGTTGAGTAGGGAATACCCCCCTAGGTTTTGCAGAGCCTGAAGAAGAAGAGGAGATAAAATATAGAGTCTATCTCCTACACTGTTGGCCCCTGGCCCAGAGATCCTGTTGATCATTGATGGCTACCTTGTAGGGAAATCTGGGAATAAGCATCCAGTCTGGGAAAAAACCAATAGAAATTGGCGACTCCGCTAGGGAGGAAATTTGAGAAAGGGTTATATCTTGTGACCCATCCGAGTCACCAACAGAAATTGGCGACTCTACTGGGGATGGCGATTTGAAAATTGTTATTTTTGTCCTCCCTGGTGAAATATCTGTGTGCCCATCCGAGTCACCAACAGAAATTGGCGACTCTGCTGGGGAGTTTGTGAAAGAACCCTGATTTTCAAAAGAAAATAGTTCCTAGTAATAGGTGGCGACTCCGAAGTAATCTCCCAACCGGTCAAAGTAGAATTTATATGCAGGGGAGAAGATCCCAACAAAATCCTTTATTTGAAGAGTTACCAGTAACAAGAAGAATGATGTACAGAAGAAAGGGAGCTATCTCAGTCAGTCATGAGGGTTCCCCCAGAAAAAATGATGATATGCAAGATAACCCTAGGCCATCAGGACAGCATGTGCCTTACTTTTCAAATGTAGAAGTTGATATTCAGGGTGCATATGAGAGGCAACAGGGTGGTAGCATAAGAATGAGGTCAGAGGTGTTCCAAGAACGCCCATTTCTCGACCCTAGTGAAAGGTTTGAAGAGGCAGAGTCTCTGAGGGATGATGAAGATGAAGATCAGAATATGGTAAAACCATCCTCCTCTAGGCCTAGCCAGGAAGAACTAGCTGATGAAATTAGGAGCTTAAGGGCCGAGTTCGAATATTACCAGGCAATAACAATCAGAGATGACCTAAGGAAGAAAGTGCAAGCTTTAAGGGCTGCCCAAAATAATTCAATTCCTACCCTTGAGAATGCAAATGTGCAGAGACATCAACAGAGAAATGAAGTGCAACATCAGCATAATGATGAGAGACAAAATGTGAATGATGCTAGGATACCACTGAACAATGTAAGAAACCAGAATGCAAAGAGAAATATTAATATTAATCAGTTTGACAGACAGCCCATGCAGCTAGATAGATTCAGACAGCTGGTATTTGATGGTATTCTTGGGTATCCTAACCCCATTGACAAGCATCTGAGGCTGCAGGTGCCTAAATTTTTAGGAAACAACACTATGTCAGGAGAAGATCATCTAAAAGCCTTTCAAAATGTCATGGATAACTTTGAGGTTGAACATGAGGATGTTTTCATGAAGTCATTCATGCAATCTTTAGTAGATGAGGCAAGGGAATGGTATAAGAATCTGCCTGACCGGAGTATTTCATCATGGGATGATTTTAAAAGGATGTTCAAGGAACAGTATGGTGACAAAACTGACCCTAGCTTTTTTGTAAATGAGTTTACCAGTATCACTAAAGGGTCAAATGAGCAGGTTGCAGATTTTAATGCAAGATTTACTAAAGTGTTAAACAAATTGCCACATCACATGAGGCCAAATGAACCTATGTGCATAATATTGTATATCAACGCCTTTAATGCAAAAACTGCATATGGATTAAGAGATAAAAGTCCTGCTACTATCAGGGATGCGTTCAGAATTGCAGTAAATATTGAGAACAATAGGAAAGCATCAGGCAAGACTAACAGAAGGGATGATGTGAAAATTCTGTAGAATCCAAACAAGCCTCAAAACACTCAAGGTAATACATCTGCCCCTGAAGATAAGATAGACAAATCGGCAAATGTTGTTAAGGACCTAAGCTACAGACTAGCTAGAAGTGAAAAAGGGATAGGTCCTAATAGGCAAGTCTATCAAAGGCAGGAAAAGAGGCCATCATTGCATGATATGCCTTATAATACCAATTGGCATGATGGTAAGCCTATATTCCCACATAACAACACAAATTAGAGGACTCAACATGTCAAAGAAACTCCTGATCCTCTAAAGAAAGCTGTAAATATTGTTGATGATACTCCATGGTGTATAATTTGTCAGATGCCACATTCATAGTCACAGTGTATGATTGCTCAGTCCTTGTGTGATAATACTACATCTTGTAATGAATGCAATGAGCCACATTATGTGCAAGATGATGATGTTAATATGATGTCCACAAACAATGGATACCCTCTTTATGATGCTGATGAGAGTATAGATAATGGAATTCAGGCCTGTCAACAAGACTTTTATGATGAAGGTAATGAAGAGAGCTATGTGTATGCTCAGAGCTCACACAATTTTCTGAGTAACTTACAATGACCTTCTGATGAGGAAATTAGGGCATTCACAGCTGCAGCAGTTGCTCAAGTCAAGAGTAACTACAATCTCAGAGGTAAAGCTTAGATAAGTAGCTTGCGTCAACCAGAAGATGTTTCTGCAGGTCAGCCAGTGCATGGTCATAAAGGAATTGAACCACAAAAAAGGCAGTGGGGTAATAATAAACAGAATTTTAGACATAGAATAGGTCATGAATCTCAAGGACCAGAAAATAGAATCCCTCAGGCTGAAGATCAAAGCAAAGGTTCCCAAGACAAGAATGATGATCAGGGAACTATGAAAGGAAAAGCTAAATCAGCTTAGGATAAAAACAAGATTGTGGAGCAAGCTACAATTGTTATACAAAATTATGCTCCATTTGATATAGCTCAAGTCCTCTCCTAGGTAAAAGTCTCTGTTCCACTTATGGAACTGATGAAAGTGGAAGAAATCAAGAATAGGACAATATCCCTAATTTCAGGGGTGCCTTTTCAAGCTAAACAAAATGTTCAGATCTAGGGTGAGAAGCATGTCATGTGTAATGAAGAAGATGAGGCTCCTGAAGTCTATTTAGGAGTGACTATGACAAAGTGTCCTTCACAAGTGGAACCATTTTATGTATCCCTGGTTATAAATGGAAAAATAATCAGAAATTGTATGCTTGATTCTGGAGCATCTACAAATGTCATGCCTTTGGCCATCATGCAACAAGCTGGATTGAAAATCGACAAGGCATGTGGAAAATGTTACACTATGGATGCCAGAGAGGTACCAATTATTGGAATCATGAAGGATGTAGATTTCAAACTGGCAGCATTTCCTGAAAAGAGATATAAAATGAATATAACAGTGGTTGACATCAAGCCACAGTATGGTATGTTGCTATCAAGAAGATGGGCTGCATTAATTGGTGGAAGTATGCAGCTGGACCTATCATATGCCATGATTCCAATGAATGGCAGGGATGTTAAGCTAATTAGAGAACAAAGATCATCAGAGACAGTGGAAGACCAAGAAGCAGAGGAACAGATATGCTTTGTAAACACTGACTGTGATAACTTCAAGGTTGTCTCAGATGATAGAGAAGATAAAGAGAAAAATGTCTGCAGTGAAGAGCTGGACCAGCACGGTCTGTGGACCATGTATTTTGATGGAGCTTGTGCAAAAGAAGGCTCTGGAGCTGGAGTTGTTTTCCTATCTCCAACTGGTAAGCTCCTCAAATTTTCTTTCTTGCTGAGGTTTGTTTGCACAAACAACATTACAGAATATGAGGCTTTAATCTTAGGCCTAAATATAGCTCTCAAACATGGAATCAAAATGCTAAGAGTATTTGGGGATTCTGAGTTGATTGTATCCCAAATTAGAGATAGGTATGCTTCAAAAAACAAAAGATTGAAACAATACAAGCATGCTGTTTGGGATACCATTGAACTATTTGATGCATTTTCAATAGGCTGGGTAGAGAGATCAAAGAATGTTATGGCTGATTTCTTAGCTAATGTTGCAATAAGGCCAGATGACATCACTCTGTCAGATGTTACAAATGTAGAAGTTAAAATCAGGCCTGCAGTACCAGAAAATATATGCAGTTGGCAAGTGTTTAATGATGATAGGGATTTGTTAAAATTTTTGCACTGCAAAGATGAATATGAGAATCAAGAAATTGATTTCCAAGCTTTTGTAGAAACTATAGATGGAAAAGAAACTCTTGTGGGAAAAGAGATAATTCAATTGAAGACTAATAAAATCCCTAGAGGGTTAGTAGCTTTGGAAAGGGCTTTTGACAGTAGAGACATATTGGTCACAAGGACATCTCCCACAAATAAGGAAGATTTAGAAGAGATAAATTTGGGGACATCTCAGGCCCCCAAGAAGGTATACATTGGTAAATAGCTCAAACCACACATCAGGAGTATGCTGATTGCATTACTGAAAAGGTATAAACATGTTTTTGCTTGGTCATATGAGGACCTAAAAGCCTATAGGGAAGATCTATTCCAGCATGAGATCCCATTGAAGCCTGGAGCTAAGCCATTTAGACAAAGGCAAAGACCTATTAATCCTACCTTAGCTCCAAAGATGCAAGAAGAGCTTAAAAAGCTTAGGGAAGCTGGAATAATTGTGCCAATCAGACATTCAACTTGGGTGTCTAACCTTGTCCCAGTCAGAAAAAAGAACGGTGATATTAGGCTTTGTGTTGATTTCAGGAACTTGAATGTATCCTCTTTAAAGGATAACTATCCACTGCCTAATATGGAAGCTATGTTGCAGAGAGTGACTGGTTGTGAACTCTTATCCATGATGGATGGATTTTCAGGTTATAATCAGGTGAAGGTAAAGGAATCAGAACAGTACAAGACTGCCTTCACCACTCCATGGGGAACTTATGTATATATTAGGATGTCATTTGGACTAACAAATGCAGGTGCTACATTTCAAAGAGCAATGGACGTTGCTTTTGCAGGGTTGATTGATTCAATCCTGGCTATATATCAGGATGACTTGACTGCATATTCAAAGAAGGAAGAGCAGCATTGTTTGCATCTAGAGCAGATTTTCATAAGAGCACTAGAGTATGGTATTTCTTTAAATCCAAAGAAGTGTGCCTTTGGGGTAGTTGAAGGAAAACTCCTAGGGCACATTGTTTTCAAGGATGGAGTCAGGATAGATCCAGAGAGAGTGGCTGCTATTGACAGAATTCAAATGCCAAAAACTGTAAAAGGAGTTCAGTCCTTCTTTGGACAGATAAATTTTGTTAGGAGATTTGTTCCCAACTTTGCAGAAACTACAAGGAACATTTCTAAGATGATGAAGAAGGATGCAACTGGCAACTGGGAAAGTGAAGCAATAGAATCATTTCAGAGTATCAAAGAGGCAATCAAGATGGCCCTTGTTCTTAAATCTCCTAATTTTTCTAGGCCATTCCAAGTATTTTCATTTGCTTCCTTTCACACTGTTGCTGCATGTTTGCTACAGAAAAATGAAGATGGTTTTGAACAGCCCATAGCTTTCTTCAGTATGTCCTTGCAGGCTTCTGAGTTGAAGTATGATATTATGGAAAAACAGGCATATGCACTAGTCAGAGCCATCAAAAGTTTCAGACCATACCTAGTAGGATCACATATAATTGCATATGTACCCCATGCAGCAGTCAAAGACATATTCACTCAATAGGAGGTGACCGGAAGAAGGTGCAGATGGATAAACAAACTACAAGAGTTCAACATAGACATACAAATTACCAAGTTGGTAAGAGGACAAGGATTAGCCAAGATGATGGCACAGTCAAACTTGGAAGCATGCCAAGTTAATGCAGTCCAAAATGAGAGTGTAAATGTATCAAGATCTGAATGGTACAAGGATATTATCTACTACTTGCAAAATCTGAATTGTCCTTCCCATTTCAGTGATAGTTAAAAGAGGACTTTAAAGTTACATGCAATCAGGTATGTTATTGTTCAAGGTGAGCTATACTAGAAAAACCCTGATGGTGTGCTACTGAGATGTGTGGATGAGGATATGGCTAACAATGTTTTGATTGATATGCATAAAGGATTGTGTGGTGGACATTATACTACCCAAACAACAGCTCATAAGACTCTCAGAGCAGGATATTGGTGGCCCACTCTCTTTTTAGATGCACAAAGGTTAGTGAGGAAGTGTGACCCTTGCCAAAGATTCTCAGGAAAATTGAGATATGATGGTGCTTTACCTCTCAGAACTGTAACTGTGGATGCTCCATTTCAGCAATGGGGAATTGACTTCATAGGGGAAATTGCAGACAAGTCAAGTGGGGGACATAGTTGGATTTTAGTGGCAACTGATTACTTTACCAAATGGATTGAGGTCATTCCAACTAAGAGAGCTACAAGTAAGGTGGTGATGGATTTCATACTGGAAAATGTTATCATCAGGTTTGGAGTACCATTCAAGATAGTCACTGATAATGCTATGTGTTTCAAATCAGGTGAATTTGTTGATTTTTGCAACAAATATGGGATCAATCTATCATATGCATCACCATACCACCCACAAGGAAATGGTCAAGCAGAATCAAACAATAAAAGCATCATGAAAATTATCAAGAGGATACTGGACAAGAACAAGAGAGCTTGGGACTCAAAGTTAAAGTTAGCAATATGGGCTAATAGAGTGACAGTAAAAAAGGCTATTGGAATGTCACCCTTTGAGCTAGTATATGGTGCATCAGCCAGATTGCCCATAAACAATCTCCTACTAGTTTACAGATTCATCCAAGAAAATGATGAGGAGATTGAAGACTCCATGACAGAAAGAGTGAATCAGCTGGTTGCATTGGATGAGAATAGAAGGAAAGCACACCAGATTAACCTCAAGAGACAACAAGATATGAAATATCAGTTTGACAGGAGAGCTACAAAAAGGAAGTTTCAAGTCAATGATCTGGTGCTCATCTGGAATGCAAAAAATCAGGACAAGGGTAAACATGGTAAGTTTGAACCCTTATGGATGGGCCCATATCAGATTTGTAGTATTCATGGGAAGGATTCTTATTTCCTCTAGGCCCCAGATGGTGAATTTCTGGAATTGCCTATGCATGGCCAATTCCTTAAGTTCTATTTTGCATAGATGACTTATCGCTGTGCACATTTGTAAAAATATGTATATAGTGTAAATGTTCTGTATAGTTCGTGCTTTTTTGGCTTTTTTGCCTGGTCTACCTGGAGATCTAGTTCTCGCTGCAGGTTTTTCACCTGCACGTCCCCATTCGGAGCCAGTGTTAGCACTAATTTTGGTCTGGATCTGAGCGCAGGATGTTGGAGGGTTTTTTCCTTTTTGGGCCCTAAGTTTCCTTGTTCATTGCTGTGATTTTCTCTATCGGCGAAACTTCTTTTTGGGTACTCAGATTTTGCTTGAACCATCATTTTAAACCATCGCGTTGAACCCTTTTGGTTCAAGGTTCAACGGTTCATGGGCTTAGGCTTCATCTTTTCCCGTTAGTGAATTCTTTGTTCATCTGTGTTATCGGCGTTAAACTTCTCAATTAAACTTCTCTTTTGAACCATCGGGTTGAACTAGTTCAGGGTTCAATGGTTCAAAGCCTTATGATTTTGGTCTTATCGGCGTAACATTCATCATCGGGTGGACGGTGGAGTGTTGGCCCAACGGTTTGCCTCTGGCCGATGGAAGGTTAGCGGTTGGAGGGTCCGCCGATGGGGTAGTGTCAAGCCGATGAGGATTTGGAGTGGTCATCGGTGAGAGTTGGTCTGTCGGTGAAGGAGCTTTTGGCTAGGCCGATGGTTCTTCTCTGGCCGATGGGGATGTTGGAGGATTTTAGGAGTTGTTCATCGGTGTGATTCGCTGTGTCAGCCGAGGGGTTTTTTGCTTGGTTGACGATATTGGTCTGGCCGATGGTGGTAGGATGGTAACTGCTAACGGGGTGCAAGCTGGTCATCGGAGAGACTCATACTATTGGTGGAGATCTGAAGAGTTGGCCCGATGGTGCATCTCTGGCCAATGGAGGGGATTGTAATGTAGCGGTCGGTAGGACAATTGAGGTCGGCAGGAGATTCGTGGGTTTGGCCGATGGTGTTGATCTCGGTGATGGGCTTTGGGTGGAGGAGCGTGTGTCAAGCATGGCAAAAGTGCTTGACACCTATTATGCAAGTGACTATGCTTTTAAACTACTAAAGTGATCTCCTCACCATGCATGTGGGACTAATCTCCCTGTATAATTTGAAACTGCGATAGAATGCGTTTTGGCAGGAATTTCTTTTTTGAAGTACTGCGACGGTTTTCAAGCGGCCACGGGTGGTTGAGCCATCAATGGTGACTGTAGCAGGGGCATGGGCGAGTTGTTGAACAGTCATGTACCTAATTTTTGGCGTGAGGACTTCCAGATGGTGGCACAGGGCTCGAGGCCACCATTGTCTACTTTCTGTCTCTACAGCAATAAATTTGAGCGCCATTCCTTTGAAGGATCTGTATCTGGCAAATTTTTTGTCAAAGCCATGTAATTAATGCTGAGTACACTTCTTTGGCTATTATAAGCAAGAAGTGTTACTCATTTTAGGTTGTTGAAAGTTGAACATTTGGCTCTGTAATACAATACAGCTGATTTGGTTGCTCTGTACAGCAAAACCTGTGAGTTTATGTATCTCTTGTTGTACGTTTTTGCATGAATCCACTGATTTCATGGTTAATTCTATATGAGAAATGCTGTGTTAGCATGTGTTTTGTTAATTCTGTCTCCAGTATTGCATGTATCTTTCTTCTAAGTCTGGATATTTAAGCAATGTTTGAGACTCTAGAACATAGAATTCCTATGTTGAATGTCTGATCTCTTAACTTCTGCTCAAGGGGTAGATTAAATTGTTCTCAGATTGAACATTGGGAAGGGTATACTGTAGTAGGGATGCCATAAGTATAGATAGCTTAACACTCTATATTGGGAGATATCTGTAAGGCAGGTATCATATGTGTCCCCCTGAAATCGAGTTTTAGTTGTTCATGCATATCATTCACAAGTGTATGTCTACTGACTCCAGGCCCTGGATAGGCACCAATCTTGCTTTGTGTTTGTGTTACAACCATGTCCATCTTTGCATCCAAACTTAAAATCAAAATCAAACTCTAAAACAACCATTAGGACAGTAGAATTAGTTTTAGGATCCAAGTCCTCTGTCTACAACTGCAAATAGGCCCAAAGCTAGCCCCTTTGCTCTTATCTTACAGTTTTGGTCTACTTATAGGAGGACTTATCTGCTTTCTGTCAGCATCCTAGCCTTGTATGTATATCCTCATGGATGTTGAGTAGGGAATACCCCCCTAGGTTTTGTAGAGCCTGAAGAAGAAGAGGAGATAAAATATAGAGTCTATCTCCTACACTGTTGGCCCCTGGCCCAGAGATCCTGTTGATCATTGATGGCTACCTTGTAGGGAAATCTGGGAATAAGCATCCAGTCTATGAAAAAACCAACAGTCATAAGGCCTAAAGCTTGTTTTCTCCCTTGTTTCTATAAAAGAGAATTCGAGGCCTTTGGCAAAGGATCTTGAAGAATTTGTATCATAGAGAACATAGTAATAGAGTCAATTTTCTAAATTTAGGTATTTTCTGAGGATAGAATTTGATGTGTATGTGAATTTTGTATGACAGTACCAGTTTATAGCCTAAATATACTACCAAGTTCAAAGCTATATTGTCTCCTTTGTTGCACACTACATTTCATTTATGAATATAGTTCAATCAAGGATTGTTTTATTCATGTTTCAGTCTTTCCTATGTATGAATGTTCTTCTTATGGATTTTTCTCAATGAGTGAATTTAAATGCTTTATGGAAAATGTTGAATGTAATGAAAGCTTGTAGGGATTAGTGAGTAGAATTGGTTTTGAACTGATAAAAGTGTGACAGTGTAATGCATTGTTATAGTGTTTAATGAATTGGGGAAAATACTATCATGTAGGGTTTCTATTTATATCTATTTTGACTTTGTAGCCCTAGCATTGGGGCACTGATCTCTCAAAACTTGTTTCTGATACAACTCCTTGGTAATCTATATTGAAAATCAAAATGAATTTCCTAATCTTTGAAGTAACTTATATGTGTAATATTATTTCCATGCTCTCATGTAAAATGAAGATATAGAAGCCTAAGGATCTAGCCAGTTACTTTAGCATATCCGTCATTCTTTGGTAGAGCAAACAGAGCATATCTGCTAGCAACAATATTTTGAGATAAATAGAAAAGAGATCTAGAATAAATACTATAAAGGATTACCCTCCTAGGTTTTGCAAAGCCTAATGTGCAGAGTAAAAGTGTAACATAGATTTTCCTGTTCATTGGCCAATCCCTCAAGGCAATTCAATCATTAGAATTGGCTATTCTTTAGTTTGCCCTTTTGAGATCAAGTTGGGAGTTTAAAACAACCAAAAGGTGTCTTCCTTTTATTTTGGCTTTTTGTTTGAGTTTTTAATTCAATTGTAGTTTGTGATCTATTTTGGAGTTTGGTTTTATAATGCAAGTTGTTATTTTTTCAATCATTCTCAATGGAATGTTAAATATTTATGTCTTGTTAGGTGTGATTAGTTGTAGGCCTTGGCTTCCCTTCAATGGGTACCCAGGTCCTGATTACATCAACTATCATAGGACTTATCCACTCAACATATTATGTGGGTTTTATTATACTACCAACAATCATTTTATCTAATTCTTGATTCAACTTTACTTTTATGTTGGGATTTAACTAGTATGACCTTTTTTTCCGTGGCTTTATGATATCCCTTAATTGAATCTTCAGCACTCCAACATGTTCAATCCATTTTAACTCTATGAATTTTTGGGAAATAAATCCTCATATTCCTTTAATACTTCTCCTATTTTCAACACTTATGCTTCTGCCTAGTATTCTATAATATTGTAATTTTTGGTGTACCCTTATTGGCTAGATTTTATTTTCTTATTTTCATGGGATGATATAAATATTGGGTTATATCACAATTCATATCAATGAGCTCTCTTTCTACTTCTCCAATTTGAACATCTAGGGCCTTAGGATTATCTTCTCCATTTGTAGGGTCCTTATACCCTTTCTTCAACTAGTAGAAAGCTTCCTACAACACCATGCCTACTTGGTTCATCCATTCATCCATCTTCCATATGTCTTCCTCCTTATGTGGTACCACAAATATCTCTTTTCACCAAATCTCCTTCCTACTTCATTTATCAATAATTTCACCACCTCTTTTATAATTTGAAGCACCTTGTTAAGGATCCTACCTAGATCTAGAAAGTTGAATGTTTTACATAAATCATTTGTAATCATTTCCCAACTCATAGTCTCTACCCTTTGGTCTTGATGTCTATACCAAGTCTTTGTGATTGGTGACAATGTCCAATTAAAAAGTTAAATTTTCAGCCTCATATGTTTCTCCTATGTCATCTCATATTCCTTTACATTCATCAAGGTTACTATGAGGGTTAGTAGTTCCATCATATCTCGTAATGGCATCCATATTCCCTTCTTCCTTTAAGTATTAGTTTTCTATCAATAGAGTTAAAGATTTCTAAGCTATAATATTAGGACAATGAGTATTCCACCATCGTGATGTACTAAGAACCAATGTGTCATCCAAGGTTTCCATTCTTAGGTCTTCCCTATCAAATGTTTTTTCCATTATTTGGAGGTAGCCTAATATGTTGCCTATTCTAAAATAGTGTGGAAAATTTATTTGGCTATGCCCCACTTAATGTGATACCCTCTTAAAATTTATGGTGGGTTCTCTTCTTCTATAGTGCTCTTTGGTATTGTACTATATATCTTTTATATGCTTAGGACCTTCCTTGTCCTTTGTGAGTTGGCTTATCCAACTCCAGGCTTCTACCACATCCTTAGCAGCCATGGTGGGTTCCCCACTATCCACTATAATCTCACCTTCCAAGTTAGGTTCTCCATCATAATCAACTTTGGGGTTCTTCCAATAGCATAGAGTCCTCTTACTCTTTGCTCCTCCTTCACAACATCTTATGTGGTATGCATCTCTTCCACATAGGCTCCTTTCATCCTAGTGTTCAAAGGTGCATGCACTACTTTATCATAACCATGATGTATCAACTCTTCTCATTTTGTATCAAAGATGCCATTGTAGTCCTCAAACCACTTAAGGTCCAATAAGATAGTAAAGGGGTTAGGGGTCCCTTTATGCATTTTTATGACCTCAAAGTCCATCTTTTTCTTAATACTCTTAAAGTTGATTTCTACATTCATCTAGGTCCTAAAGGGACATTAGGAGTCCCATTTGCCAGTGCCATGTCATAAGGTGTATCATACAATGTAAGCTCCCTTAGCATCTCCTAAATTATGTTTCAGATGATATTGATATCTACACCCAATCAAGTGTTGAAATATAGAGTGTATTATTACAACAACATCAAACTAAGTGCACAAATATTATCATTTTTATGTATTAACCAACTAATAGAAATGTAGAAAGCATATAAAATCAGAAAGCCATAACAATGTAAAATTAAACTAGATGTATGTGGAGAAACCCTTTTAAGAAAAAAATCTACCATCAAAGAGAGCACAAGTGGATATTAATATTTAAACCAAGAGTACATAATAAAAAAAATTCTTACTTCAATCTAATAGCATTCTAACAACACTAGTGTACTTGTAAGAACATACATAATACCTCTATTCCAAGGCTCCAATATACAAAGAAAGAAAAAATAAGACACCATAAATCATTTTTCAAACAAGGGGAAAATAGCATGGGTTAAAACTAGGTGCCCATCAACTCTCATACAAAAATCCAATGACCATATCCATGTTGGGAAATGGTGTCTCAACCTTGCATTCCCATTGTTTGTATTTATTTTGTTTGCATTTATTTATTATTTATTCCTCACATGAGGAGTGGGGCATCCCACTTTGAGGTGGCACTCTTTTCCATGTGTCAACCATGTTGGAATGTGTGTAAGAGGTTGTAAGAGCATATCAATGTCATTATGACATTGTAAGATGGGAGTTACTTATGATACATAAGAGCATGATTATAGGGGGTTATATTAGAATCTTGATCAACATCATGATAGTCTTATGACATATGTCATAGAGAATCTTTGACCACATAATGAAGACAAATTAGGGTGTGCAAGTTTGGGTGGTTAAATATGATAAGTTGTGACAAAGTGACAATGTGTAAGGAATATGCTAAAAATAGATTGGAAGACCAAGACCAAGGGAGCGTTGGAATTTATGCCATGGGATTTGGGTGCCATACTTATAGGATTGTACATGGTTTTCTAAAACTATTTGATGGATTCTAGTTTGTTCTTCATCTATTTATTGGTGCTTGGATATGGAGTTTAGTATAGTTATTTCGCAAGTACTGTTATGTTGTTAGAATTACTCTACATTTACATGTTGGTGATATTCTTGTAGAGACATACATGGATATCATATTGTAACCATTGTTACTAAATAATACAATTGGTATTACTTTTGGAGTGTGGGATTTTTCTTTTGAAATGGTTTTCCCCATGTAAACCTTGTGTTATGGTATATTTTCTTGTGTATTCATTTCTATAACTATAAAGATTGAATTTTTTGCACATAACTCTCTTCATTGATCAGTGTAGGAAGATCATGAAGGACTTGAAAAGGAGGAGAGCTTAGATAGTTCAAATAATTTGGAAGAGGAGTTAGAACCTCCACATTAGCTCTTAAGGAGGTCCATTTTTCATAGACAACAACTAGATAGGTATAATCCTCCTGATTGGAGATGTATTTTTGCTTTGATTACTAATATATAGATGAGCCTATAAATATGAAGGAGGTGATGGGTGTGGATGATTCTAAGTTGTAGATAGTGGCTATGGATGAGGAGATGGTTGCATTGAATAAAAATGACACATGGTACTTAGTACCATTGCCTATTGGATGGAACCCATTGGTTGTAAATGGGAATTTAAAAGGAAGACTGGTTTAGATGGCAAAGTTGAGAAGTAAAAGACAAGGTCAATTATGAAAGGATATTCCCAAATTTAGGGGATGGACTTTGGTGAGATTTTCTCCCTAGTTTCTAACTTGACATCTATTAGGTTCTTGTTATCTGTAGCAGTAGATTTTGATTTAGAGATGGAAAAATGGATGTGAAGGCAACATTCCTGCATGATGACTTGGAGGAAGAGATCTACATAACACAATCAAAGCACTATGTGAAAAGAGATCAAGAATATTTAGATTACAGATTCAAAAAGTCTTTGTATGGTCTTAAGAAATATCCTAGGATGTGATACCATGAGTGATTCTTTTGTGTTGGGTTTGGGATTTATGTGATCCAAATTAGAACATTATATTTATTATAAGATGGATGGTGATTGATTCCTTGTTATCACATTGTACATTGATGATATGTTGTTTTTTGTAATAGTAGGGATGTGATTTGTGATTTGAAGTCTCAACTTTCAACATAGTTTGAGATAAAGGACTTGGGATATTTCATATATATCTTGGGTATGGAGATCATAAGAGATAGAGTGAACCAAAATCTTTGGTTAGGTTAGAGCTAGTTTATGAAATTAGTGTTAGTGAGATTCAACATGACATATTATAGACTGTTGTGTGTTCCTAAATTAGTAGGGACTAAGTTAATTGTAGAGTAGTGTATGAATTCACCTAATGAGATGGAGGACATGGATTGAGTTTAATTAGGATTTTAATGTACACTATTGTCTATACTAAACTAGACATTACCCAATTAGTGGGGGCCTTGGAGTTGTTTCATGGCTAGTCCTAGATGCGTTCATTGGGATGAAATTAAGAGGTTCTTTAGATATTTGTGGGGTACCTCCAAGTACTATATTTGTTATCATGTTGATCCTACAGGGGACCAACACTTAGTGGATATTCATGGATTTGTGGATTTAGACTAGGTCGGGGATGTTGATATAATGAGATCCACCATTGGCCATGTTTTATTTTGTTTGGTGGTGTTATTAGTTGGATGAGTAATTGATAGGTTGTGGTTGCTTTGTCCACTATAGAGGCTGAGTACATGGTGGCTACTCATGTCTATAAGGAGGCCATTTGGTTATAAAGATTGTGTTATGAACTGAGCTCCAGAGTGTCCTTTAGAGTGAGATTTGGAGTGTCCTCCAAAGTGACCTCCATACTATGCTCTAGATTGAAAGTGAGCTCTAGAGTGTCCTCTAAAGTGAGATTTGGAGTGTCCTCTAGGCTAAGCTCTGAAGTGAGAGTGAGCTCTAGACTGTACTCTAGAGTTAGTTTTAACTACAGGATGATTAAGATCAAGTGTGACAGTTAGAGTGTCATATGTATGACAAAGAACCTAACCTTTCATGCAAAGATAAAGCATATTGTTGTCCAATACCATTTTATTTGAGACATGGTAGAGGATGGGAGAGTGATGCTAGAGAAAGTTAACACTTCATATAGTGAACACAGAGAAGTTCCAATGGTTTCATGGGTCTATGGGCCTCTTGACCCCTAGTAGTTAGATGATAGTGTTGGTGTTCCCCTTTTCTCTTGCAAGGTGTTAAACAAGTGGGAGAATGTTGGGAAAGGGTGTCTCAACCTTACATTTCCAAGTTTATATTTATTAATTGTTTGCATTTATTTATTCTTTTATGCTCACATGAGTGGGGCATCCCACTTTTAGGTGGTACTCTTTTCCACACATGTCATCCATGTTGGAATGTGTGTAAGAGGTTTCAAGAGCATCTAAATATCATTATGATATTATAAATGGGAGTTACATATGATAGATTCTTGTGACATGTAAGAGCATGATTATAGGGGGTTACATTGGAATCTTGACTAGCATTATGATAGTCTTATGATGCATGCCAAGGAGCATCTTTGAATGCACAATAAAGACAAATTGGGGTGCCCAAGTTTGGGTGGTAAAATATGAAAATTTATGACAAAATGACAATATGTAAGGAATAAACCAAAAATAGCCTAGAAGACTAAGACCAAGGGAGGAGTTGGAATCTGTGCTAGGAGATTTGGGTGCCATACTTGCTTTGGGATTGTAAATAGTTTTCTAAAATCATTTGATATTTTCTAGTTTGTGCTTCATCTATTTATTAGTGCTTGGAGACAGAGTTTAGTATGGTTATTTTGTAGGTACTACTATGCTATAGGAATTACTCTAGATTTACATGTTGGTGATACTCTTGTAGAGGCATAACTTGGATAATATATTGTAATCATTGTTTTTGAAAAATATAATTTCTCTTGCTTTTGGAGTGTGGGTTTTTTCTCCCAAAAGGGTTTCCCCACTTAAACCTTGCATTATGGTATATTTTCTTATGTATTCTTTTATGTAGTTGCAAAGATAAAATTTATTTTCACATACCTTTCCTCATTAATTAGTGTAGGAAGTGTTTCCATACCTCTACTTCCTTTCAATCCACTTATTCAACCTCCCACAGTAGAATGTAACTCCTCTTACACTACTTACGCCTCATAGATGTCATTATAATGGTCAAATTACCCCATTAAGCCCACTTTCCAATTCTAAGTACTCCACATGAGGGAAAATTAATTCCTTGTCATAGCCGATCTAATGAGAAAGATGTTCCATAACTCCTGTTTGACTTCTTTTTGTTATGGAGTAAAATGTGTACACTATCATTTCACACCTAGTTTAGCACTTGGGTGGACCTAAAATGTTTACACTTGTTAATCAAGACCTATTTTAACACATTTTTGAACATTAAACAGTTAATTCTTGATCCCGATGATATATCCTGACAAAATAACAATGACACCGACCTAAGGCCACCTAAAAGGACTTATACTAGAGTTTTTGGGACTAAAGGACAGGGCACCCAAGCGCCCTAGTCCCTCATTTAGCCCAGAGATAATTTAAAGGTATATTGGCTTAAGACATCTTAAGTGGCTCCTCATGTCAGCCCCATTTGGTTTTTTTCATTGTTGGTGAGTGAGAATGCATATAAAAGAAAGTTAGTTTATTCATTTGAACATCTCTAAGCTATCTCTAACTTCTTAAAGGATTCTAGCTCTCTCTTATTCTCTCTCATGCTTCTCTAAAGCTCTCTATGGTGGATTATTGTTGTGGCATTAACTTATTGCAGGTCTTGTGAAGATCTTTCTACTTATTTGGGCTACACCAACTTCTTGAGTCAAGTTGTGATGCTACATCAAGCATGCTAGGGTTTCCATGCTTATGGTGACTCCTGTCCTTTATGCTTTCTTATAGCATTGCATTCTACTTCAAATTTCCCTCTACCCTTCTAGGGCATGCACTCTTTGAGATCTCATCATTGCTATTGTGGATGTGGAAACATAGGTAGGTAGTGTGTGTGTAGGTAGTGTCCAGAGGAATATGTAAAAACCAAGTTACAACAAGCAGGAACACAGAAGGGTGAAAGCATAGGAAGTTTAACATTATGTAAAACCCTAATTAGGGTCTAGGGCACCCAAGTGCCCTGGTCCTTTGAGCTCCCAAGTTTGGATCTAGGTTCTCCTCTGTTCACTAGTGTCTACTATGCTTTCAGATTGTCTGCATCTGTTTTGATAGTTTGTTATGCTCCGATATTTCTTAACTAGGGTTTCTATTTTTCCCTAGTTTGATGGGTTAAATTTTGTGTATTCTACTCTATACAACAAAGGGACAAAGCCCCTATAGTTTGGCTCTCCTTCTTGGGTAGAAGCCAAGCTTGAATTGTGTCTTAATGTTGGATAGAAGAGGGTTTGACCTAGTTTGATCTATTGGGCTAGTCTCTCTTTTCTATCTAACACTTTTGTAATGTCCTATGATAAATGCCATTACAATTACATGTTGGAGAATAAAATAATATTAAAATAATTATCCCCACACACACAAGGGTGTCCACTTTCACCTTTACATGATTCTTGGAGAACACACATTATTTATTATCTACAATTAAAACAAGACTTTAGGATTGCAAGGTGAATGTCACCTATTATCCTAACATCAAGCAATGCTTCCTTTTTCTATGAGTTCTTTGGATTTGGTTACTACTAAATCATGCTTTCCCTTATTAGGGTATCTTTCCTCCTCCTCCTCTTAATGCTTTGTGTATTTGCTTTTTCTTATAGGTGTTAGGCCCTCCCTAGGTGATCACCATAACTCAATTATCCTTATTGATCTTATACTCTTTGATAGCCTTCTTCTTAAGGATTTCCTTTTTCTCCAAGTATATTCTTTCTCTAATATCTCTTCTTCTAACATTGAGGGTTCATTGACTTCCATTTTGTTCTCTCTCTTTTATTTTTGCATTGCTTACATTAGAAACTTCCCTCTTGGGGATCTTCATCATAGTTTTGATTCTATGTAGTGTATTAGGTCATGATAGCTCATCACTTTTTGTTCCTAGGGTTGGCCCATTATTATTAAATTGTGTTGCCTTTAGACAACTAAATATCTCATGGGAATTGTTAGCACAAATTTTCATGATGCCTTCTTCAGTTTTATGTATTCATTGGTATAATGACTAGATTTCCCACAATTTAAGCATGTAACATCTTACCTCGTCTAGCCTTTGTCCCTATCACAACCTCCTCTATTTTTACTACAGTACCTATCTCAACCTTTTCCTTAGTCATTTTATTCATAATAATGTGGGGTTTGGTCAATTTATCCTTGAATGTGAGGCACCACCTGATTTACATAATTTTCCTACCTTGGATAAGGGTTATGCTGCAACATGAACCTACCAAGGATTTCATGATAATAAATGAATATAATATATATACAAGAGATATAAAAGATATAAAGAAGATATAAAGAAGAACATGGAAGATGATAAGAAAGCATGGATCATGAGGAATGTATAAAGACATTATATGACCCATTGAAGTAAATGAGCAAATTATATCATGTATATTGGTGTATGTGTGCATGCATAATTTATTTTGGTTTAATCTATAATCTGCCACATCTAATCTATCTATTTTCTTTGCATCACATTGGGGTAACAATAAGGATAGATAAATCCACCCCTTGTGGTCTATATTTTATGTCAAAATTTGTTTCCAAGACCCTAGTTGTTGGTGTGTAAGGAGAAGAGTGAACCTAAGGTGAGAATTATAGTAGGGAAGATTACAAGGAAGGTATCATATATAGAGATAAAAGTAATGACAAAAATATGTGGTAGTTCACATTAAGTCTTAACCCTCAAAGGAGGTTATACAGAGGAGATACCTACAATCAAAGGGCTAGGCACCTAGGGGGTGACTCTGGAATGGGGGAGATTCTGAAGAGGTGATTGTTGAGTCATATTTTCTCTAGATTTTAGGGATGGATAAAATAATATTGAGGATGAACAAATTATATTATCATGGCTAAGGGTGATAATAGGAGAGTGAGAAACATTATTTTTGAGATTGAGATGGGCTAAAAATAAAGAAAGAAGAGAATCCTTGCTAAGAGGATGAGAGATGAAGAGAGGAGAGAAAAATAATCCAAAAAAAATGAAAGGTACCAAAAGAGGATATGAAAGGCATAAGAAGCATCATTGGAGTGTCCTAGAAAGGTTTTTTATGGAACCCTTGTTATAACCAAGTAAGAAAGATCCTCTAATTCCATGGTGCTCACAAACATAGAAGAACTAGAATGGTCAATAACCCACATACAAAATACAAGTAAAAATCTAAACAAGGTGATGGAACAATTGAAGGAGTATGAAGTAGTAGTGAATTGAGATGAGTTAGACCCTCTTTTTAGAAACACTATAGAGTAAATTAGAAGTACGGAGGGTTGACCAAAGGTGAGATATCTAACTTAGGGACCACCTACTAATGAGGATCCTAAATAGCTCCATCCAAAGGTTACACTATTTAAAAGGTTTGAGGAGTTGGTGACTCCAACTTGTTAGAGGACTCTACATCTTAGTGTAGACCATTATAATACCAAAGTCAGTAGGTATTATGGTGTGTGGATAAGGGAGATGGTAAGGAAATTGAAATCCTAGCAAGTAGATAGGTAAATATTTAATGAAACTAGTAAAAAGAGGTAAGAGACCTCTTAAAAATTGTGATTTGTGATGGATATATTTGAGATATTTGATGAGAGTAATAAGGAGATAGAAATAACTTTAGTGCTATTAAATAAAAAACATTAATTAATGATGAGTTACCAAATGTTGCATCCCCAAAATTGAAGAGACTACATGAGGAGATGAATACCACTAACCAAATGTAACCCCTCATGCCACTTAAGTTGAGAATAATCTCAAGAGAAGAGATAAGTAGTGAATCCTTGCAAAGGTTAAAGGGAGAAAAAACCAAAAGCAAGAAGAGAGTGGGAAATATAATTTTTAGAGGATTGTAAAGAAATACTTCGAGAAGTGTTCTTTGAGATAGAATTTCCTAGGGATAATGGCTAAGATAGAAAGTTGGTGAAATAACAAAAGGATATGAAAAGGTGGATATAAAATATGGGAGTGAAGGAAAGGGAATCCATTGTAGATTCATAAAATAGAGAACAAGAAAACTAAAATAGAAGTAGGACATAACCAGAACCATAAAAAGACAAATCTAATACACCTACTCGACCCTTGAATATGGCTACAAGGAGATTCAAGATCCCATAATTGGGAAAGATATTGAGGAGTCCAATGAACATATGTTCATTTTAAAATCATAATGGAGTAGATAAATGAGTGTGGATAATCAAATTAAATTGTATGACTTTTTGAAACCTTAAGGAATAATGCCTTAAAGTGGTACATGAAGGAATGTCCAAATCATAACAAAACATGTGCTAATCTTTAGACAAAATTCTTGAATAATTTTGAATTCTGAGATGTTATCTCCAAAAGTGTAAGAAAGATGTGAGAGATATTGCAAAAGAAGAATAAGATTTTTAAGGAATATGAACAATAGTTTAAGGGCTTGGTTAGAAAATTAGAATAACCTCTAATAGAGAAGTAAATGATATACTGATTTATCTCAGGATTGATACCATATATCAGAGAAATGGTAGATGGGAAGATAATTTCAATCCTACACAGATGCAGTGGAGACAACCACCATAATAGAATCCCAATCTTAGAGAAGATAGGGTGAAATATGTGATAAGTCTTAAATTGAGAATTTGTAGATAGAATTAGAATAACTAAAGTTGAAGTAAGATAGCTTAGCAAAGGGAGATAATAAAGGTTCATCTCCTCCATCCAGAAGAAACAAGATTTAATGCAATTATTTCTATAATGAAGGGCACATAAAAAATGAATGTTTACTGATTGAGGGCACAAAATAAGATGTTACATTAAGGGTCAAATTTGAAGAAAAACCCAAGAAAACAAAATATATATAATGTGGTCTGTGTGAAAAGTGGGACCAACATATAATGTATGATTGTCCCCATAATTCAATTTTTAAGAAGCACATAGATGAAACATTCTACTAGAAAGTAATGAGAAGGGTATAGGAATTAACAGAAAGAGCATTATGCAGTCCTACACAAAACAATTGCATACCACAAGCATAGATATATACACATATTATATGTGTGGGTGTTTTCACACACAACTATTACATATTCTCTCTATCTTATATATCTTCTATCTTACACATATTACATATGCCATACATTATTTTGCTCTTATAACTTTTCAAGGTGTAGGGATGTGTCTCTAGGCTCAAGTCCTCATATGATTGTGATCATTTGGAGGTATTTCAAATATTTTGATTATACCACAACTTTGTTTTTGATTCTTGTGGTGACCTCTATTCTATTTTGTCATTAGGAGGGTAAACATATTAGATTTAGCCTCTAGAACCCTTGTGGGTTTTCACCATCATCCTCCATTGGTCTACCCTTATAATGTTTCAAACTAATAGAGATAGATCTTTTTGCCCTTTCAAGTTTTCAACTAAATCTATCAAAAGTTCAAAAGTTGGCTTTGTTCTTGCCAACATTTGTTAGGAAATTACCAAGTTGATCAAGCCAATTCCTACATAACCCTATGAAAGAATATGATGCATACAAGCTTACAGAAATACCAAAATGCAAAGATCGAATAGACAAGCCACAAGATAACACAAGATATATCTTGGGAAAACCCTCTAGAGGGAAAAAAACCTAGCCTCGAAAAGCATCCACACTCAATGTATTATTCAACAATAAAATATCACAATACACAAGATATAGTCTCATGAATACTTCTCAAACATCAAGCTCCTCCAATGCATCCTCCATGTGTCCAAGCATGAATCCACACATCTCATGCCATGCTTCACATATGCACTCATAAGAGAAACTCAATACAATGACAGCCTACTCAACCAACCAATCCAAACCACTAACCATGTGTTTGCTTTTATAGACTCAAGATCACACAAATACAACTTGTGGTATTGGGAAAAACCATGTCTCAAAACCATGAGTACACAAAACCATTAACCCCTCATTTAATTGTTGCAACTAAGTTTTCACTTTATGCTCCAATTAATTAATTAATTATTATGTCTCCCACACATAAAATAACTAACCCAATGTTACATACAAATTTTACAAGTGGCCCCAAATAAATATTTAATGTGGCTAAACACATCCCCTAGGATGCACCTAAAATAAATATTTATTTTACGTAATTTGATTAATTAATCTTTATGCAAGGTGTACAATACACCTTTTTCTTAACATTATCCCACTTGTTGTATACACTACATAAGGGTCAATCAATAAAATACATCATCATAGCCATACATGAAACCACATGAATCTCTAACATGTTCTCGTGCTCCATCAAGATACCTACAATAAAACCAAGGTGACCACCATCTTAAGAAAGAAATCCTCTCATCCTCCAACATGCCACCTATGGAAGAAAAGGAACATGCCAAGGTGAAGATGCATCAATCCAAAGAACACAAGCATACAATCCAAGTGATAACAAAGGGTCGAAGCTACTATCAAAGGTAAAAACCCACATGACTGGAAATAACACCCACAACATATGCTAATACATCCAACCATCCATACCTCCTAGGTATAAACAACATCAGTAAACTCATACCAACAATATGCCCAACTCATATACTGCAATCACAAGCTCCCTATATAAAACTAGCCAATGAAGAACATACATGTCTAGGAACTCCCACTGCATGGGTAATGTCAAATCTAAAAATAGATCAAGGCATACCAAGTCTACCAATCAACACTCAAACCAAGGTGTGGCTAATTAAAAACCATGTAGAACCAAGAACAATCACAATGATCCACACATGCAACAAAAAATGTTGCATACTCTCTCACAACATGTCATCAAAACTCTCCCAAGTCCAACCATATGAACATGAACCTCCAGGAAGTAGCCATAGAACAAACAAAGAAAACATGTAAACCATATCATAACATGTCCTTCTACCAACACCTCAAAGTGATAAGCTATGCCAAGTATGATCTCATTTACAACCCCAAATGAAAAGCCTTAACAACACCCAACCACTTAATCTCATAGATCAAATGAAACATATGTATCATGTGTAACCAACATGGATGTAAGCCTCTCTAACCAAGGAAGATCAAACTTAAATATCCATTCCCAACAAACTAGGAATAAGTCAAATCACATCTCCTAAATCCTCATAAATTTCATCATAAATGTCTTGAACATTTACAACAATCAAAAGTAATTTTAAATCCAAAAAAGCATGTATTTAAAGTTGATAGTAGTTTTCTCTTAAGATTCATTATATCTTGGAGGGGTATTAAAGGCTGATGTTAAAAAGATTGATGCCATTATTTTTTATTAAAATAAGAAGCAAACAAGGGTGTTGATCCCTTTACAAAATAACCCCTAGGGAAACAAAAAAATAGGCCATAAACTAGCCAGCAACAGTGCTGAAATAGCACACTAACAGTCCATTAACATAAAAGAGTTCACAATAGTCTTAACTGAAAACCATAGTGAAAAGACAAAAAATTGAACAATACAGAAACTAGGAGAACAATTATCTCCAATCATCCATCTTCGTGATTGATCATCTTCTCCGTGCCAACACCATGATTTTTGAGCTCCATGTCCTACAAAACATAAAATGTAGTGGTAGATTTGTGCATAATTTTTGTGCTGAATCTGGTCATCCCTTTCATGTTCTCTTCTCTCTCAACAACTGTCTTTGAGAGTAGCAACTTTAGTGGTAGTTTGATTGCACATTAAACAACCATTTTGAATAGACTCAGGCTCTAGAGGAGGATCCACAACATCAGTATCAGAGTCGGGGGCATTCATTTCAACAAACAAGCTATTACCTTCCCCTCCCTTGTTAGAAGCTTCAGTATCTATGTCAGGGGCATTCATTTTAGGAAATAGGCTATTACCTTCCCCTCCTTGGTTAGAGACCTTAGATGTAACATCCATATTCTCTTCCTCCAGATCCTTATCTTCAAACTGTTGTGATTCACTAGACACATCAATGTCCTTGAGATTAGGGGTTTGAAGCCTAGCAATCCTATTAGACTTCCTAATTCTCAGCACCTTCTTCCTCTATTCACCAGCAGACACCAACACCACCTTATCATCCATCCCAGCCTCCTTCTTAGCCACCACAACTCCTTCTCAACCAAAAAAACCTCCTTCTCATCTCTAATCTTACCCTTAGGAATGAACAAACCAACCCCAACATACTTTCTTTCTCCTTCCTCATACAAACCTTTAGATTTTTTGTCCTTTAATGTTTAAGTCATCTGGCAATTTCCTCTTAGTAGGCACCTTAAAAAAGCCATGCTTCTCAAACAGCTAGATTGATTCCATTGTTAACATGCCTCCTCCAAATAATTTATCACAACTTCAAGGTCTCCAAGTGAAAATACAAGTCATTAGACATTTTTTATTTCCCAATTAGAGGTTAAGGCATTACTATTCACATGGTTATTAAAGAAAGGTGCTCAAAAACAAATATTTTCAAAAAAAATGATGATACAGAATAATACTTGTTGAATCCTTTGGTCTAATGCCTTTTATCCTTGGCAAGCCCTTACTGTTATATGTTTTGGCACAAAAATTTCTATTGGAGGTGTATTGGCTCAAAATGACAAAAATAGTAAAGAACACATAGTTTTTTACATTAGTCGCACATTGTTAGAGTATGAAACATGGTATACACTTATGGAGAGATTATGTTTGGTTATTGTTTTCTCATTTTAGAACATTTGACATTACATGATACATAGTGAGGCACATGTCATTATACAAGAATATTATTTGAAATATATGTTTTTGAAATCTAGTCTATCAAGTAGGGGTGCACATTGGGTGATGTTATTTTTTGAGTTTGATCTTAAATTCATCTCCCAAATTGATAAAAGGATAAGTTTTTTGATCAATTAGTTGTAGCACCTTCTCCTACTCAACACTGTTAGATGCTTCATTCCTTAATGAGGATATTTTACATGTTGATACCTTCTCTCCTTGGACCATGTTTTCCAATGGATCTATATGCATGACTAGTTCAAGGGTAGGAGTGATTTTAATCCCTCCTTCAAGTGACCTCATACCTTTATTATTTTGGTTTGATTTTTAATGCACCAATAATGTGGTTGAGTATGAGGCAATGATTGGTAGGTTGAGAGTTTCTATATCCATCAATGTTAGATCTATTCATATACATGGTGACTCACAACTTATAGATAGACAAATAATAGGAGATTATAAATCCAATGAAGCTAATTTAATACAAGAAGTTAAGTTAATACAATGAGTGTATATAAGATTAGGCCAGGCTCGATTTATGTACCAACTTTTAGTACAAATCACACCACTTATACTCTTGTCATTGCATAAACAATAAACCTATCACAGTGAGCCCCAAATGAAGAAATTTCACTTTTACACTCCTATAGAATAATATTAATTTAAACTGATATAGTGGCCATGGACTTACATGTACTTGTGTTGAGGAATTTGTTTAGTTTAAAAAATATTTTTCATTAATCACATTAAAAAAAAAACAAATTGAGATTCACAAGGAACTCAAGTGAAAAGGTCATAAAATATTCAATAAAGATACATTTATGATTGTGAATATGACCACATTTGCACAATGGAGAGTTTGATTTATTTCATTTGAGATATAACATAAATGAGCCTAAGATGTCATGCAAAAGAATACAAATAATTTAACTAATAAAAAGATAAAAAATGTAGGAGTTGAGCACATTTTTTAGTAGGAAGAACTAAAATAATTGCTATGTTGGAAGTTTTGAGCCACCACACAAACTATTATAAATTAAGGTTCCCACATAAATAACCAACATATAATCTAACTACAAATTACAAGACACCCACTAGTGATTGCTTACACAATATTCTATTTTAGGAAATTTTCTTTTGAGGAAGGAAAGGGTGATATCAAACTTCCATGACCAGCCTTTTCTACTTGCCTACCTAGAGCATTTCCCACATTCATGATTTTATTTCATTTCAGCTACACCCATGGTTTATACTCATTGTGTCTTAGTTTATACATCTTGTGCTCTTCCCCTCTCTTTCCTATAGTGGAACCCTCTACCTTGACAACCACTAGCGAGACTAGCTAGTGGACAACCCATTGCCTCCATAAGTCTATCATAAAATAAAGAAAATACAACCCATCTAGTTTAGGGGAAAAAATATGTTGGCACCTTTCATAATAGAAAATCCAACATGACATCCCCAATCACCCTATTCTATTTTGATCTTGTAATGTGTTGGGATTTGAATCATTTTCTATATTATAGTAGTTACTCAAAACTCTATAGCATGTGTTTGATAATAAAGGAAACCATATTTATCAGGCTTTCTATATTAACAACAATAGTGGAGCTAATTTAGTTTGTGCAATCCTTCTAAACTATAAGGGTAGAGATCACTTCTATTTGTTGCAAATTAGATACGATAAATGTAGAAGACTATCAATGGTAGAAAAATATGCTTGAATATGGAAATAGTTACAAGAAAAAAATGGTTTCCTATAACTACAAGAGAAACAACCAAAAATATCATCAGTGTTGAAGGTTAAATCAAAGCCTAACGAAGGTTTAGAATAGTTAACAATAATGTTTCTAATAACAAAAACTTAAAAAAACACAACTTAAACTTGTAATTTCTACTATCACTCAAAGATCCATAAGACTGCATGGGTAAATAATAGTTGCAGTTAAATAAAATTTTTAACTTGAAACCATGGAATGGGAGCTATGGGACACACTAGTGCCATAATAATATTGAATGAATCTTGACCATGTAATTGATTGATGTTTGAGGAGAGTCATTTGTCATACTCTTTTAATGATAAATCAATTTTATTACATTAAAATGTGGAGTATCAAAAGACACTAATATTAATTATGTTTTTATTTATAAATTATTATAGTAAGAAAAACCTCACAATTAAGTAATTCTTAAAATTGAGTGTTTGATACCTCTCACCCCTCTCCATCTCTTTTGTATAAGAGTATGGTCAGAACTTCAACTTTAACTATGTTCCAAAAATGTGAACCAAGTGAATATGATGCATTTATGACTGACCTACCTATTATCCATCCCACCTAAGTGTTCTCCCTACAATGTAGGAGGAATTATGCATCATTCATGTTTTTTCCCCTCTTTAGAATCCACTTGTAGAAGAGAAAAGTGCATACTCTTACACTTCCCCACTCATTTTATGCCACTTTTTATGGATGTCATTAATGTATAGTCATAATAGTTAATTGGTCACCTTTTGCACACTTTCTAACCCTAAAACTATATCCAACACCTTGTTATACCACATCACTTAGTTTAGACCATTTATGATCCATTTCCTAGAATGCTGCATATTTTGGACTAGATTGTGCCTAAAGTTCTATCTACTAGGTGAAATCATGGCTGTAGTCTTGTCCCATTGATTTTAATTTCAAATTCAACATTCTCTCGTGCCAACTCTTGAAGAATATGATTGTTACATGTCGACCAATGTGCCATTGGTTTCAAATTATGTGTTTAGGGTTTGTATTTAAAGGCATCACTGCAAGTCATTCAAAGATTATTCAAAAATATATTTGATTGACAATTAGGACAACACATTCATATATCTATCACTAACACTTATAAGTTTAGCTATCAAATACTTTCTCTACATCAACATCCAACACCTCTATTATTTATCTATTTCAACCATTGTTAAATCAGTCTCAAGATGTGATTGCTAAAAAGGAAGTCAACCAATCTTCCCCATTATTATAGCAGGCCCTTGCGGTGCTCTTAGCACCACCCATTTTTTCCTTAAGAAAAAATACATCAAGTGAACATCTTTTGCATGTACTAAATGTCCTCTTTAGTTATAAGTGGACACAATGACACCATAAGGATAGAACCAATATAGGTAGACTCAATTGTGCAGGTGGGACTAGGCTTCCTAATTCATCAAATCCCTTTTAATAATCCTAGGCCTCTAACTTAAAATCTAATTTTGGATTCGAGTTTTTATCTTTTTGTCACAACATCTTAGCATCCAAAGACCACATGACATCAAATTTGAGGTAAGTCATAATATTTTTCATTTCCTTTTCAGCACATGTCCATTTTCACATTAAATTAATCATACTTATCTCAATAATTAATTTAAAATTTAAATTCTATTAGTTTATCCCCTAAATATATTTGGAAGATGTATTTATTTTCCCCACACCATTCAACCCAATTTAAAGCACATTATTTATATAAATACATAATTAACAGCCCCAAACTCATCTCTTATAAAAATCTTTTCAAGGAGGACAAGAAGTGGAAAGATATTTTAACCTAATAAAATTGATCCTAGTTACAACAAGTTTTTATACTAGATTCTATCTCTTGAAAAGCTTGAGAGAGGGTTCTTTTCTCTATGTATCATAACAAAAGCCTAGGGTTTGATGGGCTTAGATTGTAATTATCAAACTATGTGGCAACATATTAAAGATGATTTTATATGATTCATCTAGAATCCCTTGGAAAAGGTCCTTTAGGTACAAATATCAATAAGGGTCTAATTAATTTTTTCTAAAGGAAGGAATGAAGATACCATTTCTAGTTGACATCTATTACTTTATTAAACATTTCCTACACAATTATTGCCAAAACTCTAGCTATATGAATGAAACGTGTGATTCAAGGTATTGTGAGAGCTAAAAAAAATAGATTTCATAGAGGAAGGCATTCTTGATAATCTAATTTTAGCTTGGGAAACTTGTGAATGGGCTCATCACTCAGGTCAACATGCTTTTCTAGCCAAATTATATTTTGACAAAGCATATGATAGAATATGATGGGGCTTTGTCATGAAAATGATGTAATGGTCATTGGGCCCCAATTTAATACTCATGTTCAAATTCTCTTTAATGATGTCAATACTTGTTACGAGACTTTTTCCCCGTGAAAATAAAAGAATGTAAACTTTAATTTAATTAAGCATTATTATTATTGTGAATGGGTGTGAATTTTGTAACCACCCTTGGAATATTATATAAACCTGTAAATTAATTGAAATGAAAAAGACAGAGGAAAAAAAGTGAAGGAACAATATGAAAATTTAGAGAGAACACAAGAGTGAAGGTTTGGGTCTTGGCTGACATTTAAACATTTGGAGAAGGGGCACACAACATTTGTCCAACTCAAGGTACAACATACACTCAGGAGTGTCTTGGCCAGGGCTGTGTTTATGCTGTGAAGGCAGGTTTGGTTCTATGCAAGAACCGGTTCCTCTAAGGGTGTTTGTGCTGAGAAAAAGTCAGGACCTGTAACCCTATTTTTGTGTGTAGGATAGCAGCTTTCCAAAAACTATTAAAGATATGTATTATCTCCATTATCGTATTATTTAATTGTTCTCTATGTTAAATTATCATCTCTTGTCAATGTTATAAATGTCATTATTTTGATATTCATATTATTGCTCAAGTGATTAATTATTGTTGCTCCTCTTATTTATTAATGCCCCAATTAATATGTATTTTCTATTGTTGGAGAATAGTTAGGTTACATTAGGTATCAGAGCCAGATTGTAAAGAGATAGTTTTATCTTGGAATGAACTCTGATTGAACTTGTTAAGGACATTCTCCTCAATAATATTACATGAGAAAACTATTGATTGATTGAAAAGATATTCTACCTAGGGAAGAAACTTGAAATAGGGACACTGAGTACCCCTTATGCACATGTCCTCTTGTCTTTCTTCAATGCACAGGAATAAAATTTTAGGTTTTAGGGAAAAAAACTCTCAATTTCTTTAATGAATGTTGTCCAATGATAGCACTATGTCACTGATTCTTTGAGAAGTTAGCATTTCCTTGAAGTACTTATAGTTGAAGGAAATATTTTGTTGAAAAGATACTTCAATTGTTGTTTCTATCTATGCCATAATAGTAAATCTAGTATTCCTTAAAATACATGTGATCACTGATGTCTGAATACACCGTCATATGAAGACTATAAATAGTTGTCTACTGTTAGCTACACCTTTAGGAACCAGTGATTAAGTTGTCATATCCCTTTGGTCTCCCACTTTCTTGATTGCTTGCATTATATGGTTCACCTGTACGTCCTAACCATAGTTTTCAAGAGACTACTGCACAGAATCAACTTCAATTTGTACAACAAATGTGACTATATCTTATTAGATGTTTATAGATAATTATTTGTATAGGCTATCCTACCATAACTGTTGATCTTGCAGTGTGTATAAGAACTTACCTTTGTTTAGGTTTATCATTGGCACTCATAAAACATTTCAAATACATACAAATAAATAACATGTTGTATATGACGAGAGCCATGAAGAATAACAACTAATTCTCAGTTACAAAATTGTTGGCCAGTGATCAATCTTTCAATAATTACTCTAAGCAAGAATCTTACCACTAGCCTACACATTACTTTTTCTTTAAACTCACAACAACAAAAGAAAAACTAGTAATCTTTGTTGAACAAACCCTTAAAACCAAAATTGGCAACACTGACAAGGGAGTATAAAGTATTTAGTGAAAATTTACCAAAATAAATTTCTTTGTTTATTAAGGAATACATAAGGAACAACTCGACATTAATCACATTCTGATCAAATTTTTTTTCATTGAACACGTATTGACCTAAAATAATGAGATCTAAAAATGACCAAACATCTTACGAGGCCTTAGAGAGAACCAATCAGGCTTTGTTAAATGAAGTTGCTAAATTAGTAGCTCAAGTCAAACAACTTAAGTAGGAATCCATAGAACGAAATAAACAGAAAGAGATAGAAATTTCAAAAAGCAAGCAAAGTTCCCGGTCAACCCACGGAAGAAAGGAAAAACATAAATCAAACAATAAGAGACGAAAAGAATCATCTGAAGAAAGTACAACTTCCAAATCAAGAAATTCTGACACTTCTGAATCAGAATCTTTGGAAAACATATCAAGTAACCAAACACAATGGGAATTAGTTAATTTCTCTCATAAAATCAATCTACCCAAATATAATGGTGATACCGGTACAGGGGAAGAAGCAGAGCAATGGTTAACCAATCTAGAAAGATATTCTGACCTATAAAACATAAGTAGTTATGCTAGGACTAGAATCACCATCTATCAGTTGAAAAGTAGTGCATTAAATTGGTGGCAAGACACGGTCCGATCTTCAAAAATAGAGCCAAAAAAATAAAATGGTCACAATTTAAACAATTATTCAAAAAAAATACCTTTATGATTACTTCCTTAAAGAAAAGAAGAATGAATTCTTTGAACTAAATGTTGTGTGGTTACACAACACGCCCCATTTTAACTTATCAAAACAGGGACCCAACTTTTGGCTTGGCTTGTGTTGTCTGCTTTCTGGCGGTTTGGTAAAAATGAGTCAGGTGCATCATCATCATGATATTCGATGAGGTTGGTCATCATCATGAGGTCAGTTTGTCAAAGTTCATATTTTGTTTCTATGACCTCATATTTAGAAAGAGCTTGAAATTCCATGTAGGTTTCCCTTTTACATCACCTGAAAATTTGTCCATATGAGGGAGTTATGAGCAGTCAAAGTTTTGGTCAAACCTGATAATCGCAAGTGATCATCATATTTTTATATCCTCAGTCATGTTGTCAAGGTCATCCTGATTTTGATCTATCACCCGATAAAAAATCATGCAGTCCCAATATCCGGACGTCAATCTTAGGTGATAGTGTGTTTTACCCATCAAATGACCTTATGCGCATCGTGGGCATCATGTTTTGAGTGTAACCCGATATTTCAAATTACAACGAGCATCATGATATTTTTACATCACCCGATATTATAATATCATGCTGATCTTATAATATCACCCTGCTTAGAAAGTCCACTATCTGCATATTTGCATGCGCACGTCAAAATCCTATCGGAGGGTCATCATCCTGATCTTTTAAGGGAGGGTGATATTCCATTCCTTAGCATGATCATATTTTAAATATCACCCTAGCGCTAACCTGATGATGACCTCAACTCATCCTCATGCTTCGAAGTGGAATATGATGGTTACGTCATCATGATATTCAATGAGGAGGATCATCATATTTTTATCCTGTCATGTTGTCAAGATCATCATGATCTTTATTGTCTACCCGATATTTCGTAATGTCCTCCTGCCGAGAAATATGACCTTTTGCAAATATCCTGATAACGTCATCCTGATCTGATAAACGAAGAAGCAAATATCAGGATGACATCATCATCACATTTCCCTTCAGCAGGATATTTTCCAAAACATGATCCGGTTCGCGAATATGACGATGATGTCATGTTCTAAGTTTAACAAAAGTCCCGGATATCCTGATGATCATCATCATCCTGATCTTTCGAGAGGGTTACCTTGGCCGCAAAGGGGTCATATTACATTCACCACCTGATCATCTTCCTTAGGTGACCCGATATTACATTTATCCCCTGATCTTAACTAAACATGACGGTGACATCATCTTTTGCATTTTAATGAAGCCCGGATATGACGATGACGTCACCATCATATTCCTTTCCTCAGCAGCAGGATCATATTTCTTATCCTCCTATTTTCCTTCGACATGATGATGATGATGATGTCTTTCTTTTCCCCAATATACAGAAGCGAAACATAACAGTTGCATCATCTGGACATTCGGAAGGGGGAGCATCATATTTCCAAAATATCATGCAGACGAAAGTTTTAAGTCTTGCTATCAGCCTTATCTTGAGTTATCATGCCGATAGAACATGTCTTCCCGATTGATGGACATCATCATGATTTTTGGCGTCGGTATAAGTTTAGCCGTCAGCCTAATGTAAAATTGTCATCCCGACAGTGTGTAGTCACGCCGATACATGCATGATCATAATTTGAACCCGATATACATGAAAATGGGCGGGAAAACATAGCGATAGAAATTTGGAGCCCGATTGCCTGTAGCTGCACATTTTTGAGGCCTGGTTAATAAAACGTTTTACTTCCTGTTGTTTATCCACATGATGATGAACTTAATGTTTGTCTGTTTATTTGCAGAAAGTCATGATGCTGTTAGAGCTGAAGCTGATAATTGTAAAGTTGCACATGGAGGCAACATGAACCAGAAATGAGGAGGATATTGTCAAATATGCTGTTTGCCAGCTGGAGACCGAATCAAATCAAAGATGCTGGAATATTCTGTGCCAGCTGTACATTTGCCAACTGGCGAAGCATGTGCTTTTCATCTGGACCGTTGATTGTTATGAGAGGATCCTGATCCTTGGATCATTGTAACTATTTTCTGGCATTTGTTCTATATAAGAGCCAGATCCTGATACATGAGAAGATATATAGAGGGAATATACATTGGAACATCTGGCAATAAGGCCAATTACTGTAGAATAATATACAGGGATATACACAGACGCATCTGGCGCATTAAGGCCGATTACTGTAGAATCAATTAGGAGATTGGATTACTGAGACTAATGAAGACTGAATTGTTGAAATGTCAAGGTTCTTTCTTCAGATCACTGTAAATGTACCTGTTTTTGAGCATACTGAATGGATATGAAGTTTCAGATTACATCCTGATTGTAAATTTTACGTAATCTTCATGTTGATTTCTGGATATGTACTGGTGAATGCTGTGTTCAACTGGAAGCGCTTTCATTTCATTACATGTTGTTATCAACTTTTCCTTTGAAGATTTGCACTAGATCATGCGGATTTGTGGAATGTCCTGGTGAAGTATGATTTTAGTTTCCTTCTTTTCATTGCATGTATGGGAGCTTGTATGTGGATCAGTGATCTAAGTCAAGTAGTTTTGAGAATCTCATTCTTTAACCCTTTTCCTTTTTTTAATTTCATAAATTCATCACCATAACTGCAAATCATGATAAATATTAAGCAGAACAGAGAAATATGCTGACATCCCGTAGGTAACTGAAAATCCTTAGCATATTTGAGTTAAATGCATGTAGTATTGAAAATATCATGCAAAGAATTGCAAATAATGGTAGAAATCATGCAAATATCAGCCTGTAGGCACATTATTTGAGTGAATTCACAGTGCAGAGGTAGAATTATTGGAGATTTATGCAGAGCAGACATACAGAGCAGGATATTTGGAGGAATAATGATGAACTTTGCAGAAATACGTAAGGCCCCTGAATGGAAAACAGCAACACACATCAACCACTGAGTAACGTCAGTAGATTAAGACCTAATCAACGGAGACTTGGGATCATGAATTCTCTGAATTCATCATATCTTTCAAGATGAGTAAAGGTTGTTGTGTAACTTTTATTCTATGTTTGTGAATGACTAACCAACATTATGACCAACATAAATTAGCGCTAGAAGGAGGGCCAGCTGTTTCTCAGCAAAGAAACCCTGTTCAGTTGAAGTGATATCCCCTGCCTCTGTTTATCAGTCACCCTTGCTTCAGTCATCATTCATTTTATGCAGGCCCCTCGCTTCTAATGCAACATAAATTGGCGTCAGAACCAGGGCTGAGCAGAGAATTTCTGGATTTCTGCAAATATTGCATAAATATTTCATTATTTGAGTTAAATGTCTGCAAATATCTCTTATCTGAGATGTTTTGGTTGCACCTTTGCAAAGATCTAGCCCAAAGCATCAAAGATTTGTTTGATTTTCTGGACTTTCAAGTTTTATTCTGAGATATGATGGATCTCATTAAAATTTCAAAATACTAAAAAATTGAAAAATAGAGTCTCATTTTGATGGATGTATATGAAGGCAATTGTCAAGTTAACATTCCTTTATTTCAGGAAACTTTGAGTAGGCAACTTTACCCTCACAGTTTGTCTAACTTTGGTTTATCCACCTATTGCAGGATACACCAGACTATGGAACACAGCGAAATTAATTGTTTAACTTTCCTTACAAGGTTGGATTTATATTTGAAAGGATTAATATTCTTCCCGGATGTGTTCAGGGCCGAAATTTGCTAGGAAAATGAAGAAATTTGCCAGGAAAATGAAGAAATTTGCCAAGAAAATGAGGAAATTCTAGAGCAACAAGCAGATGCAGCACGAGAAGTTATTAATTGTCTAGACACTGAAGTGGATCGTTCTAAAGATTTTGAATTATACTTGTCTAGAAATATACAGTGTAGTCAAATATTAGGTTTATCCACTGATGATGTCTTGATTGAAAGCTGGTGCAGATTACATGATGAAGAGCATTCAGAGAGAGATTGTTACGCCTGCTTGATCATGTTGAAAAAGATTCTCAAAAATACAATAGCTGAATCAGTTCCAGAAGGTAATGAAGAGGAAACATCTTTCCTGGATTCATTCTATGGTGAGATTGATAGGAGTTCTCTACTTCCTAATACAAGGACCAGTCAGTATGCAGGTATGAATCTTGTGAAAATTTTAGAGAAGAAACCACTCATCAGGATAATATTTTTGATTCTGATCCTAATACTTTTGATAAAGAAGATGAAACATCTTTCCTGGAGTCATTCTATGGTAAAGAGAAGTGTAAACAGATAGTAGAGCAATTTAAATTCACTGTTGATGATGAAGTTCCTGTGATAGTAACTCAGGGAGTCATAGAAAATAAAATAAATGCTGATTTATTACCTGACTTCTTTGAATTGAATGATCAAATACAAGAATGTTGCAGGTTAATGGAACCAGATCCTTTACTAGATAGAAGATGTGAATTGTTTAATGAACAATTCCTGAAAGATGAAGATGTAGAAGACTTTGGAGTTGTTATGCATGATCAGACGTCACTCCAGAAATATTTTGAGAATGAAACAGGGGAGTGTCCTTATCAAGTGAAAGTTGTTTCTCTTTTACATTCAAGTGATTTAGAAATGATAAATTTCTGTATATCAGGTTGTGATAATAAAGATACTTATTTAGATGCTAATGTGCAGGAAATTGAAGAAAATATTGAGAAGTTTCCTGAACTGGAGGATAAATTGAACATCCGGAATGAAGGGATAAAGTTGGATAAAGATGAAGAATTAATACATCAAGAGTCATACATCCTTCAATTTGAAGAGAGACCAGGCATTGGGCTAAGCAATGAAAATATAATGACAAATGGAAGACCAACTGGCAATGAAGAAGCATGTCCAACAGAATCAGAAATACACCAGGTTGTATTTCTCCTTTCCACAGTAAATGATGTTGAATATTATTTTGATTATGGAAATTCAGGAGATAAGACATGCATATGGATTAATCATGAACATGATGAGCTTCCTCAGTTGCTGATCATCAAGAGTTGTTCTATTGAATACAGTGAATTCAGAATATCAGAATATTTTTCAGAATATAAAGATAAATTTGCTAGGTTGAGAACCATAACTAATACCCTAATGCTCCTGCACAATCAAAAGAAGTATGCAAATACAGGTGTATTTGGGTCATTTGCTGGTTTTTGTTTGCCTAGTAGTGGTTTGTATATAATTTTGTAGGTTAGTTGTTTGCACAGTTTGCTTGTTTTGCTTTCTATTGTTTCCTTTGTAGGTTAGCTGTTTGTACAGGTTGCTTTTTGCTTTGCTTTGTTGAGTTTTTGTTTTGGTTGGGCAAAACTGGTGCAGCTTGTTACTTAAGAACACTGCATAAATGGTTAGAATTCAAAAGTTGAATATAAGTTTTTACATAGGTTGTAATTCATATCAGTGTAGGTATTCTTGATCAGGTCTGTGGTATCATATTCATCAGTACTACTTTTCTTGAGTCAAGATGATCCTCACAATGACACACCTAACAGCCTTGGGTTTGTTGAACATATCAGTGTAGGTGTTAAGTGAAAAATCTAAAGGTTTCCCTTGCTACCATTGCAATTCTCAACTTAATTTCAACAAGTGACCATTCCTTGTATCATGAGGCTACAACTGTTATATCTTAAGAATTAAATTCAAAATATAAAATAAATAAAATAATAAAATGGATTTTCTGAAATCTAGATTAAGTCATCTAAGTAACTCTACCGGGGCTATAGATGCTTGCTGGCAGTGGGGCTCTACTTAGGAGAATTGCAACGATAACCTTGCCGGGGCTATGGATGCCTGCTGGCAGCAAGGCTCTATCCGGTTGGCTATGAGGGATGAACCAAACTACGTAGCTTAACACCAGTCACTGACTTATTCAACTCACTTTCAAGATGAGTATATGAATCACATGCACACAATTGATCCCTTATCAATTCACTGTTACATTGATGAACATGATACCAGTTAGAAAGGATTAGGATGCTCATGCTTAATAGGAGTTGGAAATTTATGTTTTAACTTATCCTCACCTTTTGAATTATTTGAATTTTGTTGTTTTCTTTGGTGGCAAGTTGTTGTGTGGTTACACAACACGCCCCATTTTAACTTATCAAAACAGGGACCCAACTTTTGGCTTGGCTTGTGTTGTCTGCTTTCTGGCGGTTTGGTAAAAATGAGTCAGGTGCATCATCATCATGATATTCGATGAGGTTGGTCGTCATCATGAGGTCAGTTTGTCAAAGTTCATATTTTGTTTCTATGACCTCATATTTAGAAAGAGCTTGAAATTCCATGCAGGTTTCCCTTTTACATCACCTGAAAATTCGTCCATATGAAGGAGTTATGAGCAGTCAAAGTTTTGGTCAAACCTGATAATCGCAAGTGATCATCATATTTTTATATCCTCAGTCATGTTGTCAAGGTCATCCTGATTTTGATCTATCACCCGATAAAAAATCATGCAGTCCCAATATCCGGACGTCAATCTTAGGTGATAGTGTGTTTTACCCATCAAATGACCTTATGCGCATCGTGGGCATCATGTTTTGAGTGTAACCCGATATTTCAAATTACAACGAGCATCATGATATTTTTACATCACCCGATATTATAATATCATGCTGATCTTATAATATCACCCTGCTTAGAAAGTCCACTATCTGCATATTTGCATGCGCACGTCAAAATCCTATCGGAGGGTCATCATCCTGATCTTTTAAGGGAGGGTGATATTCCATTCCTTAGCATGATCATATTTTAAATATCACCCTAGCGCTAACCTGATGATGACCTCAACTCATCCTCATGCTTCGAAGCGGAATATGATGGTTACGTCATCATGATATTCGATGAGGAGGATCATCATATTTTTATCCTGTCATGTTGTCAAGATCATCATGATCTTGTTTGTCTACCCGATATTTCGTAATGTCCTCCTGCCGAGAAATATGACCTTTTGCAAATATCCTGATAACGTCATCCCGATCTGATAAACGAAGAAGCAAATATCAGGATGACATCATCATCACATTTCCCTTCGGCAGGATATTTTCCAAAACATGATCCGGTTCGCGAATATGACGATGACGTCATGTTCTAAGTTTAACAAAAGTCCCAGATATCCTGATGATCATCATCATCCTGATCTTTCGAGAGGGTTACCTTGGCCGCAAAGGGGTCATATTACATTCACCACCTGATCATCTTCCTTAGGTGACCCGATATTACATTTATCCCCTGATCTTAACTAAACATGACGGTGACGTCATCTTTTGCATTTTAATGAAGCCCGGATATGACGATGACGTCACCATCATATTCCTTTCCTCAGCAGCAGGATCATATTTCTTATCCTCCTATTTTCCTTCGACATGATGATGATGATGATGTCTTTCTTTTCCCCAATATACAGAAGCGAAACATAACGGTTGCATCATCTGGACATTCGGAAGGGGGAGCATCATATTTCCAAAATATCATGCAGACGAAAGTTTTAAGTCTTGCTATCAGCCTTATCTTGAGTTATCATGCCGATAGAACATGTCTTCCCGATTGATGGACATCATCATGATTTTTGGCGTCGGTATAAGTTTAGCCGTCGGCCTAATGTAAAATTGTCATCCCGACAGTGTGTAGTCACGTCGATACATGCATGATCATAATTTGAACCCGATATACATGAAAATGGGCGGGAAAACATAGCGATAGAAATTTGGAGCCCGATTGCCTGTAGCTGCACATTTTTGAGGCCTGGTTAATAAAACGTTTTACTTCCTGTTGTTTATCCACATGATGATGAACTTAATGTTTGTCTGTTTATTTGCAGGAAGTCATGATGCTGTTAGAGCTGAAGCTGATAATTGCAAAGTTGCACATGGAGGCAACATGAACCAGAAATGAGGAGGATATTGTCAAATATGCTGTTTGCCAGCTGGAGACCGAATCAAATCAAAGATGCTAGAATATTCTGTGCCAGCTGTACATTTGCCAACTGGCGAAGCATGTGCTTTTCATCTGGACCGTTGATTGTTATGAGAGGATCCTGATCCTTGGATCATTGTAACTGTTTTCTGGCATTTGTTCTATATAAGAGCCAGATCCTGATACATGAGAAGATATACAGAGGGAATATACATTGGAACATCTGGCAATAAGGCCAATTACTGTAGAATAATATACAGGGATATACACAGATGCATCTGGCGCATTAAGGCCGATTACTGTAGAATCAATTAGGAGATCAGATTACTAAGACTAATGAAGACTGAATTGTTGAAATGTCAAGGTTCTTTCTTCAGATCACTGTAAATGTACCTATTCTTGAGCATACTGAATGGATATGAAGTTTTAGATTACATCCTGATTGTAAATTTTACGTAATCTTCATGTTGATTTCTGGATATGTACTGGTGAATGCTGTGTTCAACTGGAAGCGCTTTCATTTCATTACATGTTGTTATCAACTTTTCCTTTGAAGATTTGCACTAGATCATGCGGATTTGTGGAATGTCCTGGTGAAGTATGATTTTAGTTTCCTTCTTTTCATTGCATGTATGGGAGCTTGTATGTGGATCAGTGATCTAAGTCAAGTAGTTTTGGGAATCTCATTCTTTAACCCTTTTCCTTTTTTTAATTTCATAAATTCATCACCATAACTGCAAATCATGATAAATATTAAGCAGAACAGAGAAATATGCTGACATCCCGTAGGTAACTGAAAATCCTTAGCATATTTGAGTTAAATGCATGTAGTATTGAAAATATCATGCAAAGAATTGCAAATAATGGTAGAAATCATGCAAATATCAGCCTGTAGGCACATTATTTGAGTGAATTCACAGTGCAGAGGTAGAATTATTGGAGATTTATGCAGAGCAGACATACAGAGCAGGATATTTGGAGGAATAATGATGAACTTTGCAGAAATACGTAAGGCCCCTGAATGGAAAACAGCAACACACATCAACCACTGAGTAACGTCAGTAGATTAAGACCTAATCAACGGAGACTTGGGATCATGAATTCTCTGAATTCATCGTATCTTTCAAGATGAGTAAAGGTTGTTGTGTAACTTTTATTCTATGTTTGTGAATGACTAACCAACATTATGACCAACACTAAACCACAAACTTCAATCCGTGAATGAATACAAACCAAACTTTGAAAGACTTAATAGGTTTGTACCATTCATTGGAGGACATGACCGTGTTGTTAAATTCATAAATGGTTTAAGAATGGAATACTAAGGTCCAGTATGGTGTGGCAAGCCAACTTCAGTAGATGAAGTTGTACAAATCACTAAAAAAATTGAAACTTATCATCGAATTGCAAGGCAAAAAAGGGAAAATCATAAAAGACATAGGGAGGAATCATATAAGAAAAATTTCAAGAAAGGAAGACACTTTTCAAACCAGAGCTCAGCCTAATGTCTAGCCACCAAAATGTTCCACTCTAACAGAAATAATCCTATACTATCCATAATCCAATGTTAGACCTGTGGCGAGAATCATTTACAATGATATTGTCCCCAATTACGCCCTCACTGTGGTAAATGTGGTAAAAACCATCATAGAGATGATCATACATGTAAACTACAACAACATCAAAATCAAGATGGCAAAGCTTCTGCTCCCACAAAGATGAAGATTTATGCTGCAGTAGATACAGGTATCGTACATTACCAACCTTCTCTAATTAAAATTAAGTGTTCTATAAATGGTCACCCCATTATTTTTCTTGTTGATTCAGGAAGTAGGCATAACTATATTTGTCCTAAAGTTGTTCCTAAATTGAAAATTGCATCTAAGTTGATTGAACATTTAGGTGTTGAAATGGCTGATGGGAGGATAGTTAAACAAATTGGTGAAATTATTGAAAACCTAGAATTTGAGTTAGATAACTTTGTAACACATGATCATTTTCATATATTAAATCTTTCCAAGTATGATGTTATCCTAGGTATGAGTTGGTTACAAATAAATAATGCCCTCCTTGGTTGTGAAAACAAACAAGTTATCTTAAATTCTAATATGAGGACATGTCATATTTTACAAGGGGGGAAAAGACCTCTCCACATTAAAACTATTTTAACCATGCAACTCAAGCGTAGTGCAAGAAAGAATTCCAAAATATTTTGTGCTATGTTATTCCAAACAGGTGATAAATTTAAACTAGACATTAATATTAAACCTATAGTACAGGAATTCAAAGATGTTTTCCCTGAAGAATTAGATAGTTACCCCCTAAACGGTCTATAGAACATGCAATTGATCTAGTTCCTAGGGAAGAACTTGTCTCCAAAGCTCCCTATCGCCAGTCAATCCCTAAATTATCTAAATTGAAAATTCAATTAACACAATTACTTAAGGAAGGAAAGATAAGGCCAAGTGTTTCCCCTTGGGGTGCACCAGTATTGTTTGTCAAAAAGAAAGATGAAACCATGAGGTTATGCATAGACTACCGACAACTCAATAAGTTAACCATAAAAAATAAGTACCCTTTACCTCGAATCAATGATCTTCTAGATTAGTTACACGGTGCCAAATGCTTTTCCAAAATTGATTTATGATCAGGATATCATCAAATTCATATTAAGGTATCAGACATTGCCAAAATAGCTTTTTTAACACGATATGGCCATTATGAATTTGTGGTAATGCCTTTCAGTCTAACTAATGCACCTGCAACCTTTATGACTTTGATGCATGATGTTTTCCAACCATTTCTAGATGTATTTGTGATCATTTTTTTAGATGACATCTTAATATACTCAAAGAATGAGGAAGAACATGAACAACACCTTAGGATGGTACTCGAAACCTTATGAAAACATAAACCGTATGCCAAACACAACAAGTGTGAATTCTTTAAATCTTAAGTATCCTATTTAGGTCATGTTGTTTTAGAAAAGGGTATTTCACCTGACCTTGCAAAAATTAAGGCAATTCAAGATTAGCCTATCCCCAATGATGCTCACAAAATCAAAAGTTTTCTAGGATTATCTAGTTTTTACTGTTGATTTGTTAGAAACTATTCTAAAATTGTTGCACCTTTGACCGATCTAACTAAGAAAGAACAAAATTTTAAATGGACCCCTGAATGTGATAAGGCTTTTGAAATGTTAAAAACATTGTTAACAATTGCACCTATTCTTTGCATTCCAAAGTTTAGCAAACCCTTTGTTCTGATTACTGATGCCTGTGGTATAGGTATAGGTGGTGTTCTAATGTAGGATAATCGAGTGGTATGTTATGAATCAAGGAAGTTACTACTTGCTGAAAGGAATTACCCTATCCATGATCTTGAATTATTAGGCATTGTCCATGCTCTAAAGATCTGGCACCACTATTTGTTAGGAAACAAATTTATACTAAAAATTGACCATCATAGTCTACAACATATTTTCACTCAGCCTCAACTTAATATGAGACAACGAAGATGGATGGAACTTCTAACTAAATATGATTTCACCATCCAGTATGTCCTAGGAAAAGAAAACATAGTGGAAGATGCTTTAAGTTGAAAATGATTATGTGTTAATGCCTTGACCCTGGAGAGAAGACAATTTGAACAAGATATCAAATCTAGGTTACCTATGAATGATTATTTCCAACCCATTTATGAAGGTCTCCAAAACCAATATCCTAATGTCCATGTGAAAGATTGACTAGAACACTATTTGCTAAGTAGCAATAATCTTCTCTATTACAAAGGAAGATTATGTATTCCCAACATACCTGACCTTAAATCACAAATATTGAAGGATTCTCATGATATACCGATAGCAGGACACCTTGGATTCTAGAAAACCTATCTCTCAATCAAGAGAAACTACTTTTAGCCTCAAGTGAAGTCTGAGATATGTACCTATGTCCAACAATGTTAACTTGTCAAAAGGTAAAAGCAGAACAATGTAAACCCCCTGGACTCTTATAACCCTCATCAATTCCAAATTGGAAATGGGAGTCAATTAGTATGGACTTTATCACTAGTTTGCCTCGAGCACGAAAAGGTCATGATGCTATCTTTGTAGTAGTAGACAGATTAACCAAAATGGCACATTTTTTACCCATTAAAATGAAGTCTTTTGCTTCTAACATTGCTCATATTTTTATCAAAGAAATTGTTAGATTACATGGTCTTCCAAAGAACATTGTTTCATATCAAGACCCTAGATTTACATCATCTTTTTAGAAATCTCTTTTTTCTGAACTTGGTACTAATTTAAGTTTCAGTACTACATATAACCCTGAATCTGATGGATAAACTAAACAAATTAATAAAATCTTAGAATATATGTTATGAATGTATACTATGGATAAACCTAAGTCATGGGAAGACTATTTGTACTTAGTCAAGTTTGCATACAATCAAGGTTATCATTCCACCATTAAGATGTCCCCTTTTGAAGTCGTGTATGGTTGAAACTGTAATACACCTATCTCTTGGTCTGACCCTATCCATATGATTTGGTATGAGAATGAAAACACGTTAGAAATGGAAGCCATTATTAACAAAACCAAACAAAACATGAAGGCTGGCCAAGACCGATATAAAAATTGGGCTGATTCCAAAAGATCTATTCGACATTTTGATATTGGTGATCAAGTTTTTCTTAGAGTCAAACCCAAAAGGAGTTCATTAAAACTTGGTAAATATTCTAAAATAGCTCCTCGTTATTGTGGACCCTTTGACATTTTGGAAAAAATAGGTAATGTCGCCTATAAACTTGCCCTACCACCGCAATTAGAAATCCATAATGTGTTCCATGTGAGTTTACTTAAGAAATATGTGTATAATGTTGATCATGTTATTGATTGGAAAAGTATTTCTATTGAGCCTACATGTGAATTTAAAATTGAACCAGAGCTAATCATTGAAAAAAGGTCTAGAACCCTAAGAAATAGAATTATAGATGAAGTTAGAGTCAAATGGAGTCATTGTGGTATTGATAGTGCTACTTGGGAAAAAGATGATTTTGTTAAAGCTTAATATCCACATTTGTTTAACTAAAGGTTGTTATATTTGTATGTGTGATACAAAAAATCATCGAGCTACTAAGGGCAAAAACTAAATTACAGGAGGAGAATTGTTATGGGACTTCTTCCCTGTGAAAATAAAAGAATGTAAACTTTAATTTAATTAAGCATTATTATTGTGAACGGGTGCAATTTTTGTAACCGCCCTTGGAATATTATATAAACTTGTAAATTAATTAAAACAAAAAAGACAGAGGAAAAAAGTGAAGGAGCAATACAGAAATTTAGAGAGCACACAAGAGTGAAGGTTTGGGTCCTGGCTGACATTTAAACATTTGGAGAAGGGGCACATAGTATGTGTCCAACTCGGGGTACAACGTACACCCAAGAGTGTCTTGGCCAGGGCTGTGTTTATGTCGTGAAAGCAGGTTTCGTTTTGTGTAAGAACTGGTTCCTTCGGGGTGTTTGTGCCAAGAAAAATTTGGGACCTGTAACCTTATCTTTGTGTGCGGGATAACAACTTTCCAGAAACTGCTAAAGATATGTATTATTTCCATTGTCGTATAATTTAAATGTTCTCTGTGTTAAATTATCATCTCTTGTCAATGTTATAAATGTCTTTATTTTGATATTCATATTATTGCTCAAGTGATTAATTAGTGCTGCTCCTTTTAGTTATTAATGCTCCAATTAATATGTATGCCCTTACTCATTAAATAAATTGAAACATTTTTCATTTTCTATTGTTGGAGAATAGTTAGGTTACAATACTCATGTTGTGGTTAATGAATCTACATTTGATCCTTTTCCTTTGCAACACTCTATTAAATAGGGTTGCCCTTTATCACCTTTTCTTTATGTGCTTACTCTAGATGTGTTAGGATATATATTACAAAAGGGTAAGCAACTTCAACTTATAAATGATATCTCTATCCCTTAGAATGCTGTGGTAATCAATTCCCATTTTGTTAATGATAGCTTGCTTTTCGTGCAAAACGTAGAAAAAGAGTGGAACAATACTCTAGATATTTTGAATCTTTATTGCTCAGTTCTAGGTTCTCAATTAGCTCATCATAGAACACATCTTAATGACACAAGTTACTCCAACTCCTCACTGGATTCCCAAAGATTGGAAACAAATTAAACATGGTGAAATAACTTGATACCTTGGCATTCTGTTTGGACTCAGTCTATCTCTTGCTGAAATGTGGAATTAGTAACTAAATAGAATAAAAAATAACCTAATTGATTAGGGAAACAAATTTCTACCATTGATTGGAAAAGTTTAGGTTGCTAATAGAATTTTCTTGCTACACATGTTTATTTTTCATGTTACATGCTATCTAGAAGAGGTTATGAGGATTTGTGTAAAATTATGAACAACAATTCCTTTTAGACTAAATGGGATGGTAATGATGGTTATAGAATGATCTCTTGGCTCCAATGCATCTAGCCTAAATGTAAAGGTGGTCTTGGTATCATAGATCTTGAAACATAATGAACATGTTTGGTTGCTAAATGGATCACTGGAGTTGCTAAAGGTGATGAACCTTGGAAGATTTTATTAAGGCATAGACTTGTTATGACTATTGTTAAAGGGAAATGGAAAAATATTAATTCACTGGATAAAATTCTCTTTGCACCCTATTTTTATATTAAAGTATCTTTTCCTATTCAAACCATTTGGAAGGCATGGCAAAAAGTGTGTCAATTTTTAAATTGGAGGGAATGTTCCCTACAATTCAGTTTTAGTTTTACATCCTCCTCCATTTGGTGGAACATGCATATTCAATTTCATGGAAAGCCATTGGCCATCATGTTTCCTAGGAAAGCTTATCATTTATTCAAGAAGAGTGTTAAACAATTCAAAGATTTATGTGATTTCTCTTCCTTGCAATGGTCCTCTTGGTAGGTCATCAAGAAACAATTTGGTGTGAGTAGTAATTACAATTAATTTATTATTTTTGTACAATCTTTAGTGCCTCCTGATTTAACTATGAAATTATGCACTTCTATAACTTGTAACTTCCTCAAGGATTGGCATTGGCTATTTGTCGAACATTTCTCATTGTATCCCTTAAAACAAATATATCTCCTCTTTCTTTCCACTCTATCTTTAATTCCTTGACTCAATATTAAATGGAGTGTAGGTTCAGCCGTAAATACTGGACTTAGTTGAGTGCCCAAATTTGGAAATCCAAAGTTGATGTGGATGCTCAAATGCTTGCATGGAAACTATTACATTGCAAATTGCTAGTTGGTGAGAGATTAAAAATTATGCATGTTCAATATTTTAAATGTCCCCTTTTGCGATTCTGAAGAAACATTGAAGCATTTGTTTTGGGGTTGCATATTTTCTAAAAACATTGGTTCACCATCTTTAGAGATATACCTGCTATATTTAGCCATCATTTGAGTTAGAAAGAGGCTTTACTTGGAATATGACTGAAAAATAATATTGTTGCAGATTTAGTGAGACATGTTATTATTTTGCATATTTAAAAAATCAGATGTACATATGTGTTTTCTAATATGCATATTCATTCGACAAGTGGAATTTCAAAGCTTTACTCTAACATCTTCTTTTGAATTGCTTCACTTCTTTCTCAATCTCAGGTGTTGTCAAAAAATAACAAAGGAATTAAATATAAATTGGAGCAAATTAACTACCAATTCAACACTCTTCAAAGAAATCCCCATGGAGTGAATATAGGAATTATAAAACATCTACAACAATCGGGGGAGCAAGAGAGGAAAGGATACTCAAACATTGGATATTTGGCCTACAATCCCAAGCCATCTAAAGATGGGTATGTGACTAAGAAGGCTTGGGGAAGAAGATAAACTCTCTTAATAGGTAGAGTGGTTAGAATTGCTTACTAGTCCACATGGAGATGACCATCATTATGATGACGATGGATTTTCATGATGGTTGAAACAAAGGTATGAAAGGGGTGGGGAAAAGAACACATAATTTTGTGTATTGCATAGAAACCATGATGAAGTGGGAATGCTTGTAGAGCCTAAAGTTGTTGTAGTAGGTTTATGGCTTCATGATTGATAGGGACTCATTTTTGTTGCTGAGGTAGATGATGATGAACATGGGTTCTAGCTGCTTGGGCAAGAAATAACAAGCATGTCAAGGAAGGAAATGGTGGATATACAAATGTAAAAGAGGCAATTATTTACAATCTTAACAATAATTAGGAGCATAATCTTAACACGTGTAATAGGATTGAAGTTGAAACTAAAATCAATTTTAGTTCTTTGAAATATGCAACAAAGTGATTTAATGGAAGTTATGATCTTTAGTGTGAGCTGTGATTTTATGTAAATAAAAGACTATGAAGGTTGCGAGAGACTATTCTAGTGCTTCTCTCATCTTGCTTGTTCCACCTTTTATCTTGGTTTGTTCGGTTTGGTATTGTAGCTTGTATATTCTCTTGCAGCTCTGTTGCCACTTATTTCCTTCTAGACCAAATTGACATCTAAAATATATTTTTGAAAAAAATAATCCGTGCTTCCAACTTTATACATTTTGTCCTCACTATATTATTCCAAGGATAAGGACAAGGATAGAAGGAACCCCGCTAAACTTTGAGATTTTTTTCGACAACTCTCGCTAAACTTAGCGGTATTTTGGAAATTGAACCAGAAAAGGGCAAACGGACAAGGTGGCATAACTAATTGACGTTTCTGTTTGGTTTTTTCTTAATAAATTTTCCATCCACCTCATTATATTGATTGTCTCACCTTTTGACTCGACCCGCTAAGTATTTTCTATTGTTTTTAATTTGTCCCAAGTTTAGTAAAATGGAATACATATTCTCTTTGTAAATGGATTCTTACAAGATTTCATGTCTTTTCTGTTATGGAGTACCTCGGCAGTTGTTGCAGCATAAAAGGAGAAACCGAAGGTTCTCCTGATTCGAACCTGGGATCTCTGGTTCAGTGACAGACTATTTTTTTAATTGAAAAAAATTATAATAAAAAGAATATATATAATATATAGTGATATATTATTATTTTTTTTCAATAAAAATATAAGAAATGTTGTGTAATTTTTCAGCAATTAAAAAACAGAAGTAAGTGTAGATTATAAAAGTTAATAAAAATGAAGGACAAATAATGTTATGTTTTTTTAAAATATATTTACACACTTTTAGAAATAAAAATATTATTTTTCAAGACTTTTTTAATTAAAAAATAATAGTTAACCTTTCAATATTATTTAACAAAAAATTATAATTCATGTAATTAAAAAATATATATATTAAAAAAATAACTTTAAATTATAATTTAAAACTATAATTTCAAATTATAGTTAACCTTTCAATATTATTTAACAAAAAAATATATTTCATAATTAAAAAATATATAATTTATAATTAAAAAAATAAAAATATTAAAAAAATAACTTTAAATTATAATTTAAAACTATAATTTCAAATTAACTATAATTTGTATCTACCGGATTGCTGAAGTCTAAAAAAAGGGCTACCCTATTCTTGCACTCTAAAAAAAATAAAATAATAGTTAACCTTTCAATATTATTTAACAAAAAAAGGGCTATCCTATTCCTGCAGTCTAAAAAAAAAATAGTTAACCTTTCAATATTATTTAACAAAAAATTATAATTCATGTAATTAAAAAAAATTATAATTAAAAAAAAAAATATTAAAAAAATAACTTTAAATTATAATTTAAAACTATAATTTCAAATTATAGTTAACCTTTCAATATTATTTAACAAAAAAATATAATTCATAATTAAAAAATATATAATTTATAATTAAAAAATAAAAATATTAATATTAAATGTCAAAAGATATTAATTCGAAATTGTTTTATTTTTAGTACCTGCTTTTGGCTGGTACTATTGCAATGAGTTCACATTTATCTAGTTATTAATCTATTGATTGCAAACCAATCAAAAGATATGATTATTTTTCTTGTCGGAAAAATTTGATTTAAATTTGTACTTTTCCTATGTCAACATGATAAATTTTTAACAAAAAAAATTGAAAAATGATTTATCTGTATTGTCATTGCAACAAAAAATTATAAATGCGGAGATAATTTTGGTTTGAGGGGGGATGTGGCAAGTAAACAAATTATGAACACAAATTTTGTCTCCCACTAGTTAAGTCATGTCTAAGTCATGTCTAAATGGATGGCGATAATTAAGAGAGGGAAGAATCATCAGTTTTTATGAATTTAATTTTTTTATTCATTAGCTAAACTAAAAATTACTTTTTGTCAAAGGGACAAAGTCATAATATTAATAATACTATTAAAAATATAGGGTTCTACACATTTTATTTTATGAAGTTAGATTATTTTTGGGATTTCAATTTTATTTACTCGAGTTAAAATCTAGTATTTCAATTTTATTTACTAAAAAGTTAAAAATCTACAGTATCATGAAAAATATTTCGCCATGTTATTACATTTTTTATTTTATTCTTCAAACATACAATATTTTAATACATTTTAAATTATCATAGTATTAATATTATTACATTATAATATCCATTCTCCACATAATACAAATATGCAAATCAAGTTTAGTTTTATAGCTAAGTAAATATTTTAGTGTTATTTTATTTTCACCAAATTAAATTATTTTTGAGATTTCAATTTTATTTTACCAAAACATTTCAAAATGAGTTCACATAAATGTTTTTCCTTCTCTAAAGTACTTACTTTATTACTTAAACAAAAAATAAGTGACTAAGTGTAATGATCTAAATATGAATATGTTATTTTTATTATATTGTGTATCAATATTATTACATTTTAATATGTTAGGCAAACATTTCAAATCTCTCCACACCCAACTAGGGTTAGGGTTCTACACATTTTATTTTATGAAATTAGATTATTTTTGGGGATTTCAATTTTATTTAGTCAAAAGTTCTCTAAAAGTACTTACTATTATTACTTAAACAAAAAATTAAATGACTAAGTGTAGTGATCTAAATATGAATATTGTTATTGTTATTATATTGTGTAATTATTCTTCAAACTTACAATATTTTAATACATTTTAAATTGTAATAGTATTCAATATTATTACATTTTGTTATTATATTGTGTAATTATTCTTCAAACTTACAATATTTTAATGCATTTTAAATTGTAATAGTATTCAATATTATTACATTTTAATATGTTAGGCAGACATTTCAAATCTCTCCACACCCAACTAGGGTTAGGGTTCTACACATTTTATTTTATGAAATTAGATTATTTTGGAATTTCAATTTTATTTACTCAAGAGTTAAAAATCTAGGATTTCAATTTTATTTAGTCAAAAGTTAAAAATTTAGTATCAGGAAAAATATTTCGTTATTACATTTTTTATTTTATTCTTCAAACTTACAATATTTTAATGCATTTAATGCATTTTAAATTATAAAAGTATTAGTATTATTACATTTTAAAGAAATATTTGTGTTATTTAATAGGCTTTGTAAAGTTTAGTTTTTTAGTTAAGGAAATATTTTAGTCCTAGATTATTTTTGATATTTCAATTTTATTTACCCTAGACATTTCAACACTCTTCAAAAATTAATTTTTTAATTATTGGAATGCAATTTGTCTATACAACTAATACCTAATCAACAAATAATAGCTAATCAACAAAAAAAAAAACATTAATAGGCTTTGTAAAGTTTAGTTTTATAGCTAAGTAAATATTTTAGTGCTATTTTATTTTTACCAAATTAAATTATTTTTGAGATTTCAATTTTATTTACCCAACACATTTCAAAACGAGTTCACATAAATTTTTCCTTATAAATTTAGTTCTGGAAATATAATAGTTACAAATTTGAAATGATAAACAATTATTAGTACCTAAACAAAAAATTAAGTGAATAAGATAAAATACTGTAGTGATATGAATATGTTATTGTTATTATATTATGTAATTATTCTTCAAACTTACAATATTTTAATGCATTTTAAATTGTAATAGTATTCAATATTATTACATTTTAAATCTTAGGCAGACATTTCAAATCTCTCCACACCCAACTAGGGTTAGGGTTCTACACATTTTATTTTATAAAATTAGATTATTTGTGGGATTTCAATTTTATTTACATCAAGAGTTAAAAATCTAGGATTTCAATTTTATTTAGTCAAAAGTTAAAAATCTATAGTATCACCAAAAATATTTTGCCATGTTATTACATTTTTTATTTTATTCTTCAAACTTACAATATTTTAATATTTTAATGCATTTTAAATTATAAAAGTATTAGTATTATTACATTTTAAGGAAATATTTGTGTTATATAATAGGCTTTGTAAAGTTTAGTTTTATAGTTAAGGAAATATTTTAGTCCTATTTTATTTAAGTGTTCGGAGTCTTAAGTGTCCTCTGGGGCTTGACTGAGGCAAGCCTCTAAACACCACAACCCCCAAACCAAGTCTTATGATTGCAGGTTACAGGTGTTGCATTTGAGAAAAGTGAAGTTACAGGAAGGAGTGGTAGGCATCAAGGATCCAGGATCTAAAGAAAAGCAGGACACCAGAGCATTTCCAAGACTTGGGTGCTCGCTCTAGTGTCCTCCGCAGCTGAGTTCCCATAAACAGAAGTTACAGGGCTGATCAGTGTTGGGAGGAGGTCCAGATCCCGCAAAGAAACTTGTACCTTGGACTTGGGTGCCCGCTCCAATGTTTCCCACTATTTTGCCTCAGAAGCCTGAAAATAGGTATTCTATGATTTGCCATTTCATTTCCGTTTGCAAGAGCATTTTCTGTTATTCGTCAGTTTATTTCCGTATTTGCATAATTAGCGTTTTAAAGGTCAATTGAGCATAAGAGAAGAGAAATTGATAATTAAATTCCCTAATCCAAGTTTCCCTACATCTTAAAAGCAATCTAGGGTATGATAGTGCTCGCCACTTGACCCTAGATTCTTAAATGTAAATTGGAGAGGAGGATTTAAACATCAAAACACTAAAACATTAATAAATCCAATTTTCCATTAAACAGTCTCAAATAAAAATCCTCATTTTCTGCAATCTTAGGTCCACAGACCACAATAGGGGAAGCACATACACAATGCATAGGCCTAACCCTAGCATGTGCAGGTAGAGTCTGAGCATGAGCATTTGAAACAACATCAGAAATTTTTTTCTGATGGTAGCCTGAAGCAACCCTAACAATGCCAGCCTTACCAGAAGACAAGCCAGTAGCAGGGATGCCTCCAAAATCTAGAACAAAAGATGACTTCACAATATTTTTAGGTGCAGAGGGACCTGTTGGTAATTATTTATGTCTAGGGTTTTAAACTTGAATGTTTGCTAATTTTCTCCTTCAAACCCTAAAATTTCTAAGCTGCGGGATTTTGTTCTGTTGCTAAAATTACTATCGGCCCCTGAAAATGTTAAAAATTTGAGTTTCATGCATTTAGGAATGCATTTCGAGCCACAGTTTCCAGACCCTAAATGTTTCTAAGTGTGGCTAGAAGGGTCAAAATTGTGCCTGCGCCGCGGAACTTGACATGTGTCGATATCCGCTTGTGTTTCATAGACCCTTTAAATGTTTCCTTTGTGTTTCAAGCTGCTCGCGCGGAAGGCGCCACGTGTCGGCTTCTGCCGAAGTTTCAATAGAGTTTCTAAATGTTTCAAAGTGGCGCAGAAGGCACCACGTGGAGGCACCCGAGGGACACAAAAGAAAGTAACTAAAGGCCCGCGGACGATGCCAAGTGGCAGCTTCCGCCAGTGTTTCTAAAAGACCCTTAATGTTTCTCAATGCCTCGCGGACGATGCCATGTGTCGCTCTCTCGCAAAGTTTCTAAAAAGTTTCCAAGCAGGGGCAGAGCGTGCCATGTGTCCCTAATGGTAGCTGCGGAGCTTGACAAATGTCAGCCTCTGCATAATGTTTCGTTTCTTGTTTCAGCGCTAAGTGAAGACGGGGTGGGTCCGAGTGAAGTGCCTCTAATGCTGCGGATCATGCCGCGTGTAATACATGTCTCCAACACAGTTTCTATTTTTCTTCACGCAGAAGGTGCCGCGTGTCACTTGCGGAGACCATGTTGAAAAGTTTCTTTGTGTCTACAGAAGGTGCCACGTTTCTTTTGTAATGGACGCGGAGCCCGCCAAGTGTCAGCTCCCGCAGGAGTTTCAAAAGGGGACTTTAAAGTTTCTAAGTGTGGCAAAGTAGTGGTGGGACCCAGTTCTAAGATACAGATGCCCGAAAGGCGTCAGGTGGTGATTTCTGTTTAAGTTTCCGTGAACCCCTTTATAAAGTTTCAATGTGGCAGAAGGCGCCAAGTGTCAAATGGTAGGGGTAGTTTCTATATGTTTCAACGAGTGCGCGGAAAGCGCCGTGTGTCCCTCATAGTTACTATGAAGCATGACAAGTGTCAGCTTCTGAAAGCTATTTCTGTGTATTTCAAAGTTAAGCAAAACATGGAGGTGGGCCCCAGCATAAATTTTTAAGTGAGGCGGAATGTAACGCGTGGCGGAGGGTCCGGAACTTTATGATTGTTTCTCTTAAGTTTCATTGTGTCTCAAGGTTGACGCGGACGATGCCATGTGTCGCAGTCCGCAGAGTTTTCAAATGCCCCTTTTGTGTTTCTCAAGAATGAGGCAGAACGTGCCACTTGTCAGCTTCCGCATGTGTTTCTGCTAGAAAGTCTCTGGCATTTCAAGGGTGCCGCGGAGCTTGCCATGTGGTGGCTTCTGTGTGAGGTTCTGGCAGTAAGCTCTCGGTGGGGAAGATAAAGGAAAAAGGACGCAGCGATGGAAACTCCAAGTGTCTATGTGGCACGATTTAGTTGGTGGGCGACTTTTCAACATTTTTTGGGGCCGTAGATCTCTGCGATGGGTTTTAGATTGACGGCCACGTTTTGAACTTGTAGCGACGGGTTTTTCCCAAGTATCTACGACTATTTTTGGGCAAGAAAACTCCAGGGACTTGCCGCGGCTGCATTTCCAAAGGTTGCAGGTAGATGAAGCATTAATGGCAGATTGTGGTGGCGGTATGGGTCGAGTTGATGGGTCAACCACCTGATTTATGAAGAAAGTCCCTTAGCGGCGGCCCTGATCCCGATCTCACCTGCTCTATCCTATGTTTCTGGCTGTTGCATTCATTTTTGAGCCACTTTTCAGTGCAGTGTATCTGGTGGGATTTTTGGCCTCCCATGTAATTAATTTGCTAGGTACATTTTCTTGCTATTTAAGCAGACTATGTGACCCATTTCAAGGTTGTTGAAAACTAGACATATCTAGCTCTGTAATGAAATACAACTAGTTTTGTTTGCTCTGTGCAGAAGATCTTGTGAGTTTATGAGTCTCATGTTTTATGTATTGTGCATAGACTTACTGGTTTCATTGTTGTTTTAGATGAGTAATGCTATACTGCATGTGTTTTGTTATCTGTCTCCTGTATTGAATATACTCTTCTTTTGAATCTGGATATCTAAGGGGTGTCTTGGGTTCTAGGATATAGGTTTATTATATTGAATGCTTGATCTCTTAACTTTTGCTCAAGGGGTAGATTAAAGTGTTTTCAGGTTAAGTGTTGAGAAGAATATATTGCAGTAAGGATATCATAAGTAGAGATAACTTGATACTCTATTCTGGGATGTATCTGTAAGGCAGATATCACACAAATCCCCTTGAAATCCAGTCTTAGTATGTTTATGCTGAACATTTACATGTGTATGTCTATGACTCCAAGCCCTGGATAGGCACCAATCTAGCTCTGTGTTGAGGTTATACATGAGGTCCTGGTTTGCATCAAAACACAACATCAAAATCAAACTCCAAAACAACCATTAGGACAGTAGAATTAGTTTTAGGATCCCAAGTCCTCTATCTACAACTGAAAATAGGCCCAAAGCTAGCCCCTTTGCTCTTATCTTGCAGTTTTGGTCTACTTATAGGAGGACTTATCTGCTTCATGTTAGCATCCCAGCCTTTGTATGCATATTCTCATGGATGTTGAGTAGGGAATACCCCCCTAGGTTTTGCAGAGCTTGAAGAAGAAGAGGAGATAAAAATAGAGTCTATCTCCTATACTGTTGGCCCCTAGCCCAGAGATCCTGTTGATCATTGATGGCTACCTTGTAGGGAAATCTGGGAGTAAGCATCCAGTCTGGGAAAAAACCAACAAAAATTAGCGACTCTACTGGGGAAAAAACTTTGTGAAAATACCCTGATTTAAAATAAACCAATTCCTAGTAATAGGTGGCGACTCCAAACCAATCTCCCAATCGGTAAAGTAAAAATTTGTATGCAAGGGAGAAGATCCCAGCGTAATACTCTATTTGAAGAGTTACCCATAAAAATGATGTATAGAAAAAAGGGGACTGTTTGAGCCAGTCAAGATGGTTCTCCTAGCCCCAAGAAAAATGATTTTATTTAGGATAATCCAGGATCCTCAGAGAAGACAGTACCTTATTTTTCAAACACTGAGGTTGAAATCCAGAATGTGTATGAAAGGTAGCAAGGTAATGGTTTGAGAATAAGGTCAGAGGTGTTTCAAGAACATCCTTTTCATGATTCTCCTGACAGATTTGAAGAGGTTGAATCCCTAAGGGATGATGATAATGATGATCAGAATATGATAAAACCATCCTCTTCTATGCCTAGAGAGGAAGAACTAGCTGATGAAATTAAGAGCTTAAGGGCTGAGTTAGAATATTTGCAAGCAGTAAAAATCAGAGATGATATGAGATAAAAAGTGTAGGCTTTGAGAGTTGCTCAAAATGATTCAATTCCTACCCTCCAAAATGCAAATATGCAAAGAAATCAACAAAGAAATGAGGTATAGTATCATCAGAATAATGATCAAAGACAAAATGTAGACAATGCCAGAGTACCATTAAATAATGTGAGATAGCATAATGCTGATAGAAATGCATATGCTAATTAGTTTGAAAGGCACCCAATGCAGTTGGATAGATTCAGACAGCTTGTTTTTGATGGCATTCTTGGTTATCCAAACCCTGTTGACAAATATGTGAGGCTGCAAGTGCCTAAATTTTTAGGAAACAATACTGTCTCAGGAGAAGACCATGTAAAAGCTTTTCAGAATACCATGGACAACTTTGAGGTTGAGCATGAGGATGTTTTCATGAAATCATTTATGCAATCCTTAGTTGATGAAGCCAAGGAATGGTATAAAGGTCTACTTGACAGAAGCATTTCATCATGGGATGATTTCAAAAGGATGTTTAAGGAGCAATATGGTGACAAAACTGACCCTAGCTTTTTTGTAAATGAGTTCACTAGTATCACTAAAGGGTCAAATGAGCAGGTTGCAGATTTTAATGCAAGATTTACTAAAGTGTTGAACAAATTGCCACATCACATGAGGCCAAATGAACCAATGTGCATAATATTATATATTAATGCTTTTGATGCCAAAACAGCATACGGGTTAAGAGATAAGGGTCCTGCTACTCTCAGGGATGCTTTTAAGATAGCAATAAATATTGAGAATAACAGGAAAGCATTAGGCAAGACAAACAGAAGGGATGATGTGAAAATTTTGCAGAATCCAAACAAACCTCAAAACACTCAAGGTAGTACATCTGCCCCTGAAGATAAAATAGACAAATTGGCAAATGTTGTTAAGGATCTAAGCTATAGGCTAGCTAGGAGTGAAAAAGGAATAGGTCCTGATAGGCAAGCTTACCAAAGACAAGAAAAGAGACCATCATTGCATGATATGCCATATAATACCAATTGGCATAATGGTAGACCTGTATTGCCATATAACAACACAAATCAGAGAGCTCAACATATCGAGGAAACTCCTGATCCTTTGAAGAAGACTGTAAATATTGTTGATGATACTCCATGGTGCATAATCTGTCAGATGCCTCATTCACAGTCACAATGTATGATTGCTCAGTCTCTATATAACAATGTCGTGGCCTGTGATGAGTGCAATGAGCCTCATTGCATGGAAGATGATAATGTCAACATGTTGTCTACAAATAGAGAATACTCTTTTCATGATGCTGATGCAAATGCAAATGATGAAACTCAGGTCTGCCAGCAGTTCCCATATGATGAAGATGATGAATACAACTATGCCTATGCTTAGGATTCACATAGTTTTTTGAGTAACCTGCAGAGACCTTCTGATGAAGAAATTATGGCCTTCACATCTATAGCAGTTGCTCAAGTCAAAAGCAACTACAATCTAAGAGGTAAAGCTCAGGTAAGTAACTCACACCAACCAGAGAGTAATTTCACAAATCAGCCAGTACACAGTCATAAAGGAACTGAGACACAAAAGAAGCAATGGAACAATAATAGGCAAAATTTTAAGCAAAAAATAGGTTATGATCCTCAAGGACCAAAAAATAGAGTTCTCCAGGTTGAAGATAAAAATAAGAATTTTTAGAACAAGGATGACAGTCAGAGAGCCATAAAAACTAAAGCTGGATCATCTCAAGATAGAGGTAAAACTGTGGATCAGGCTACAACTGTTATTCAAAATTATGCTCCATTTGACATCACTCAGGTCTTGTCTCAAATAAAAGTCTCTGTTCCACTAATGGAGTTGATGAAGGTTGAAGAAATCAAGAACAAGACTGTATCCTTGATTTCAGGAGTGCCTTGTCAAGCTAAGCAAAATGATGAAGCCCAAGGTAAGAAGCAGGCCTTGTGCAATGAAGAGGATGAGGTCCCTGAAGTATATCTAGGGATGACCATGACAAAATGCCCTTCACAGGTTGAACCATTTTATGTCTCCCTGGTTATCAATGGAAAAGTGATTAGAAATTGTATGCTTGACTCAGGAGCATCAATGAATATCATGCCTTTAGCCATCATGCAACAAGTTAGATTAAAAATAGATAAGGCATGTGGGAAATGCTATGCAATGGATGCTAGGGAGGTACTTGTCATTGGAATCATGAAGGATGTTGATTTTAGATTGGCAGCATATCCAAAAAAGATCTATAAAATGAACATAATAGTGGTTGATATCAAGCCACAATATGGCATGTTGTTGTCAAGAAGATGGGCAGCACTGATTGGTGGGAGTATGCAACTGGATCTGTCATATGCCATGATCCCAATGAATGGCAAGGATGTCAAGCTGATCAGAGAAGAAAGATCACAGGAGTCAGTTGAAGATCAAGATTCAGAAGAACACATCTGTTTTGTAGACACTGACTGTGAGAATTTCAGAGTTGTCTCAAGTGATCAAGAAAACCAAAAGGAGAACCCTTGCATTAAAGAGTTGGACCAACAAGGTCTTTGGGACCATGTATTTTGATGGAGCTTGTTCAAAAGAAGGCTCTGGTGCTGGAATTATTTTTCTGTCTCCAATTGGTAAGCTTCTCCAATTTTCTTTCTTGTTGAGGTTTGCCTATACAAATAATATTGCAGAGTATGAGGCTCTGTTATTAGGGTTAAATGTTTCTTTGAAGCATGGAATTAAGATGCTCAAAGTGTTTGGTGATTCAGAGCTTATTGTGTCCCAAATTAGAGATAAGTATGCATAAAAAAATAAAAGGTTGAAACAATACAAGCATGCTGTTTGGGATACAATTGAATTGTTTGATGCTTTTTCAATAAATTGGATAGAAAGATCAAAAAATGTCAGAGCAGATTTTCTAGCCAATGTAGCCCTAAGGCCAGATGATATAACTTTGTCAGATGTTACAAATGTTGAATTCAATCTTAGGCCTGCAGTGCCAAATAATGTATGTAGCTGGCAAGTGTTTGATGATGATAAGGATTTACTGAGATTTCTGCATTGTATCGATGAATATGAGAACCAAGAAATGGATTTTTAGAACTTTGTGGAAGTTGTAGATGGAAAAGAAACCCTTTTAGGGAAGGAACTAATTCAACTCAAGACAAACAAAATCCCTAGAGGGCTAGTAGCTTTAGAGAGAGCTTTTGACAATAGGGACCAATTTGTTACAAAAGCATCTCCAACAAACAAGAATGATCTGGAGGAGATAAACTTGGGAACATCTCATGCTCCCAAAAAGGTATACATTGGCAAACAGCTCAAACCACATATCAGAGGCATGCTGATTGCATTACTGAAAAGGTATAAGCATGTTTTTGCCTAGTCATATGAAGACCTCAAAGCCTATAGAGAGGATCTATTTCAGCATGAAATCCCTTTGAAGCTTGGAGATAAACCATTTAGACAAAAATAGAGGCCTATCAACCCAACCTTAGCTCCAAAAATGCAAGAAGAACTTCTAAAACTTAGGGAGGCTGGAATAATCATGCCTATCAGACATTCAACTTGGGTGTCTAACCCTGTCCCAGTCAGAAAAAAGAATGGTGATATAAGGTTGTGTGTGGACTTTAGAAACCTAAATGTATCTTCTTTGAAGGATAACTATCATTGCCAAATATGGAGGCCATGTTGCAAAGAATGACTGGTTGTGAACTTTTATCTATGATGGATTGTTTTTCAGGGTACAATCAAGTGAAAGTAAAAGAATTAGAACAATTTAAAATTGCTTTCACAACTCCATGGGGAACCTATGTATATGTAAGGATGCCATTTGGACTAACAAATGCAGGTGCTACATTTCAAAGGGCAATGGATGTTGCTTTTGCAGGATTGATTGACTCAATCTTGGCTGTTTATCAAGATGACTTGACTACCTTTTTAAAGAAAGAAGAACAACACTGTATGCATTTGGAACAAATTTTTATTAGAGCATTAGAATATGGTATCTCACTCAACCCAAAGAAATGTGCTTTTGGGGTTGTGGAAGGAAAATTACTTGGACACATTGTTTCCAAGGATGGAGTTAGGATTGATCCTGAAAGGGTGGCTGCAATTGACAAAATTCAGATCCCTAAAACAATAAAAGGTGTGCAGTGCTTCTTTGGACAAATTAACTTTGTTAGGAGATTTGTTCCTAACTTTGCAGAAACCACAAAAGAAATTTCCAAGATGTTGAAAAAGGGTGCAACTGTCAAATGGGAGGATGAAGCAACTGAATCATTCCAGAACATAAAAGAGGCTATAAAGATGGCTCTTGTGCTAAAGTCTCCTGATTTTTCTAAGCCATTTCAGTTATTCTCATTTGCTTCTTTCCATACTATTGCTGCATGCTTATTGCAAAAAAATGAGGAAGGGTTTGAACAGCTTATTACTTTCTTTAGTAGGTCATTGCAGGTTGCTGAATTAAAGTATGACATTATGGAGAAACAGGCATATGCACTGGTTAGAGCAGTCAAGAGCTTCGGGCCTTATTTGGTAGGCTCACAAGTAATTGCATATGCACCTCATGCAGCGATAAAAGATATCTTCACTCAGCAAGAGGTAACTGGAAGGAGATGCAGATGGATAAATAAGTTGCAGGAGTTCAACATAGAGATACAGAAAACAAAATTGGTAAGAGGACAAGGATTGGCAAAGCTAATGACACAGTCAAATCTAGAGGCATGCCAAGTAAATGAAGTACATAATGAAGTTGTAAATGTGTTAGAATCTGAATGGTATAAGGACATCATATATTACTTGCAAAATCTGAATTGTCCTTCCCATTTCAGTGACAGTCAAAAAAGGACCTTAAAACTACATGCAATCAGGTATGTTATTGTTCAAGGTGAGTTGTACTGGAAGAACCCTGATGGTGTGTTGCTGAGATGTGTGGATGAAGATGAAGCTAACGATGTTTTGAATGACATGCATAAAGGATTGTGTGGTGGACATTATATTGCTCAAACAACAGCTCATAAGATCCTTAGGGCAGGATATTGGTGGCCCACTCTCTTTTCAGATGCACAAAGGCTAGTAAGGAAATATGACCCTTGCCAGAGGTTCTCGGGAAAGTTGAGATATGAAGGTGCACTGCCCCTCAGGACTATAACTGTGGAAGCTCCATTTCAGCAATGGGGAATTTACTTCATAGGGGAAATTTCAGAGAAATCTAGTGGAGGACATAGTTGGATTCTGGTTGCTACTGACTACTTCACTAAATGGATTGAGGCTATCCCTACTAAAAAGGCTACAAGTAAGGTGGTGATGGATTTTATCTTGGAGAATATTATTATTAGGTTTGGGGTACCAGTCAAGTTAATCACAGATAATGCCATGTGCTTTAGATCAGGTGAATTTGTTGATTTCTGCAATAATTATGGAATTGACTTGTCTCACACATCACCATACCACCCACAAGGAAATGGTCAAGCAGAGTCAAGCAACAAAAGCCTAATGAAAATCATCAAGAGGATAATGGATAAAAATAAGAAATCCTGGGATTCGAAACTGAAGTTGGCATTATGGGCTGATAGGGTGACAGTGAAAAAAGCCACTGGAAGGTCACCTTATGAATTAGTGTATGGTACAACAGCTAGATTGCCTGTGAATAACCTCCTGCCAATTTACAAGTTCATACAAGAGAATGATGGGGAGGTTAATGATTCAATGACTGAAAGGATCAATCAATTAGTTGAACTAGATGAAATTAGGGTAGAGGCACAAAAAATAAACATCAAGAAACAACAAAAGGTGAAGTACCTGTTTGACAAAAGGGTTACAAAGAGAGGTTTTCAGATAGGTGATATGGTCCTTTTGTGGAATGCACGGAATCGGGATAAGGGTAAACATGGCAAATTTGAACCCTTGTGGACAGGCCCATACCAAATTAGCAATATCTATGGAGGAGACTCCTACTTTCTCCAAACCCTAAGTGGTGAGCTAGTGGAATTGCTGGTGTACAGCAAATTCCTTAAAGCCTTTTTCACATAAATGAGTAACTTGTGTGCACAATGTAAAATAGTTGTAAATATTTTGTACATACCTTGTGTTGCCGGTCGTGTTTTGAGTTTTGGGTTTTGTTTGGTCTGCCTGGAGTTGTCTGGTCCTTGCTGCAGTCTTGCGCCTGCACGTCCCCAATCAGAGCCTATGTTGGTAATTATTTATGTCTAGGGTTTTAAACTTGAATGTTTGCTAATTTTCTCCTTCAAACCCTAAAATTTTTGAGTTGCGGGATCTTGTTCTGTTGCTGAAATTACTATCAGCCCCTGAAAATGTTAAAAATTTGAGTTTCATGCATTTAGGAATGCATTTCGAGCCACAGTTTCCAGACCCTAAATGTTTCTAAGTGTGGCTAGAAGGGTCAAAATTGTGCCTGTGCCGCGGAACTCGACATGTGTCGATATCCGCTTGTGTTTCATAGACCCTTTAAATGTTTCCTTTGTGTTTCAAGCTGCTCACACGAAAGGCGCCACATGTCGGCTTCTGCCGAAGTTTCACTAAAGTTTCTAAATGTTTCAAAGTGGCGCGGAAGGCACCACATGGAGGCACCCGAGGGACACAAAAGAAAGTAACTATAGGCCCGCAAATGGTGCCAAGTGGCAGCTTCTGCCAGTGTTTCTAAAAGACCCTTAATGTTTCTTAATGCCTCACGGACGATGCCACGTGTCACTCTCCGCGAAGTTTCTAAAAAGTTTCCAAGTAGGGGCGGAGTGTGCCATGTGTCCCTAATGGTAGCTGTGGAGCTTGACAAATGTCAGCCTCTGCATAATGTTTCATTTCTTGTTTCAGCGCTAAGTGAAGATGGGGTGGGTCCTAGTGAAGTGCCTCTGATGCTGCGGATCATGTCGTGTGTAATACATGTCTCCAACACAGTTTCTATTTTTCTTCACGCAGAAGGCGCCGCGTGTCACTTGCGAAGACCTTGTTGAAAAGTTTCTTTGTGTCTGCAGAAGGTGCCACATTTCTTTTGTAATGGACGCGGAGCCCACCAAGTGTTAGCTCCCACATGAGTTTCAAAAGGGGGCTTTAAAGTTTCTAAGTGTGGCGAAGTAGTGGTGGGACCCAGTTCTAAGATACAGATGCGTGAAAGGGACCAAGTGGCTATTTCTATTTAAGTTTCTACGAGCCCCTTTATAAAGTTTCAATGTGGCAGAAGGCGCCAAGTGTCAAACGGCAGGGGTAGTTTCTATATGTTTCAACGAGTGCACGGAAAGTGCCGTGTGTCCCTCATAGTTACTACAGAGCATGACAAGTATCAGCTTCCAAAAGCTATTTCTGTGTATTTCAAAGTTAAGCGAAACATGGAGGTGGGCCCCAGCATAAATTTTTAAGTGAGGCAGAATGTAACACGTGGCGGAGGTCCAGAACTTTATGATTGTTTCTCTTAAGTTTCATTGTGTCTCAAGGTTGACGTGGATGATGCCATGTGTCGTAGTTCGCAGAGTTTTCAAATGCCCCTTTTGTTTTTCTCAAGAATGAGGCAGAATGTGCCACTTGTCAGCTTCCGCATGTGTTTCCGCTAGAAAGTCTCTGGCATTTCAAGGGTGTTGTGGAGCTTGCCACGTGGTGGCTTCTGCGTGAGGTTCTGACAGTAAGCTCTCGGTGGGGAAGATAAAGGAAAAAGGACCCAGTGATGGAAACTCCAAGTGTCTACGTGGGACGATTTAGTTGGTGGGTGACTTTTCAACATTTTTTGGGGCCGTAGATCTCTACGATGGGTTTTAGATCGATGACCACATTTTGAACCTGTAGCGACAGGTTTTTCCTGAGTATCTGCGACTGTTTTTGGGCAGGAAAACTCCAGGGACTTGCCACGGCTGTATTTCCAAAGGCTGCAGGTAGATGAAGCATTAATGGCAGATTGTGGTGGCGGTATGGGTCGAGTTGACGGGTCAACCACCCAATTTATGAAGAAAGTCCCTTAGCGGCGGCCCTGATCCTGATCTCACCTGCTTTGTCCTCTATTTCTGGCTGTTGCATTCATTTTTGAGTGCCACTTTTCAGTGCAGTGTATCTAGTGGGATTTTTGGCCTCCCATGTAATTAATTTGCTGGGTACATTTTCTTGCTATTTAAGCAGCCTGTGTGACCCATTTCAAGGTTGTTGAAAACTAGACATATCTAGCTCTATAATGAAATACAACTGGTTTTGGTTGCTCTGTGCAGAAGATCTTGTGAGTTTATGAGTCTCATGTTTTATGTATTGTGCATAGACTTACTGGTTTCATTGTTGTTTTAGATCAGTAATGCTATACTGCATGTGTTTTGTTATATGTCTCCTGTATTGAATATACTCTTCTTTTGAATCTGGATATCTAAGGGGTGTCTTGGGTTCTAGGATATAGGTTTACTGTATTGAATGCTTGATCTCTTAACTTCTGCTCAAGGGGTAGATTAAAGTGTTTTCAGGTTAAGTGTTGAGAAGAATATATTGCAGTAAGGATAACATAAGTAGAGATAACTTGATACTCTGTTTTGGGATGTATCTGTAAGGCAGATATCACACAAATCCCCTTGAAATCCAGTCTTAGTATGTTTATGCTGAACATTTACATGTGTATGTCTATGACTCCAAGCCCTGGATAGGCACCAATCTAGCTCTGTGTTGAGGTTATACACGAGGTCCTGGTTTGCATCCAAACACAACATCAAAATCAAACTCCAAAACAACCATTAGGACAGTAGAATTAGTTTTAGGATCCCAAGTCCTCTGTCTACAACTGAAAATAGGCCCAAAGCTAGCCCCTTTGCTCTTATCTTGCAGTTTTGGTCTACTTACAGGAGGACTTATCTGCTTCATGTCAGCATCCCAGCCTTTGTATGCATATTCTCATGGATGTTGAGTAGGGAATACCCCCTAGGTTTTGCAGAGCCTGAAGAAGAAGAGGAGATAAAAATAGAGTATATCTCCTATACTGTTGGCCCCTGGACCAGAGATCCTGTTGATCATTAATGGCTACCTTGTAGGGAAATCTGGGAGTAAGCATCCAGTCTGGGAAAAAACCAACAGGACCAACATTTGCCAAAACCCTAGCCACCTGAGGAGAAGGGCCCCCACAGGGCACCCGAACACTAGGAACGGAAGCAAGCCCAGCAACTTCCCCAGGAAAAGGCACTAGAGAAGACAATAGATCATCCTCCACCTGCAAGGGTGCATCCAAAGCTTCCCACTTTGCTTCATTGTTCAAAAACATGTGTTCCCGCTCACCATTCAAATGACTCCTGCACAACACCATAATCAAAGTAAAAGTTAAAGGCCAAGAGCATAAACCAAAAAAAAAGGAATCTATGATTTTGGTCAACATGATGATAATGTTTTTTAAGCATTCTATAAATTTTCATCTTACCAAATTGATAGGAAAAATACCAAATGAGAAAGAAACAATAGAAAGAAAGGCACAAACCAAACAATAAGGAAAACTATGCTTTTGATCAACATGATGAAAGGATTTGTTAGGCACTCTATAAGTTTGCACCATCCCAAATTTATAAAAAAAACATCAAAGGACAAAGAAACAAATGAAAGAAAGGTATAAAGCAAACAAGGCAAAATATGTTTTCAGTCAACATGATGAAAGTGTTGTTGGGACATTCCATAACTTTACATCTTCTCAAATTTGTAATAACACACAATAGAAGAAGTACAACATATGAAGGAATTAATAATAAAAACCAAAATACAAGGGGAGCTATTTTTGTTGAATATAAGGAATACTGAGAGGGGGGGTGAATCAGTATTCCACAAAACCACTTCTTTATTTGTTTATTAATCCAATTTCCAAACTCAATAACATGAAAGCAGAATAAGCATAAGAATAACAACCATAAAGACATAACACATGAACATCAAGATTTTTATGTGGAAAACCCAAAAAAGGGAAAAACCACGGTGAGTGTTAGCTCACAATATATTATGATAGATCAATACTGGATTACAAGAAGGCTCACTGCCCAGGACTCACTGCCCTATGAAGAAGTGCTCACTGCACAAAGGCTCATTACCAAGAGAAAAGAAGAAAGAAGAAGAATCAGCTCACTGCCAGAAGATGAACTGCTATTAATGCATCTACCACATGCTGGATCATTGTTCCATTGAAGGATCAATACACAGATTCAAAGGTCTTCATTTATTCTGCCCTGCTTCTCAACTTAACTACATATACTTTGTTTTATGTCCTTGTTTAACTTTTCTGCTCTACACTCTACTCATATTTATTTATACATGAATTCGCATACACCTTACCTAAATCAATCACCCAATCATCGAATTCCATCGAGTATATATACTCGCTACAAGATTGATCTCATAATCAGGTTGGCAAACAAAACATAAACCGTGTACACAAATACTACATCTTGTCAGCTTGAACTTGTGTACAATCTACAATGCGGACCAAGCCAAACATATAATGATCTTCCTATAGGTCAGCACAAATCATACAACTACTTAGATTTATTCCTTAAACAATATATCTTCTCCGCATATAAATTTTTCATGCCTGTCAGCCTATCTCTTAAGAACACACTTAACCAATTCAACTATCACTTCACAAATTTCACTGCGGATCGTATACAACTCTAAGAATCACATCCAATACTCATCTTTGACCTCTTAACACGTCTTCAGAACCGCAAGACAAAGTATACAACTGCAATGGAATGCAGACCCTTTTTCTTAGGCACTGTGCACTATTTTTGTCTTAACTGTGTTCACCCAGACTTAGCTAAATCATGGTATTTCTTCCAGAGATCTTCAAAACTTGAAACCTTGGATATTTCACCTTCAAGAATCTGTGAACAACATACCTAAACCACATACCTTGACCATCAACTATGGAGGAATACCACATGAGTCTCTGCTACTAATCTCTGTGTTGTCAGTACTTAGCCATTCTGCCTTAGTCTTTTGTGTTTAGACCAGATCCTTGTGTGCAGGTTGTTTTCAAGTTGAGTTCCCAATCATCCTTAGCTCCATCATGCTCTCATTTCCTTGTTGCCATCAATGACAACATTACCCAATCAGCAGTGTCTCTTGACTATGTTGCCAACAATTTCCTCCTTTGTCATTGATGGCAACACTTAGTGAAAAATGTGTATCTACTACCCCTTAATCTATAATCCTTCTCCCCCTAAGGTGTTTGCCCATTTTTCACTAGTCTTCTTCTCCCCCTTTGACATCAATGGCAAAGGAGTATGTACAAGAGTCAAAATTGGACCAAAACTACAAAAATCTTCATACTTTGTCGCATATGTACACATACAATACTTCAACTCAATTAGGTGACAGTGAAAGAATATCCTTATACACAATCCTCAATTGTGTAATCTCTTCATCCCATTGATTCTTTTCCCTTTCCAAGATTTGAATGTGACCATTTATCAAAAAGACTGATTTTTCTACTTTTTGCACATTTGAGGGTGTGTCAATCTGTGAAGCTGCCTGTGCTTCTGCTGCAAGATTTGTCATGATCTCAAATTTTAAGCTTAATACCCTTCTTAGCAAACACATTTTGTTTTTAATTTCTTCCCATCTGCTGAGCAAACTGCTATGCTATTCTAAATATTTTGAACTTATGTTTCTATGCAGGTGATTGAGTCAACTGATGGGTCAAAGATCTCAGAAATATTTGAGTTGAAGCTCCATGCTTTTGATTTTCTCATCCATTTCCTTAGTGGTTTCAGGCCAAGATAGACAAAATTTATATATTTCACAGGCTTCCTCGATTGCACTTATCATGTTCTTGATGCTGCTCTCTAACAGAATTTTGTCACTGTCTAACTTGGTTTTTGATATTGCTAATCTTTTATCTTCATATTCCTTTTTAACCTTAATATCAGCAGACTTTTCAAAGGATTCCAAATGAGTACTTACAGAATTTATAAGACCTTTGAGATGAGCAGTTGATGATGTTGATATATCCTTCTGGTATGAGGGAATTAGCTTCTCTAGAATGCTTGATGTCTCATTAATGAGTTCATTGTCTTATAAATATGTTCTCAACATTTCTTCCTGATCCTTAGCTTGCACTATTGATACTAGTTTGAACTTTTCCATAGGAGACATAGAAGCAAGATTTATTGGTCCATGTAGAGTCTTGGATGATTCTAGAATTTGTACATTCTGTTGTTTTTCCAAAAACTTTCTAGCATAGTCAATTAAGATTTGGTCTCTAGCAGTGTCTCTTGTCGCATGTTCATCACTAGGTGTAATTTTCCTTCTTTTCTTTCCTTCTATTGGATTGACTTTCTCTACTTCTGTACTGGATGAGATGCTTGTTCTTTTCTTGGGGCTGAATGCATGTTCTTCCTTTTCATCTTTCTTATCTTTTCTTTCTAGAGTGTTTGACTTCCATTTCTAGAGCATTTAAGGGTCTTGACTCTCCATCTTTGGTTTTTGCCTTGCTTGTTTGTTCATCAGAAATTTTATCTGAGTGCTCATATTCCATAGATAGTTCTTTGAATGTTCCAAATCTGTTTGGTTTGAGATCTTTTGGTTTCTTCAGTAATTCATCTGCTAACTTAGTCAGGATATCTTCTACAACTTCATATCCTAATGGAGGGACCCATACAGTTCTTGGTTCCACAGCTTCCATGAAGCATTTGTCTTTGTTTACTATGAATACAATGTCATTTTCATATTTCATCACTACCTTTTCAGGTATCCGGACCTTACATATCATTCTCTTTTGAAAGTTCATGAAGTATTCCCCCAAAATTTCATTCTATTTGTCTGTATTTCCCAAATTTTGTAGATGATTTCTTATTTGAGTTGCGACTGGTGTATGATCAAGCTAGACAATGCTTCCCAAGATGGGAAGCTCTCTCAGGAAGTAAAAAAGTAAATAGGTAATCAAAGTTCCATATTTGAAGGGATAATTTGTCTCTTTTGTTCTTTTCAGGTTCTCCATTAATTCACTCCAGAGCAATTCACATAGATTATAATCTGTATTATTTTTGACCATATCATAAACTGAGTATATAGTTGATGCAGACACAAAATTTTCTGAATGAGAAAAGTATATTTTGTATCCAACAATCATTGATGCAAATCTGACAGCCGGATCCTTGATATCATTTATTGTGAGCTTTCTTATCAAATTTGGCCCCTATTAGTTGCATTACTAAATTGTTCTTTATTTTCTTCTCGCCTAGAATCCTTCTGGAGGAACTCATACCAGTCACAACTTTAATAGCTTTTGTGGTTATTATACACGGTCCATCGAGACACAAAAACTCATCATGAATCCTGCTGAGAATGAACCTGACCCATGTATCATTTGGGATCATAGAAAAATCCAATCAGGTGTCCAATTTCTTTTCTCCCAGAACTTTATATTCATTCTTCAACTCAACATCAATAGTAGTCAGTTCATCCAAGTATAATTTCCCAAGATTCAAGTGATTGTATTCCTCTAGATTGGTATGAATGTATGCCCTAATATCTTCCATATGCATGGTTCCATGAGGAGAAATTGAGAATGCTCCTACTGAATCATTTTTTGGTGGTTTGAAGAAATGTTTCTTGAACTTGGGGTGAGGCTTTTCTAAAATATTGATTAATTAGGGAGTACACATTTTCTAAAAAATTTTAGACTACACAAAAGGGTTTTCAAGATGTAAATACCTTTTCTGCCGAAATAGGGTTTCCTTCACTTGAGGTTGAATTTGACTTGAATCATTTTGGAGAACTTTGAATTGCTTGGATTTTAGCTTCAGATCACCTTGAACACTTGAAAGATTGAATTCAAAGTGATTAATCTTTTACAAATCCAAGCCTTTTAATCACTTGAAGCCTTAACTTAATCGTCATAAATGCGGTCTTTCAAAAAGCTGTCAAACACTTTTCTGTCAGCTACAGTCAATCCAAATTGCTCCGCATTAGATCTTTCTTTACCAGAATTTATTTCAAAGGATTTGTCATAGAGTTCTTCACAACATACCTTAGAGCCAGATTCTAGCACTAACTTTCTGGCCGGGGGCTTTAGATTTTCAACACAGCTTCCCCTGAGCCAGAGCTCCCAATTTACTTCCTAGAGGAAGTGTCTACACCAAATGCTAGTGCAGATCCATCCTTGACTTCAATTACTTCTTTCTTTATCTAGATCTTGTCCATTCCCCTTTTTATTTGAACCGTATCAACTTTTTCTTTTCTTTTATCATTTCTCTACTCTATTTTTCTTTCTTCAACATAGTAGTTTCTTTTCACATTCTTGCTTCTGCAATATCTTGCAATATATCCAAACTTGTTACAATTATAGCACACAATGTTTCCCTATCTTTGATTCCTTCCTCTGAATGAATTCATCCTTGATTTGCATTGATTAGTCATGTGTCCAAATCTATTGCAAGCAAAACATCTTCCATTGAATGGTTGAGTATTCCTTGAATTGTGAAAGTCATTTCTTACCAGACTACTACATTCATTTGATCCATGACCAATTTAATTGCAATTGAAACATTGACCAAAGAATGATGGAACATTCTGATTTATTCTACTCCTACACTGGGTAACTTTATGACCATTTTTTTTGCAATTAAAACAATGGCCATTGAAAGATGGGTACCTTTGAGCATTTGGCTATCTGACCGAAGGTCCTCTAGGTCTTCTTCTTTGATTCTTGAATTGGTTGCCTTTGTTTTTCTTCAACAAAAAGCTTCCTTGACTCAATTTTGAGCTTTCTCCTTTCTCAAATCCTAATCCTTGCTTATCATCTGAACTCTTTTGACTAGCAATAATCTCATCAAGTTTTACAGAACTTATCTTAAACTTTTCTTCATAGCTTTTATCTTTTTCCAAGTCTGTTTTTAGGTTCACAACTTCTTCTTCCAATTTGACACATTCTTCTATCTTGATGTTTACCATCAGATTTAGATCTTCTTCTTTAGCTCTTTTAATGATTTCCACTTTTAAACCATCTAGGTTTTCATTTGCCGATAACAATTGTTCGCTAACATCTCTGTATTTTTATTTGAATTTCTTGACTTGTTCTTTCATCTTTAAAATGCACTCATCGGCTTCTTGAATGTTATCCTTCAGATCCTTGATTTCTACTTTAGATTTTTCAAGATCAGCAAGAGCTTCTTCCAATTCAACATTGTCTTCATATGAGAAGTTTCTATATCTCCTAACTACCATGAGTGAACTCTCCCAGATCTTCCTCAAGCTGTTAGGCTTCTTCCAAGGAACCTTGCTCTGATACCAATTGTTGAATATAAGGAATACTGAGAGGGGGGTGAATCAGTATTCCACAAAACCACTTCTTTATTTGTTTATTAATCCAATTTCTAAACTCAATAACATGAAAGCAGAATAAGCATAAGAACAACAACCACAAAGACATAAGACATGAACACCAAGATTTTTACGTGGAAAACCCAAAAAGGGAAAAACCATGGTGAGTGTTAGCTCATAATATATTATGATAGCTCAATATCAGATTACAAGAAGGCTCACTTCCTTAGGGCTCACTGCCCTATGAAGAAGTGCTCACTACCCTATGAAGAAGTTCTCACTGCCAAGAGAAAACAAGAAAGAAGAAGAATTGGGTCACTACCAGAAGACGAATTTCTATTGATGCATCTACCACATGCTGGATCATAGTTTCATTGCAGGATCAATACACAGATTCAAAGGTATTCATTTATTCTGCCCTGCTTCTCAACTTAACTACATATACTCTATTTTCTGTCCTTGTTCAACTTTTCTACTCTACACTCTGCTCATATTTATTTATACATGAATTTGCATACACCTCACCTAAATCAATCACCCAATCATCAAATTTCATCGAGTATATATATTCACTACAAGATTTATCTCATTATTAGGTTAGCAAATAAAACATAAACTGTGTACACAAATACGTCATCTTGTCAGCTTGAACTTGTATACAATATGCAATGTGGACCAAGCCAAACATATAATGATCTGCCTATAGGTCAGAACAAATCATACAACCACTTAGATTTATTCCTTAAACAATATATCTTCTTCGCATATGAATTTTTCATGCTTGTCGGCCTATCTCTTAAGAGCACACTTAACCAATTCAACTGTCACTTCACAAGTTTCACTGCAGATCATATACAACTCTAAGAATCACATCCAATACTCATCTTTGACCTCTTAACATGTCTTCAGAACTGCAAGACAAAGCATGCAACTGCGGAGGAATGTGGACCCTTTTTCTTAGGCACTGTGCACTGTTCCTATCTTAACTATGTTCACTCAGACTTAGCTAAATCATGGTATGTATTCTGAAGATCTTTAGAACTTGTAACCTTGGATATTTCACCTTCAAGCAACTATGAACAACATACCTGAACCGGATACCTTGACCATCGACTGCGGAGGAATACCACATGAGTCTCTGCTACTAATCTCTGTGTTGTCAGTACTTAGCCATTCTGCCTTAGTCTTTTGTGTCCGAACTAGATCCTTGTGTGCAGGTTGTTTCCAAGTTGAGTTCCCAATAATCCTTAGGTCCATCATGAAATGTTTTCCTTGTTTCCATCAATGACAACATTACCCAATCAACAGTGTATCTTGAATATGTTGCCAACAATTCTTTTTGGTCAACATGACAAAAGTGTTGTTGAGACAATTTGATAACTTTACATCATCCCAAAATCACAGGGAATACACAAAATGGAAGAAGTATAACATAGAGAAGGGATAAGAACAAACATACATTTTTCATAACCCTTGTGTGTCAACAGACACCAAATGGTGAATTTGTACTATTCCCTAAGGAGTAGGAACAAAATAAAACAATAACAATAACAAAAAGGCACAAAATAAATGAAATAAAATTGGTCTATGAAATGCATTTAGTGTATGAATTTTTTTCCAAGAAGTCATCATCCTTGAAGTCCTTTAAAGAAAATGTACCAAAATGAGTTAGTAGAGAAGAATATTTGGACATGGTAACCTTGTCAGGAAGAGGAATGCCTAAATTAAAGATTATTGAGAGAGGAGGAATGCTAGTTTTGGGTTTGGGTACCAAAACTTATTTAGAATTGGCCTTCTTCTTAGTGGTAATAGATGCATGTGGAGGAATTATGGTAGGTGTAGAGATAGGTAAATAGAGGCTTTAGATTCAAGTTTGGGATGTGATGAAATAGGGGTAGGGAGAGTGGGACCAGGTTTGGAGTTAGGTTTAGAAAGTTTGGTTTTGGATGTTTTTTTAGGTTTAGGAGGAAGAAGAGGAAGGGTTGTAGTTTTGAGATCAATTTTGGGTTTTACTTGTGGAGGTAGTTTAGCTTTAGGTTGGATAATAAGATTTGGGTTAAGTATTGCTTTAGGTTTTATGGAATGAGTGCAAATAAATAGAGGAAGAGATGAAGGTGGAGGTAAAAAGTTATGATTAGGGTGAGGATTGGTAGGTAAAGGCACCAAAGGAGGAGCATTATCAAACTTATGTGGTTTTAGAGTTTGAAATAATTCTTTTTTTATGTGTTGTTTCTCATATGCTTTACAGATGGTGTAGGAGACATTAGTATGTTTAAAAGGTGATTCAATTGGAGTGGGAATAAATGTGTTGATTATAAAATGGAAAGATTCTTTAAGGGGTAACTAAAAGTCATGATAGATAGTCACAACTCTTCCTTGATGTATAAATTTTACACATTGATCCATAGGATGGAAGGGATGGCTTGGAATTGGGAAATCTAGGGGTGACAAAGGAGAAGGAAAAAATGGTTAAAATTGGGAATTTTATGAAAGAAGACCAACTCTTCATGCTCATCAATACATATAATGAGGATAGTGGATCCAAGAGTATGTTGGAGAACCCATTCAAATATTTTAAGGATACACTTGAATGATTGTATGAAGGTTGTTCCCAATGGTGTGGTCTAGAGATATTATTCTATGCAAATATTAAAATGGGAACCATGGTCAACTTGAGTACCTTAGATGGATTTGTGAGAAATAGTGGTAGGGATGTAGAGAGGTCCCTAATATCCATTTCTAGGGGTTTCATCAAAGGATAAAGTAATGGACGGGGTTTTGGAAGGAGAAAATTGGATATTGAGAGTACCAACAAAATCATCAAAAAAAGTAGAGGGGTATCAATTTTAGGCTTCTCAACAATATAATCAATGTGATTGGCTTGAGTATGTTGAGGGAAAGGGTTGGTGTAAATTTGAATGTTTTGGTTAAGAGGAGAAACACATTTATTACTTTATCATTAATACCTATCAACAAGGTCTTAGTTTTGTGTTTTAGGCCCATGTTGTCATGCCCACACTTATTCGTGAGCATGAACACTGACACTAAATTTTTGTTTCTTAAAATAACAACTCTACTATGACTTCACCACACTACATATAATAACATAACATGCATTCTTGATGTCAGAGCATATACACACAATGATGTGTATGCTACATCACACAAGGGAAGGACCCACAAAGTTTGTGATGATGAAAATCCACTTTGTTCACAAACTAATGAATTAATTTTGTTAAAATTACTATATGAATTTGCTTAAATATTCCTTGATCAACTTATAAAATAATTGACAACTAGTAAATCTATTCAAATGATGATTAATAAATCAGAGTTATCAAGTTCTCACAAGAGCATTTTCACCTTGCAAGTATCAATCTTTTACACTAGCTAACATACAAGCAAGTCAATTATTTAAAAAATAAATTTATGATAATAAATATATGACGACATCATTTAATTATTTTACTAATTAAATCATAATAAATTTCAATCTCTTCTTCACCTCTAACATTTCAATTTGATTTAATTTTTTAAATAAAATATTTTGATTAAGTAGAAAGTTTCACAAAAGAAAATTAAATTTGCAAGAGCGCATTTGAGGCTCATTTAAACTTGCATTCATACTTAATCTCATTTATTTATTTATTTATCATCTTATCTATTTAATTATCTTACAATAAAGTCAGAAAACCAAAATGAGTTAACTTATCAATTATTAGAACCGTTGAAGAACTAATTATCTCATATCCAAACTATTTCTTTTAACTAAACCCTTGCTTGGGTTAAATATAATTAAAAAATCTAACTCATTTTGATTGTTAAAACTCTATAGAAATGTTAACAACAAAGGCTTAGAAGATATTAACTAGCATGTGTATTTATACAATTTTTTTTATCTAACTATTGTTTATTATTTATTTCTATTTAACTATTTTCTAACGAAGCCATATTACTAGGCTAATTTAATTTAATTTGATTAAATAAATTATCAACAATATTTACTAAATTCTTTCAACCCTATTTGCCACAATTTAAACATCCTTCTTAAAAGAGTAAATTTATTTTTAATAACTCACCACTTAATTAAATTTTCTAAAACATATTAATTAAATTAAATTATATCAAAACCCCCAAACTTTAATTTGATTTAATCTCACAATTAATTTAATTAAAAACTAAGTTATACATAAAAAAAAACCAGACCACACAACTATCTTAATTAAAATTTTAACTAGTAATTAAATATTATAAATTAAAGCATCATTGATAAATATTAAATACAATATGATATAAAATAATAATTTAATAACTCACTACATAATTATATTTTAAATCATGTCACATCCATAAATAAATAAATAATTCAAAAAGTCATAAGGCTAACTATAAATATACAAAAATTGATGCAACTTAGGATCCAGGAGCTAAAAGGAAGCTAGGTGTGTGGAAATCACTTCCTAAACTAATCTAATGAGGGGAGAGGTATGCAAATTCTTTACAACCTGTACAATTGCAGAAATATGAAACATATATCAGAGATATTAGAGCAGTAAACACAAAACAAGAATGTAGATAGAGAGAAGTAGACACAAGATGTATTGTGGGGAAAACCTTTTCAGGTGAAAAACCCCACACTCTAAAACCTACACAATGTATTATCTGAAACAGTTACAATTTACAATACACTTGCAATGCAATTTCTTCCAAGAGTCTTCAAATGTCAAATCTGGAGTTATTCTGGCAGCATAACAGTACCTGTAAAAACATTATGCAACTACAACTCCAAACTATGCAATATATAGAGATTACAAGGCAAATATTGGTAGCATCTTGGGATAGGCATCCACCTTGGCCACATGGTCATTATCCCACATCAAAGGACACTTGTCCTGGTTGCAAATACATCCCTTACACCTGTCATACATGACATATTTGACTTTCCCAACATAGGAGCACTCCATGCTAAAAATAGACTATGACAGATGCTCTTACGCATCTTACAATTGTCATAGATTTTCCCAACATAACAACCTTAAATGTTGTAAGAGAATCCATCATACAATGCTAAATATAGCATATTCCTCTTACAACATGTCATAGCCCAACTTGGGCACCCAAAGATACCTTTCCCTCATGCAAAGATCCTCACCGACACTTGTCATCACTTGTCATAGGAATCTCCAAACTTGGCTCTTACGCGTCATTGATTCTGTCGTATGGAATATTATTTCCACACACCACAAGATGCCGACACATGGCATATTAGTGCCACCTCAAATGGGATGCCAAAATCCATGTAGGTTTGACTTGACCATCCAAGTCACATTCCAAGTAAGATGACATGTCATCGTGCCACCTCACTAAATGACCAAACTGAATGTGCAAGTAATTACAACATTAGGCAATAAATTAATATACAAATAAATAAATAATGCTAGGAATTTGCAAAGGTTGAGACACCTTAATTCCCAACAGGAGCTTTGTTAAGCTACCGGATCAAGCAGCGAGAATGATTAACACGACAACAAAATAAATGATTCTTTATTCATATGCAAAAGAAGGATTACAATAGGAGTACAATTGGCATTACACATGCATTAGCCTCAGCCTTATAACATTCGAAGATTCAGACCAAACAGATCTTGCAATCTAGAGAAATCTTCTGGAAGCTCCCAAAAATGTACTACCAATTGTCGACCAAGGAGAATCTGATCTTCATAGTACAAAATCCATGTATTTATAGATCTCTGAGGTGGCCACCAACCTTATTACATGCACATGACACATGTCAAATCCTTATTCACTCTAGAATCAGCCATATAGGCAGTTAAAAACTAAAAATGTCACCTCTTGTACATTTTGTAGGGATATCAGGTGTCATTGGATGTGGCGTTCGGGCCATGACCAGATAAAGTGGGAGATTCGAGCCTCACCAGACAACGTAGGTTTTTCATGCCTCACCGAACATTAGAGAAAGCAGGCATTAAGGACTTGACAGGACAAGTGGGTGAATTAGCCTTCACTGGATAAAGCAGGAGATTTATGCTTCACTGGATATATCTGGTGTCAAGTGAAGTTAGCGCAAGGTAGTAAAGAGGGAAAGATGACCAACATCAGACATGCAAGGTTTTTAGAGTTCACCAGACATATCCGATGTAGTGTGATTTCAACAAAAAATTAGTGTAGTGCGATTTTAGCGCAAAACACCCTCTGACATACTTCAATTGGAAAGTCGGTGAAAGGGTACTCACAGGATTGGTGGGGAAATGAGCTATCATAGGACATATCCTGTTGGAAGAGTTTTTAGTACTGATCCAATGCACTTCACTTTTAGTGCAAACACCTTAACCAATGCCGGTGGGAATTTTAAGCACATCAGGATCTACAGAGATTTTGGGTGCCGGAGGATACGTCTAGTGACAAGGATTTTTAGTGCTAATCCGTTGGTGAAGATTTTTAGCACAAAGTGTTTGAAAGTGCCCAGTGGGGAAATCAAGCATCCCATGACATGCAGATCCGATGAGAGGCAAAAACTCCACCGAGGCATAACTTCTTCAATTTTTAGCTGATTTTCACCAAATTTGGAATGCAGATACCCATTTCAACCTTCTTCAAGATCAAGTCATCACTTGGCCAAAATCTTTAGGAAATTCTTTGGAAATTGAGAAATTGATCAATCAACTCCTGTAGTAACTCCTACAGTAAAACAAACAACAAGAAAGTAAAGCAAATCTTTTTGGTTGATGAGGATTGCATGTGAACCCAGATACTCCTGCATCAGACACGTCGGGTAACTGAAATGTTCCATGAGTTGAAAATTCATGCATATTTTGGCAAGTCTGGAACCAGAATCCCAAACTTGACTAGTTCTACAACACTCAGCCAAGTAGCTTCATCTGCAGCTCGGTTCTTCCATCAGACTAGATACTCCATGTAGTCCTTTCCTCTAGTCTTCTTAGCCACTCGGGAGTCAATCACCTTATCCACTTCTTCCATCTTCTTTTCAGGCAATTGATCTATCCACCCTTGTGCATCAGGTGAATGTGAATGTGTACCCCCTTGTAAACTTGACTCTCCTTCATGGAACTTATACAGATCAACAAAATTGAAAATAGGTGATATGGCTATTCCTACTGGTAACTCGATCTCATAGGCATTGGATGAGAACTTCCTCAACACCTTGCATGGATCGATATTCTTAAATTTCAACTTATTATATGTTCCCTGTGGAAACCTTTCTTTCCTCAAATGTGCCAAAACTAAGTCTCCTACCTGAAATTCTTGTTCCCTCCTATGCACATCAACATACTCCTTGTACTTGTTGGCACTTTTCTCCAATTGTCCCTTCACCTCCTTGTGAACCTCATGAAGGTATTCTGCAAAATCTTCTGCTACAGCACTCTTCCTGTTCAAATTTGCACTATCTCAAAGCTCATCAACACCTCTTGGGCTATACCCATAAACTATTTGGAATGGGCTCCTTCTTGCACTTCTATTCACTGAATTATTGTAAGCAAATTCTACTTGTGCCAAGATAAGATCCCATTGATGTGGTTTGTCTCCCACCAAACACCGTAGTAAGTTTCCCAAACTCCTATTCACAACCTTAGTTTGTCCATCAGTCTATGGATAATTAGCTGAACTGAATCCTAATTATGTGCCCATTATCTTCCATAATGTATGCCAAAAATGGCCCACAAACTTCATGTCCCTATCAGAAACTATGCTCTTAGGCAGTCCATGCAGTCTGACTACCTCTTTGAAAAATAATGTAGCTATATGGGATGCATCACTAGTCTTCTAACATGGTATGAAATGAACCATCTTTGAAAATCTATCCACAACAAAAAAAAATGGAATCATGACCTCTCTGTGTCCAAGGAAGTCCCAAAACAAAATTCATACTTATATGCTCCCATGGTCTACCGGATATAGGCAATAGCTGATATAGTCCTGTATTCTATCGTACTCCTTTAGCATGTTGGCAAATCCTACAACCTTGTACCAGTCTCTTCACATCTGCACTCATCCCAAGCCAAAAATAACTTTCATTCAATTGTGCCACTATCTTATCTACTCCAAAATGTCCACTCAAGCCTCCACTATGCTTTTCTCTAATTAGGTTCTCTCTCATTGAACCTCTAGGTATACACAATTTCTATCCTTTAAACAACAAGCCATCTTGGATAAAATATTCCAACCAAGGCATCCTATCTCCCTCCACTGGACTTTTACTAACTGCCCATGCTTTCTTAAAATTAGGATCACCGGGATACAAATCCTTCATTGCATCCAAGCCAACAACATTGACCCTTAACTCATTCATTAATAAACATCTTCTGCTAAGTGCATCTACTACCCAGTTTGACTTACCACTCCAATGTTTCCAGACAAAAGAATAATTTTGCAAGAACTCCACCCATTTCATATGTCTCTAGTTTAACTTACCTTGACTGTTGATGTACTGTAAGGCATCATGATCGGTATACAACACAAACTCATTTGATAGAAAACAATGTCTCCATTTCTTTAAGGCCTGCACTATAGCATAGAATTCTTGGTCATAAATTGAGTATTTCCTCTTTGCTTCATTGATTTTGTCACTGAAGTAGGCAATGGGTCTACCTTCTTGACTTAACACTCCCCCAATTGCACTACCACTAGCATCACAATCTACTTGAAAAACTTTGCCAAAGTCTAGCAATGCCAACATTGGTTGTTTTGTCACCTTCTTCTTCAATAACTAAAAACACTTTTCTATTGCAGTTGTCCACTCGAACTCTTTCCTAACACCCTTCATTGTTTTGAGGATTGGTGCACATATTCCACTCAAATTTCTGATGAAATTCCTATAGAAGCTCACCGAGCCATGAAAACTTCTGGCCTCAAACATGTTTCTAGGTGAAGGCCAATCCAGTATTGCCTTAACCTTCTTAGGGTTCATCTTCAACCCCTCTTCAGACACTACAAAATCCAAATATACTAGTTCCTTCTACATAAAACTGCACTTATCCATGTTCACCATCAACTTCTCTTCTTTTAGCCTTCGTAAGTCTGCCCTAAGATGTAGCAGATGCTCCTCCTTTGTTTTACTAAAAACCAAAATGTCATCCAAATAAACTATGACAAAATTTCCAAGGAACGGCTTCATTACCTCATTCATCAATCTCATAAAGGTGCTGGGTGCATTTGTCAACCCAAATGGCATCACTAACCACTCATACAGTCCATCCTTGGTTTTGAATGCTGTCTTCCATTCATCCCCTTCTCTAATCCTAATTTGGTGGTATCCACTCTTCAAATCAATCTTGCTGAAGTACTTTGCTCCACTCAAGCAATCCATCAAGTCATCCATATGAGGCAATGAAAACCTATACTTAATGGTTATCTTGTTTATAGCCCTTGAATCAGTGCACATCCATCATTTCCCATATTTATTAGGTGCTAGTACTATAGGTACAACACACGAACTAAGGCTTTTCCTAATCAGTCCCTTATCCAACAACTCTTGCACTTGTCTATTCACCTCTTCATTTTCCATAGGTGTCATCCTATATGGTGCCTTATTTTGTAGGCTTGCTCCCAGTATCAAATCCATGCAGTGACTTATGCTTCTAGTTGGAGGTAATCCATGTGGTAAGTCCTTCATTAGTATGTCATCGAACTCACTCATAATTTCTTGGACCTCTATGGGAACTTCTACCCCTCTCTCAACTATCATAGTTCTTGCTACTTGAGGTAGGAAAGCATAACATACCTTCTCCTTTCTGATTTCCCTTAGGAACTATTTTCTAGTCACTTGACAAACCCTATTGCTTCTCTCAACATCCTCATCCTTATCCTTCAAAGGATTCAACACATACTCAACCCCATCCTTCCTGATTGTAATGCAATTACCCTTGCCATCATGAATGGCCTGCCTATCATATTGCCAAGGTCTGGCCAATAGAAGGTGGCATGCATCCATTGGCATAACATCACACATTATCTCATCTTTGTAATTTCCAATATGAAATTTGACAAGGCATTGCTCACTTACCAATAATTGATGTCCCTTTTGCAGCCAAGAGACTTTGTAAGGAGTGGGGTGTTTCAACCATTTTAGATTTAACTTCTCCACCATTTCTTTTGACACTAAATTGTTAGTACTGCCGCTGTCCACAATGATCTTGCAACATTTCCCTCCAGACTTACATCTAGTTCTAAATAGATTTCTTCATTGTTTCAGTTCCTCTCATACCTTCTCTGGGTTAGAAGAATTTTTCTCATCATCAAGGATTCTCCATCCTCGGCTTCTCCAACTTTTGGTGAGGCTACACTGGCCACACTCTCCTCCTCAACTTGTGTTATACAAACTCTGGTTTCTTTTCCCTTGCCATCGCTCTGTTGTACTTGAGGACATTCAAATGCCCTATGTCTAGCCTATCCACACTGGAAACATGTTCCACTGAACCCTCTTCCTCTTCAAAAATTTCCTCTACCTCAAGGGTAATCACCCCTTCCTCTACCTTCTTGGGTATTGGCATGTGAAGAGCTTGTTTCTCCTTGCTTATCCTAAGATCCACATCCAGGATTTGACTACCCTCTTCCTTTGGAGGATTTACCTCTTCCTCTAGAGCTATTCTACCTTCTAGAGATCTTTTCTTCTACCTTCAATGCAAATTGATAGGCTTCCTCTATGTTGGTAATTTTGACCATGCTAATTTCATCTTGGATTGAATAATGCAACCCATTTACATACCTAGAGATCTTCGTAGAATCATCTTCAATGTGACCAGCGCTGATGTTCAATCTATAAAACTCCTCAGTATAGTCTTGCACACTTTTCTCCCTCTGCTTGAGGTTTTGCAACATCTTGAACATGGTGATCTAATGATCGACAAGTAGAAATTTTTCCTTCGACTTGGTTAACATCCTCTCCCAGGTCTTAATCTTTTCCTTTACTTTTCTTTGTCTCTCAAATTGCACATGATCCCACCACGGAGATGCATGTCCTTTTAGCTTTGAAGTTGCAAGTTTTGCCCTCTTAGGGTCTTCAATGGATTCCAACTCGAAATACTTTTCCCTCTGAAATCCAGTCTAGCAATTCATCTGGTTTCAAACTACCATTATAACTAGGCAACTCAATACGGGGTTTACTGGCAATCTTTGTCATTGCATTCAGAAACCTCCTCTCATGTCCATCTTCTCCTTCTTTTGCTTCCTCTTCACTGACCTCTTCATCATTATCACTCACATCTACTACAGGTATTCCTCTGCGTTGTGTTCTCTCCATTGCATCCAGCCTAGCTGTGATGCCTCTCAGCATCTCTACCAATGCTGCGTCTCCAGCTCTTAGAGCAGGTCTTCTCCTTCCTCTTACTTAGTGTGCCATGTCTATAGATCCTCTGTAGTTATAGGTTTCTTCTTCACTTAGCCTACAACAATCTCCTTAGGATCCCTTATGCAGTAATCCCACAGCCTCAAGGAATGCAAACCGTGGCTCTAATACCACTTGATGTAGAGAAGGATCTAGGAGCTTTATCAAGCTACTAGATCAAGCAGTGAGAATGATTAACACAAGACAACAAAACAAACAATCCTTTATTCATATGCAAAAGCAGGATTACAATAGGAGTACAATTGGCATTACACATGCATTGGCCTCAGCGTTACAACATTCCAGGATTCAGACCAAACAAATCTTGCAATCTGGAGAAATCTTCTAGAAGCTCCCAAAAACATATTACCAATTGTTGACCAAGGAGAATCTGATCTTCATAGTATGAAATCCACGCATTTATAGATCCCTGAGGCGGCCACTAACCTTATTACACGCACATGACACATGTTAGATCCTTATTCGCTCCAGAACCAGCCATACAAGCAGTTAAAAATTGAAAATGTCACCTCCTATGTGTTTTGCGGGGATATTGGGTGTTACCAGATGTGGCATTCAGGTCATGACCGGATAAAGCAGGAGATTTGAGCCTCACTAGACAAAGCGGGTTTTTTGTGCCTCACTAGACATTAGAGAAAGCAGGCATTAAGGACTTGACAGGACAAGCGGGCGAATTGGCCTTCACTAGATAAAGTAGGAGATTTGTACTTCACTGGATATATCCAGTGTCAAGTGAAGTTAACGCAAGGTAGTAAAGCAGGAAAGATAACCAACACCGGACATGTAGGGTTTTTAGAGTTCACTGGACATATCCGGTGTAGTGCGATTTCAGTGCAAAACACCCTCTAATAGACTTCAATCAGAAAGTCAGTGAAAGGGCACTCACAGGATCGACAGGGAAATGAGCTGTCATAGGACATATCTTGTGGGAAGAGTTTTTAGCACTGATCCAATGGACTTCACTTTTAGCACAAACACCTTAACCAATGCTGGCGGGAATTTTAAGCGTGTCAGAATCTGTAGAGATTTTGGGTGTTGGAGGATAAGTCCGGTGACAAGGATTTTTAGCGCTAATCCAATGGCAAAGATTTTTAGCACAAAGTGTTTGAAAGTGCCCGGTGGGGAAATCAAGCATCTCGTGACATGCAGATCCGGTGACAGGCAAAAACTCTGCTGAGGCATAACTTCTTCAATTTTTAGCAGATTTTCACCAATTTGAAATGCAGATACCCATTTGGACCTTCTTCAAGATCAAGTCATCACTTGGACAAAATTTTTAGGAAATTCTTCAAAAATTGAGAAATTGATCAATCAACTCCTGTAGCAACTCCTGCAGCCAAACAAACAACACAAAAGTAAAGCAAATCTTTTTGGTTGATGAGGATTACACGTGAACCTGGATGCTCTTGCATCAAAAATCAAAGATCTAATTCAATTTTCAATTTTCAATATCCAATTCTCTATCATATCTTTTAATCCTAGCCCTTCATATAATAATAGCCCTAAAATTACCATAATTCTCCTTATTCAATCCTAGATATCCATTCTAATTAACTCTCAACTATCTATCCTATCATCTACATATCTATAAATCAACCGTAATCTTCAACTATTTTAAAAGAGAAGAATTTCTAGGTACATGCTACTAGAATCTTGAATAAGTACATAAGCAACCACATCAATTTCATCCCAAGCACGTCTACAACAATAAAGAATGGATGATTCTTTCACATAGGGTCATGTGTCTCACCTAGGTATTCAAACAAAAAGATTTTGGATTTATTAGAAAGAGCACTTTGAGAGCTTTCCAGAAAGTGGTTATATTAAAGATTTGGATCATTATTAAGGAAGATATGATGATTTGAAATTGACTTAGAAATGTTTTTTAGAAATTTTTGACATGCAATTTTTAAAGAAAAATTCATATCTTACAATCTAGGAGGGGAAATTGCATTCTATTTTTTTCAAATAGATAAAAACATCTAAAGAAATTTTCTATATCATTTTGTTTTGCAATAAAAATAATTATGAATTTTTTTTAAACACTTAAAACCATAAATGCATGTATATTTTTTAATACCTAGAATAACATTTCAATGGAATTATTTTTCTTTTTCTCTTAACAATACATTTCTATTTTTCCACACAATAGACATATAAGTATATCTCTCATTTCATAATTCTCACATGAATAAGGAAGAAATAAATCTCTTTTATAAACAAATCTAGAGTGCCATATGCAAAAATGTGAAAACAATCACATCATTTCAAAAGAGGGTTTACAATAGTCTAATGGCTTCAAGAGAGGGTTTCAAAACCCATATAAGACTTTGATTAAACATAAGTTTAACATCTTTGATTCATCCAAATTTGTAAAAAATAAAACTTCACATCCAAGCCAATGGAGATTTGCTCACCTCCCAACCAAAGGGCTTGTGAGCAAGCCCACCCCCGAGTTAGGAGGTCCTCATAAAAATTGGTTTTCACAACATAACAAAGAAATACACATACAAAAATACAGCACCCATAGTCTTAAACATCACATATGAATTTTTGCAAGATTCATAGAAAATGGGGAGTCAAGAGGACACACTAACCTCTTGGAAAAAAATAAAATTGATATCAAATCTCCTTTATTTTCCAATACTCACATACACTGAAACACATAATAATACTCCATCACCAATTCATATCTTCCACAATATTATGACCATAAATCTATAAAATATTCTTCTCACATCCCACAATATCAAATATCAAATACAAAGACACGCAAGGCCTTGAAAACACTACAACCACCACATGAATACTCTTTAGATCACCAAGAAACATAAATCAAACAAATATGCAAAGGCACTCATGCGTTAAAATAAATATAAATTAAGTATGTTTCTCCAAGAGAGGGTCAACACCTCTCTCAACCCCAATACATGGGTGACTCTTAACCCAAATAGAAAGATCCACACCCAATACAACATAACACCCATCCCCGATAAGTATCAACACAATATACATAACATAACAAGATGGTTTTCATAAAATATTAAGAATACTCCAAAGAAAAATCAACAAGTTTTCAAACACTATTTTATCAACAATAATATCAATATACACTTAAAAGTGACTTAAGAGCCTACTTCAATACTTCAACAAAATTTGAAAAGCCCTTGATCTATGTTTCTCAACCTCTCCTCTTCTCTAAGCTCTCAAACTCTCTCCCAAATCTTCTCTTTCACCAAGCCCCTTGATATCCAAAAATAACCATGACAAAAATAGAAAAGCTAACTCTAAAATAAACTTCCAAAAGAGAATAAATAAAAATAAAACTAGGGTTAGATTTTGACTTGCAATTCAAAATTAGGTTTTGTCTCTCAAAATCTCATAACCTATCTTTTAAGGTACTTTATAACCCTCTAGATACTTTCAAAACACTTTTTGAACATTCAAACATAAGCCCCACTCATAGGTTATCACTATAAGGGTGTAATTTTACATAAATAATAAAGAAAATAACACTTTATGACCCCTAAAACTTCCTCTCAAGTTCAAATATAAGATTTGACACTTAAAAGAATTTATCCACACCCCACATAAAATAATAAAGATAAAATTAGAATTTTAATTAACATATTCACACTCACAACACTTCACACATGAAGACCTAGACACACTGGGAAAACACAATAGTGGTTTCTTGGAGAACCTCCATAATTTTTCCATTGGCTATGGAATTTAACTTGTGCACTTGCACACAAATGTTAATATATTCAAATAATAGTTGAAGTAAACATTCATAATAAAATTAACTTACACATAATAAATACTTCATAGTTAAAAATATTATCATAATTCAATAAAAATTTAAACAACACATTTAATCCAACATCTAGGTCTTACTAATACAAAATTGCATAACCACAAAACACAACCATTTACGATATATATTAAACATATATAGTTATGTTTATTAAAAATCTATTACATAATAATAATTAAAATTATAAACTCTAATCCAGAAAATAAAAATAAATCCATAATCAATAAATTAACAAAGTCATCATCAATAATCCATAAAATACTAGTCTAACATGATATTTGTACCAAAATAGTCTATCATCATAATAACATAAAATGTCATGTCCATGAGTGTCATATGCATCAAAATAAGATGTGATCACAAAGATGAGAAGTGGGCCGCACACCCTCCCTCCCAAAGATTAGGCTTCCTCCTGGAAGCAAGATGTGATAATGACGAGGAGAAGTGGGCCTCACACATGCACCTTTTAGTGTCATGAATATTAATATGATGGTTTCCACAAAAGGTAGTATCATATCCATGGAGAACACAAACATATATATCTAGGGGTTAAATAGGGAAATGGTGATCATTTGGTTTCTAGGAGTTGTTTGAGAATAACATATAGAGGGTTGACCAAACAAGTCAATTTGCATAAGAACTAAGGTCTTATTGAAATGACATTAACAGAGATATGGGAGTAGTCCACATGGTTAACATTAGGTTTTTGGTTAGGTTTGAAAAAATAAGGGGACTTAGTACCCTTTTTAAATGGAGGTTTTGATTGGAACTTAAAAGAGTATGTAGAAGAAGAAGATGGTTGCAATGAGGGGTTGTAACTAAGAAAGTTAGCATCAAGGAGTTTGAGTTCATAATCATGGAGAATATCACACAAATAAAAAAAACTAGCACAAAAGTTAAACATGATTTTGTTTTTGATTTTTTATATTTTAGAGTAAAAAATTACATACTTCACACTTTTCACTTTATGTCATACACCTATTCTAGTAACCTTTCCCTTAGATAAGTTTAAGGATGCATTTAGCTTATTTTTGTGTCTAAAATCTGACACATGTGTGATAAATAGCCTAAATATGACCAAGTTATTATGTCCTCAAGGACACCAACACAAGAATGCTAGTGTATTTTGACATTTCAAATTCAAATCTCACTCAAAAACTCTAAAAACCTTGACTTAATGAATTAGGCTACTTTGCCTACCTAACCTTATAAAAATGCTTTTAAGACCTCATTTGACTCTCTCTAGCTCTCTTATACTCTAAGATCTTTGATGTTTGCTTATGCTCTCTAATAATCTCTTGCTTCATATTCACCTCCTTTATAAACCTCTATTGTAACTTAATATCCAAAATACTCCCCCATTGCTACAACTCCTCTCCTCTTTGGCACACTGTGAGTCTATATCTCAAACTCTCCTCCATTGCACATCACACACAACACCTTTCCTTAGAAAAATACTGATTTTTACCTCTCATCAAAATGCACACACTACATTAATTGTTGTACTTCTAGGTATAACTCACCTAAAATCATGTAAAATACTTGTTGATGAGGGAACATTCCATTCTAGGGGATTGATTAAGGTTTTCTCCCAAATAAACTTCACAAATTCCCCCTCCCCCCTAAAAACTTGTGTAGGTAATTTATCATCTAGTAGGTTTGATTCTAGAATCTACAACCATCATAAAATCACAAAATCATGCAAGCAAGCACAAGAAGTTTTAGAACCTATGACAAAAGAACACTACCATCTGTTTGGGTTGAGAGCTCATCCTAGGGGTCAAAAACATGACTTTTAGGATAAAAAATGTATGAACTGTAGAGTCATGCATTTGATAAAGCACTTTTTCAGTATAGGTCACCTACACAAACTTTAGGGTCACTAGTGTGACCTTTAGGATCACTAGCATGACCTTGGGGCACAAGCACTCCTATAGGGTCATCTCCAAGATGTTTGGGTCATTACTATGTTCAACCTCCAAAATCACTTAAATCCTGTTCCAGAACAATACCTAGACACTTTCTAATCTTCCTCCAATCTTTTGTAACTATTAAAATCTAGGCAAGATTATTCTAACCCTTATCTTTGTCCATTTCCTAGTGTAGTTTTAGTTTCAATTCCTTCCTAGCTCTTGTGTTATTCTCCTTAGCATAGTTCTCATTCACTTGACTATCTTATTGCTTTTGTTATTCTATCGATAAGAATAAACTAGATAGTTAAGTATAACAACACACTCGTAAGTTAATGTAAATGAACTACTAGTATTAGAGTGTTCTATATTTTATCGTACATTTTGGTGAACCTAGCATATCTATACTTTTGACTTTTTGATACACATACATTGTTCCTTTTCACCTATACCTAACTAAACACATCTTCCCTCCTATCTCCATCACTTCCCCTTTTTCTCTCTTCTCATCATTCCCTCTCTTTCTATCTACATGTGGTTATAATGAAAATGTTCTCCTATCTACTTTCCCTCTTACTTTATGAAAGAGCAAAATTGTACCTATGTTTTATGAAGATGTAAACAATAATTATAACTAAGTACAATTTTATTTCTTTGTATTAGTCTAACTTAACTGAGTTTGATCTATATTCTGATAAAATATTAGTAGAAAAAAATATTTGAATTTCTCCAAATTAAGCTAAAACAACATTAGAGTTGGGATAGAAAAATGTATTAGGAAATACAAAGGTAAGAAGAAAGTTCTTGTTACTAAAGATTGGTGGAGTTTGACTAATAAAGTGTGTTAAGAGAAGCTAGAGGAAAGTTCCTAGAAATTTTTAAAAGATTCTAATAAGCCAAACCATGATAGTCAGTGATGGACACTAGTGTTCTACATAGGTTTTCAATAGAGGAACACTCCTATCTAACAATGGTGAACTATAGTTGGAAATTGGGGCACTAGGGTTTGACACTAGAAAAATAGACTTTAAAAATGGGAGATTGGTATCCTCTCAAATGCTCTCATTCTTTACTTTGATAATCTTGCAATCTTCAAAGGTTGTTGGTCTAGTTTTTATTAGCCTTTGTATACTTGTAGAATCTTAGAAAATGTCATTTGTACATTAATATATCAATATGAAGATCAAATGGAGAAAATTTGGGTTTTTCTATATGGGATACTACCTCATTCAATGCCCTGGGGTGGTATTTTCATCTTGAACACAATCTTGAAAAAGATCTTAGAGTGTTCTTCCTAATTGGAGTAAATGTGGTGAGTGTAATATGTGAAATTTCTAACCCGAGGAAGAAAGCTAAGGTCCTACATGTTGTGTGTAGGTGCGATGGAGGAAATAAGGGATATGAATGAGTCACTAAAATGTTTGGAGCAAGGACATGGGAGTTTTGAAGGTTTGATTTGCAAAAGGAAATGATGGAGAATAGATATATCTATAATTAGGGATTTGAGAGATAATGAGGGAAGGATTTGGATGAATGGGAGAAGGATAGTGAAAAATTGTGAGGAAGGGAGTGATGGAGAGGATAAGGACATGAAAATGGTGTAATTAGAGGAATATTTTAGTGGTAGAGGTGTAGAATATAGGTGATATGGATTCTAAAAACCTCTTGTAGTAATGCATCTTTTGTGTTGAGAGAATGTACAAGAAAACTTAGTAACTAATTTGGAAGAGAGAGAGAGAGAGAGAGATATTAAAAATGAGAATGAGGGATGTTTTATTTTGCACCCAAGGTTAGATAACCATTAGGATGCATATTAGGGCCACCTTAGGTTTAGGGTTTCACTTGTCTATAAACTCAAAAATTTAAATTTTGAACATGGAAAATAGAATTTAGATGTATAAGTGTGTAGGACACTAGTGTCTAGATACAAAAATATTTTGGACACTAGCATCTAGATGTAAAAGTGTGCTTTGATAGCCAAGAGCTCATATTTATATGGTAGGTTCTTGATATTTGGGATAGGTTGTAAGTGCTTGAAAATCATACTAATGATAGGTTTAGGCTTAGAAATGAGGCAAATGACCTTTGTGTGCACATTTATAGGAATGGATGCTAAAATGAATGCAAAAACATATGGTGAAGATTACAAAGTAGAAAATTTTTGACCTCACATTTTCCACCTACTTTAGTGGGCTCACAGAACTAGCTAAGAGTGTACACTAAAGTAAATATATTAAAATATGTGTAAATGATACAATAAAAGAATATAAAAGATCATGTTCTCTATGTCTTCTCTTCATTTTTCCTTCTATTATGACAGGCTCCAATCTTGCAAGGAACCCATCAAAGAAAACATAATTAACATCCACAAAGAAAAAACATGCTAAGAAATAATAAAATAAATATGCTAAAAAGGAATATCACACACACACAAATTCTAGTTAGCTGCTATTCTACTAAAATATGCAAAGAGGAATTGTAATGCCCAAAACCCAACTTGGGTAGAACACATTGAAATATAATCAACATTTTTTGAAATACTATCACTACATAATGGTAGTGTGCAATGCACACACATGTGGACCATCACCATGTACAACACCACATGATACTAAAAATGTGTGGAAGAACATGTTAGAAACATGGAAGGAATGGAGGAGGACAACAAATACATGAAAGGTGGTTGGGTGGTGTACATCCCCATCCAACACACCCTAAAAAATGATGAAATCACTATGGAGATGGTAGGGCATTTGTTGGAATAAATGAACAATCTCTAATCTAGTTGTTAATCATAAAATCACCAAGATATTGTAGACACCCAAAAATGACCATGTCTTCAAATCACTTGCATTTCATCAATCACCTGCATTTTAACGTTAATTAAATAATATAATTATTTAATTAATTTCATCAAAATCATCAAATTCTTCCAAATCTCCTAAATTCAATATTAATTAAATAAATCCTCTTTATATAATTAATTTCATCAAAGTCAACTTTACTTCACCACAATTAAATAATTTAAATTATTTAATTAAATGAATTGTTCTTCCAAATTTAAATAAATCAATCAAATTTATTTAAATTATCTCAATCTCTAAAAATAAAATATAATAGATATTTTATTTATTCCTCTATTTCTTCATCATGCAAAATAAATTAAATAAATTTATTTAAATCTTCAAATCTATACTATGTCTTCTATCATGCACAAACAATTAAATAAATTTATTTATTTAATTTGTTTTTTATCTTCCAATTCCTCTTAAAAAAATCTTGTTCACCATGCACACAAAATTAAATAATTTATTATTTAATTTATCTCAAATTATGCAAAAAGCAAATTATAAGTTGAGTTAATTGACTTAATCAATATTGTTTTTATCACCAACTCATAAATTAGAAAAAATATTTCTATTTTATGAAATCTAAATTTATCTCATGTCTATTCCATGTCTTTGCTAAATCAAGCAGTTAACTCAAACAAAAATAGCTTTTGTGTGACACATGTCAGGTGTACATTCATCATGAATTATAGATTTATCTCATTCGTTCATTCGTTTGAATTTTTTGGACCGTTGATCAATCTTTATTGAAACCTATATAAACCCCTTCATCTCCTTCACAAATCCTCTTCAATCATTTATTTTCAGGCATTCCTTAACAACAAATTGAGCATACATTGTATCGTTGAGCACATCGACCTTTTTGAGCACCTACATCTGCTTGTTGCAAACACAGTTTCACAACATTATTGAGCAATCTACATTCATACAAAGAGAACTATACAATCTAGGTGAAGGCTTTCTTGTTTTATTTGATTTATTCATTGATATTGGCTTTTTACTTAAATCAATCTCTTTATGTTATGGGTAATTGAGTTGTTATTATCATTGCTTTTGTGATCTTATCATTCAAACATTCTTGATTTTTCCTACACATTTTGGCACGCCCGGTGGGACCCATTGGTCTTGATCTAATATAAAATTTATGGAATTTTTAGTTTGATTTCACGGGTTTTTAACTCTTTTTCTAGGAGAGATCTGAAGATGAATTTTTAAAGGAAGCTTGTTGGGCAAAAACAGACATCACGGTTGTGTTCGAAAGGGTCAAGAGGCGAAGAAAAAAATATAATTTAGCCTATTTCAGTGCAGGTAAAAATCTGGCAAATTTTTTTCCCTGGGCACACAACCCAAAGCGTACTATAAGGTACAGTGAAAAAATACATATTTTTTATTTTTTTAAAAAAACTTTTGTTTTAAAAAAAAATCAATCAAAAATAAAAAAGCAAAAGCAACAGCAAAAAAAAAACGAAAAACAAAGAAAACAAATAAAAATCAAAAATTAAAAAAGCTGTGCAAGCGTTGGTTTTTAAAATTTCAAAAAAACTTCACAAAATTTCATGCGTTTAAACTTTGTTTTAAACTTTTAAAGTCTAAACTTAGTTTTAAACTTTTTAAATTTTTTTATTTTTAAGTTTAAAAAACTTTAGAGTAATTTGTAATTTTTTTATTTCTTTCAATAAAAAAATAAAAATAAAATAAAAGATCTTTTTTTAGCCCTCAGCCCAGCAGGTCACATCAGTGACCAAGTGCCAGTAACAAGGGGTTAAGTGAGAGCCCCTCTTCATTGAGCATTTTGATCTAATAGGCAATTTTCAAACCTCGTTACCTTGGTCATATGGAGGCCAATTTAAGTGATTTTTTTAAAAAATAGGCTAGAATTTCATGATCTACATCGTGATGAAATTAGTTTTTTCTCAAGATTCTCTATTTTTTCAAAAAAAACTCATTTTCTCACTGCTATCTCTGTCTCGTCACAGTTTTTAGACCTTCCAAGCTTCATAACTTTCATAAACGGACTCGGTTTTAGGTGATATTTTTTTTGAAAGTTGATATTTTTATGTCCTCTACGTAATGGTAATATCATTTCAAGGATTTTTTTTGAGTTTTATTGTTAAGTCCACTCATTGGCCTATCCTTAATCTATGACTTCAAACACATGCTAATTACTTGGTTTGTGTGGAACTAATATCACTTTTTGCAGCTTCTTATCACTCAAATAGAGCAAATTGGTTTCTCTAACATGTTCA